>ONZH01007626.1:467500-468740 GCA_900303285.1 Rhinella marina | reverse complement strand
CCCTTGCAGCAAGGAAATAATTATTCCTACCCGCTGCTGCTCAGAACCCGAGGAGTGTGGGCGTAAACGAAAATATAATTTGCAACTTTCCTGGAAAGAACGGAAAGTCTTTCGGTTACCCACAAACCGATCGGGCAACCTTATATGGGGTTCAATAATGGAGGGAGCGGCTGCGGGTGCAGTTTGCAGCTGCTCCTGGTGTTGGATTCTCTCGGCCAGATCCTGGATCATCTGAGCCATGTCACCTATATGATCCGTGAGAACTCGCAACGGCTCCATTTAGTATGGCCTGTGATTCTGTCACGGGGGAGACAAGGGAAGGTGCGCCCTGTACTGAATACCCCCCCGTTCTCTCCCTGCCTGCTTGCCTCAGTCGGCCCTAGGCGGCCGCGGACAACCACGGTGACGGTCCCTGCTCTGTATAAGTGCACAGGGAGGAACAGGGAACAATAGGAGAGACAAACACAGAACGAAACAAACACAATATTAGAATAGTCAGCAAGCCGGGTCATGCACAGGAGATAACGTCAATACCGGGGGTGAAGCAAAAGAGATGTCGAATCCAAAGTCCAAGGTCAGGGTCAAACAGCAATCAAACACTAGGTCGCACAAGCACTGATCAAAGTAGTAACGCTAATCACAGGCAATTAGGGAGGACAACTAGTGGCTTTAAATTAGCCCTCCACTGGGTCATGTGACGGGGCCAGCGTCACATGACCTCATTTGCATACCGAGCGCTGGCCAAACGTGACCAAGCGCTCAAATATGCACCAAATTTGGTCATGTGGCGTGGCCAGCGCCACATGACCCAAAACCAAGTATATAATAAATGTTCTGAGCGCTGGTTGCCCAGACCAGCGCTCAGATGTCCCCGCCTGCTCGTTTACTAGGGGGGCGGGGAGGACGCCGGACGCGCTGTATCAGTGCGCGTGCCGGACCCTCTCCTGTGAGTGTCGTCATGGAGACGAGGACGCATCCTGCGTCCTCGCTCCGGTGCACTCCTGGGAGACCGGCGGCACGGCAGAGGGGAAGCGCGCCCCCGTTCCCTTTGTTTGTGTGCTCTTCACCACACCTCTTCCCCTCAGCTGTTGCCGCTTGGCAATCAGCTTTCCCCTATTTACCCCTTCCTCTCCCAGTATCCCTTGCGGTTTATAGCTTCTACCTACTGGGTTGAGAGTGGTGTGGATCTCGGCTGAGATCCTGTTGCTGAGTTCGGCCTAAGTTAAGTTTTCTTGCTTCA
>ONZH01007626.1:0-462500 GCA_900303285.1 Rhinella marina | reverse complement strand
ACTGAGAATGGGGTTGTATATAACAGGCGCAGGACTAGGAGGTAAGTGAGGATAGCACTGCCTGTAGTCAATAAGAGTAAAGGAATGAGGACAGCAACAGGAGAGGAATGTGCTGATCCTGTTGGGGGCAGTGACCTGTCCATATAGTACATGGCATTGCGTTACTGAGAACAGGGCTGTATGTAACTAAGGCAGAGCTTGGAAGTGAATGAAAATAAGACTACCTACATTCGATCAGAGTAAGGGGATGACAGCAACAAGAGAAGAGTATGCTGATCTTGTAGGAGGCAGTGCCCTGTAGTACATTGTATTGTCTTACTGAGAACACAACTTTATATACCAGGTGAACAGCTAAGAAATGTATAAGGATAAGACGATCTATAATCAATCAGAGTAAGATAATGATGAGAGCAACAGGAGAGGAGTGTGCTGATCTTATGAGAGGTAGCTACCCATCAACATATGATTACATTAGTAGGGATGGGGCAGTAACAGTAATAGTGGTATCTAGTGTCTGCAAATAATAATAGTCATAATAATCCTCAGCAGATAATCGGAGTATTGTATTAGTAAGACCAGGGCGACATATGACTGGGATGGGTGAGCTAAAATAATTTGTTGCCATTCAACGTATGTGAATGATGACAGCATCGGGAGAATAGCATGCTTATCTTGTGGAAGGCAGTGACCTGTCCAAAAATTATGTTAGTTAGGACAAGGTCAACTGTATAAAGTCACCTGCCTAATATTTCGTAGAACCTCCTCATGCCCCCAAAACATATCTGAACTGTCAAGACATGGACTCCTCATGACCTCTGAAGGTGTCCTCTGGTATCCAGAACGAAGGGTTTAGCACCAGATCCTTTAAACCCTTGTAAATTGTCCATTACTTATCATTTATTTATTTCTCTCGCTGCTATATCACAAGTCCTTGGTAGGGCTCACAATCTAAAGAGCTCATTATCTAAATTCCTTATCAGTGTGTGTGAGGAAACTGGAGACCCCCTGTGTCTCTAAATGTAAAACATAATTGTCATTTTGGTTTAATGAGACTTCTTAGAAAAGCTATAACTGAGTATGCTAAGGAGAGTCTATCTTAAGTCTTCAACCGAGTACTGACGATGCCTAAGAGTAGCAAGTCAAATAGGCAGGGAGATGGGCAGTGATAGGGTCAAGCGTCTTCAGCTGTGAGAGAAATACACCACACCGAACATAGAAGGGAAAGGAAAAGGAAATAAGGCCTAAATCTAGGTTAGGAAAATAGAAACCTCCTAGAGAAAACCCTAACCAAAGCCCCGACTGTGTTCATACACAGGAAAACCTAAAGGACCCTGGTACTAATGACAGGAAAGACTCAGCCCACTCCTCCAAAGGAAGGATGAACGGGGGTCTCCCTGAGGCCTGCTACAAAATGACTAGGAAATGCAACAAACAGAAAAAGCAAAATAAGAAACAAAAGGGAAAGGTAACACTTAACTTCCAAGAAGCTATGGCAGAACGAGATCCAAACACCAGCTATTCACAGGTCCAACTGAAGTTATAAACCGCACAGCATAGTGGGAGAAACAACTATAAATAGGGAAAGTTAAATGACCCCCAATAGCAACATCTGGAAGCTAAGTGTGTGGCCAATACCGGAAACAACATAGATGCCTGACAAGGTAAACATGTCAAATCAAACCACGTGTTGCCAGTCTCAAACATCTCCTGTCACTCGCCAAGAGCTTTGCCAAGAAGACTCTTTACGCCCTTTTTTCTAGAGCAAAGAAACATCTTTCCCTAATGAAATATATTACAAAAATGTTTGATATCTCTGTCCCTATATTAAAAATACACTAAAACCACAGTTACACTTTAAAAATCTAGATTTCTAGAGATGCTGTGGACTATATATCTCCTGATATAATCCTATGCTGAATAGAAGATAACGACATAAGATAGCGGCTTGGATTAAATTGACACATCTGGCGTTAGGCACAGCAAACTTGATAAAGATGACCTTTATGCCACAATTCTTATGTTTGCTCATGATCCTCCTATATGGCTTTTCAAGAAGACTGATGACCTTTAAGGGATCTTATTTGGAAAAAGGGGGTGCCTCACATTAAACTGAATAAACTGGCTAAGAATGAAAAGAGAACAGCGGCGTCTAATGCGTGGTTATATTTTCTTGCATCTCATTTACATTCACAGGTATGGGGGCTTGGTTTCCAGGTATAAAATCATCCCCATTTATTAGATGGTAGGCCATTACTGGAGTCCTTGAAAGACATACTGTAGGATGAGAACTTGCCCACGACCACTACCCTGACTCTTTCGCACAAGTTATGGTGGACGCGTAAATGAATATTATTGGCTGTACTATGTCTGTTTGGGGGAATGTATATATGTTGGAATTTGTCTCTGAAGGTTCTCGTTCATCCAGATTATGGTATGTTCGTAGTAAAAACTCAAACCAACTGGACTTGTATTTTCTTTTCTTGAAGATGTTTCTCTAGGCATTCAGACTGGCTTTCTCAAACTATTGTAAAACATATGGCCACCTCAAAGGGGAATCCCTATTGCTAGATTTCTACTGATCATGGGGTTCCCTGTGGTTGGATCATTTATTAAAATAGTATAAATACTCCCCAACAGCTCAAATCTGTGTGGGGCGTTCCATCGCAGATTCTGTACTATTCTTCGTATGAAAACGAGAGACACCTTGGTGGATCCCAATGAACTTTCCTGTACAGTAAGTCAATGGGCTCCGCCGGCACCAGCGGTGTTCATCGTGTGACAGATGCAGTTCTGCATTGCGGTTTCCATTGTGAACAAGAGGTGTATATACAAGCACGGCCAGGTTTACCTCCGTAGTATAAGCTGTGACGTTACACCAGATGTTGTGGAGAATTCTCCCCGGAGACATGAGGAGGTGCAGGTGCTGCAGACACTTAGTCATAATTGCAGCTGACTGGATGTGAATCAGTAAGATTTGAGCAATAAATAGAATTTTCTGCCCCAGAACGATATCTATTACAGAGGATGAGTGCTGACACTGATATGACTGCAGGAGGACGATCCGGATAAGAGGAGTGGGAAGAAAAAGATGCACAAAGGGAAAGCGAGGATACATTAGTATTCATCATACAGGAGGCTCCGAAAGCAGAGTTATGGGCAGAAATAACATTACGCCTTACTGCTCGAGGGTAAAAAGGATAAGATTTTATATGGCGAATAAACTGTATTTACTGTCTGCAATATACTAACAACGGCCAAGTCCAGTTCTATAGATGAGATAGATCAAAGATAGATATGTGACAGAACTCAACAGATCCCATTATAAGTCAATAGGTATCAGTGGTTTCCAGTATATGAAATGTCATAGACTGAAACAACGACACCGATGTTAAAGAAGAACTCCCGCAAAAATTTGTATTCTCTGACCTGTTAGAAAGGTGCATGATGTAATCTATAGTGAATGTCATTTTCTTATCAGTGACTGTTTCTGTGAGTAAAAACCTCTCTTCTTATTGTAGCTGGGTCATGTGACCAACTCCCTGACCTCCAACTGACCCAGGACAGAAAGCCAGTCACTGCTCTATTCATTCCTATGAGACTGAAAGTGAGGCTCCCATAGGAATGCATAGAAATTTAGACTTCCTGTCCACACAAGGTGCTGTGTGAGTTGGTGGGTCTAATTCCTAGTCACATGATACAGATAAGAAACTTCAGGATGATATAACTCAAAAATTCAGCTACTGGTAAGAAAAAGACATTCACTACAGATTACATCATGTACATTTCTAGCAGGACATGGAATAAAAATTTTAACAGAGCCTAATACCAACAGTGACTAATTAATACCACTACACTGTAACTACATAATACCCCCATACAGTGACTAATTAATACCACTACACAGTAACTAAATAATACCCCCATACAGTGACTGAATAATACCACTACACTGTAACTAAATAATACCCCCATACAGTGACTGAATAATACCACTACACAGCAGTTAAATAATAGCCCCATATAGTGAGTGATTAATACCACTACACAGTAACTAAATAATACTCCCATACGGTGACAGAATAATACCACGACACAGTAGCTATATAATACCCCCATACAGTAATTGAATAATACCACTACACAGTAACTAAATAATACCCCCATACAGTGGCTGAATAATACCACTACACTGTAACTAAATAATACCCCCATGCAGTGACTGAATAATACCACTACACAGTAACTAAATAATACCCCCATACAGTGACTGAATAATACCACTACACTGTAACTAAATAATAACCCCATGCAGTGACTGAATAATACCACTACACAGTAACTAAATAATACCTACATATAGTGACTAAATAATACCACTCATACAGTGAATGCATAATACCACTACAAAGTAACTAAATAATACTCCCATACAGTGACTGAATAATACCACTACACAGTAGCTAACACTCCATACAGTGACTGAATAATACCACTACACAGTAACTACATAATACCCCCATACAGTGACTAATTAATAGCACTACAAAGTAACTAAATAATACCCCCATACAGTGACTGAATAATACCACTACACAGTAACTAAATAATACCACCATACAGTGACTGAATAATACCACTACACAGTAGCTAAATAATACCCCCATACGGTGACTGAATAATACCACTGCACAGAAACTAAATAATACCCCCATACGATGACAGAATAATACCACTACACAGTAACTAAATAATAGCCCCATATAGTGAGTGATTAATACCACTAAACAGTAACTAAATAATACTCCCATACGGTGACAGAATAATACCATGGCACAGTAGCTATATAATACCCCCATACAGTAACTGAATAATACCACTACACAGTAACTAATACCCGCATACGGTGGCAGAATAATACCACTACACAGTAACTAAATAATACCCCCATACGGTGACAGAATAATACCACTACAGAATAACTAAATAATACCCCCAAACAGTGACTGAATAATACCACTAGACAGTAACTAAATAATACCCCATACAGTGACTAATTATTACCACTACGCAGTAACTAAATAATACCCCCATACAGTGGCTGAATAATAACGCTGTACAATTTCTGAATAGTACCCCCATATAGTCACTGAATAATGCTTCCATATAGTAACTGAACAATACCCCCATACAATGACTAATACTGCCATATAGTAACTGAACAATACCCCCATACAGTGTCTAATACCGCCATATAGTAACTGAACAATACCCCATAAAGTGACTGTATAATACCACTATACCCTATCTGAATACCACCATAGAATGACTAAATAATACTGCCATATGGTGACTAATACCGCCATACAGTAGCAGAAAAAATATCACCATACAGTAAATTAATAATACCTCCCTACAGTGACTAAATAATATTGCCATACACTGACTAAATACCACCAAGCCATAATTGAATAATACCACTATACACTAGCTGAATATCACCATCATACAGAAAATAAATAATACCACCATACAGGGACTGAATAATCCAACCACATTCTTATCATATAATACAACCACACGGTGACCAAATAATACTGCTAGGTTGGTATGTCAGAAGGTGTCACCATACAAAGCACGAGTTGGAGTGCCCCCACATACTGTGCCCTTGATTCTATATACATGACCAGTAATTCTGAATAAGTTGGTGTTATATAAAGAACAATGATAATACAATGATTATTGACGAAGAGTGCCCCCATATATACAGTAATGAAAGATAGGGAGAATTGCTGCACATAGTGCCTGTCAGTACATACAACTATATACAATGCAGGCTAAGAAAGTGCCCCCTTACAATGCCTGCCAGAAAATGTCCCCAAGCACTGTGCTGCCAAAGAGTGTCCTATAAAAAGAACCTGCCAAATACTGCCCCCATGTATAGTGCTCAGGTGCACATTGGGAACTAAAAGTGGCCCTGGAAAAAAATTGTAAAAGTGGCCCCATGTTGTAGGCAGCTCCAAACGGACAGAAGGCAGGGCAACATAATTAGGCAGGACCAACAGAAGTAGGCATGGCCAGCAATACCATAGTGCAGCACAAAATACTGCCACCTGCTGAACAGTATTCAACTGTATTGCTGAACTGATGACATAGATACAGTTGAATTTAGGAGGACCTGCGGCTACTGGCCAGAGAATCAGATCATCATGCACCTGGCTGGCCTCCTAGGGATCGGCCCACCGGGAAATTTCCCTGTAGCGTCTATGGCCAATCCGCCCCTGACAGTGCTCCCACATACCAGACATTGATGCAGTATACTGTGAAGACTATGCACAAAATGTGTTGGCTCTGTAAATAATAATAATTTATCCATATAAGTCCGTGATTTAACCTATTCATTGCCGGCTGCTCCCGGACCTCCACCACCATGAGCCCTGTAGTCCATCGGGTCGGTGGGGAAAAAGTGGTTAAAATGGAAGAACTCTTTCATTTATTTCTAGCGCAGTACTGATTTGCTCATTTTTGTTCCCTAATTTTGTATGTCTATTTAAAGAATAATTCAGAGCACATAATGGCAAGATAATTCCCTGTATAACATTCACCACAGAGGAGCACAGTGGATGCCGAATATAATTTTAGAAAATCCAGGGCGTCAATTTCACTTCATCCAAACCCCAGGATCTGTATTCATTCATCCCCCATGTGATAAGTATTATACTATATTTGTACTGTACCTTTGTATGAAAATTCTTTAGTATTTTATAAATTGTTCACTTCGATATATGATGTAGCTGGTGTGGGGCAGCAACCCGAGGTGTGAACTGAGGATTTAGAGGTGTGGGAGTGATTTACCAGGGTCTTTAAGGTCAGACGTATTGCCAAGGCAGAATTTACCTGCACTACCTGGGGAATACTAGGGTTGACCCATGAAAAAATTGTTAGCCCAGCGCACCGTGCCTGCACTGGTGGCCCAACACCCGGGCACCCATATTCCCTTCTGCTGCAGTGTGCCATGCTGACAAGCACGAACAGCAGGTAGCTTAACTGTTCTATCTGTGCTTCAGGCCAGAGTTTACTTCCTGCTTTAGTCTTGTACTGTTGTTAGGGCGTGCACGGGCGTGTCTCTCCACCCTTGTAAGGCAGCACGTATACGCCCTCTATCTCCCCAGCCTATGGCTGAGTTGCAGGACGTATGGAAAGGGGGTGGGGGCATATCGCTGGGATACGAGAATGGAGCGAGGAAATGAACGGAGGGCGGACTGCGCATGTGCAACCACCCTCCATTCATTTCTATGGGGCCGCCGAAAATAGCCAAGCGCTGGCTTGGCTATTTCCGTCGGCCCCATAGAAATTAATAGGAGCGGTGGCCGTGCATGCACGTTGCGCTCCCATTCACTTCTATGGGAGCAGCACTTGGTGTTGGACGGACCCTGGGAAATCCAGGGTCCTCCAGCCACAGCTCTCCCCACTCCGTTCTTATTGAAGGTGCGGGTCCCAGAGGTGGGACCTGCACCTATCAGACAATTAGGCCATATCCTGTCTGTCTTTAAGGGCGCTTCCTGGCCCAGGAAGACGCCTGAGCAATCTTGGTCACTGCCTCAGGAAGGTATCTGAGCAATCTTGGTCACTAGCTTGTCTAGTTCCTTGTGTGAAAGTGTTTTTGGAGTTTCTGCCTCTGACCTTGAACTTGGTTTACGGACTTTGCTTGATCGCTGACTGCCCTGACTCCGTACTTCCTGACCACGTCATTCCCCTTGGTGCTTGTGCCAGTATCTGTGACCCCTTGGACAGCTGCCACTGACTCGGGGACTGCTCTGGGGTGGCACCTGGTCACTACCCTAATGGCCAAGCCTATCCTCACCATCAGAGGCTCTAGTGAAAGCCAGGTAGTAACTTAGTGACACTCCTCCAGGGTATAGCCAGTCAGTGCCACAATGGGTCCACAACCGCTTGCATAACAAAAATATTCTACATTTTTTCAAACCAGCAACTGGATCTGAACACATTTGTAATTGCATGTAATTAAAATGTAGTACCGTATTTTTCGCTTTATAAGACGCACCTGAAGATAAGACGCACCCCAGATTTTAGAGTAGGAAAATAAGAAAAAAATATTTTTCATCAGACCACATATCTGACCCCCCATAAATTTCAGGACATCACATCAGGCCCCCATCAGACCTCAGATGAGCCCAGCGTTCCCCCATCAGACCTCAGATGAGCCCAGCGTTCCCCCATCAGACCTCAGATCAGCCCAGCGTTCCCCCATCAGACCTCAGATCAGCCCAGCGTTCCCCCATCAGACCTCAGATCAGCCCAGCGTAACCCATCAGACCTCAGACCAGCCCAGCGTAACCCATCAGACCTCAGACCAGCCCACAGTGCCCCCATGAGACCACTCTGTGCCCCCATCAGACCTCAGACCAGCCCACAGTGCCCCCATTAGACCACTCTGTGCCCCCATCAGACCTCAGACCAGCCCACAGTGCCCCCATTAGACCACTCTGTGCCCCCATCAGACCTCAGACCAGCTCACAGTGCCCCCATTAGACCACTCTGTGCCCCCATCAGACCTCAGACCAGCTCAGTGCTCCATTAGACCACTCTGTGCCCCCATCAGACCTCAGACCAGCTCACAGCGCCCCCATTAGACCAATCTGTGCCCCCATCAGACCTCAGACCAGCTCACAGTACCCCCATTAGACCACTTTGTGCCCCATCAGACCTCAGAACAGCTCACAGTGCCCCCATTAGACCAATCTGTGCCCCCATCAGACCTCAGACCAGCTCACAGTGCCCCCATTAGACCACTTTGTGCCCCATCAGACCTCAGAACAGCTCACAGTGCCCCCATTAGACCAATCTGTGCCCCCATCAGACCTCAGACCAGCTCACAGTGCCCCCATTAGACCACTCTGTGCCCCCATCAGACCTCAGACCAGCTCACAGTGCCCCCAGTAGACCACTCTGTGCCCCCATCAGACCTCAGATCAGCCCAGCGTGCCCCATAACAATAAAATAAAAAACTTCACTTACCTGTCCAGCGCCCCGTCTCCGCTCCGGCGCTCCTTAGGCTTTCCGGCCCGACGCTGCACTGTCACCTGACTGCGTGCAGCGTCAGGTCATAGTGCGCGCACTACGTCCTGACGCTGTACGCGTTCAGGACAGTGCAGCGCCGGGCCGGGAAGCCTGAGGAGCCGCGGCAGGACAAGTAAGTGAAGTTTTTTATTTTATTGCTATGGTGCACGCTGGTCTGATCTGAGGTCTGATGGGGGGGGGGGTCCCGGCAGCTAAAACATACAAGTGAGCGCTTCCATAATGGAAGCGCTCACTTGTATTCGTTTTATAAGACGCACTGCAATTTTCCCCCTACTTTTGGGGGAAAAAAAGTGCGTCTTATAAAGCGAAAAATACGGTATATCCATTGTGCTATTAAATAAATTGTATATGAATGGCGCCACCTGCTGTTTGTTCTTTTCCTTATTTCTCTGTCCACTTCAGTATCATCGCTGAAGTGGACATACATGCTCAGTTCTATTCTTCAACTGCCACCAGCCCTATTTATTCTTAGAAGCAGTGACTGTAAGGGTGGCTGAAAATTCTGGCAGAAAATATGCCAAATAAAGACTTCCCCCATGTTATAGTACAGGCTGAAGAGTGTCAATCCCTGCGCTATGTTCCGCTATGGATTTAGCTTCCCTCAGCATAAATAATGATGTGTTGCGGATTTTCTAAAGCTCAATGTCAATTGGGATGTAATCCCACAGAAATCCACATCAAAATCCCAGGCATAAAAAAACGCAACAAAATCTGCATTTTTTAATACACCTTTCCAAACTAGGCTAAATCAAAGCAGAATTATATGCAGGTGCTAACCTGAAGCTATAAACATCTATATAATACAAAAAAAGCACACTGCCGCTAATATTCAATAAAATAGTACATCTTTATTGATACTATAATTACGGATGATTGAATCAACTTCGGATGAAAGTTGACGAAAGTTGATTCGCATAAAACTTCGCTCCAATACTGTACGGAGTGAGCGCTCCATATTGTATTAGAATCTATTGGCTTCAATGAGCCGAAGTTATTGGAACCGAACCCGAGTTCAGGAAAAGTTTTTTTACAGTTGAAATCAATTTATGACACGAAGACGCGAAGTAATAACTTCAGCTCATATGAGCCAATACATTCTAATACTGTACGAAGAGAGCAAAGTTTTATGCGAATCGACTTCGGATGTTTCATCTGAAGTCGATTCGCTCATCCCTAATTATTATTAATACAATAATATTCGAAACATAAAGAATCGGCAAAGACATAAACCACATAACAAGTGCCATACTGCTGTCTGATAAATAAATGTAAAGGAGAATGGTTATATATCATAAATTAAAGTGCCAATATTCAATAGTAAAACTGCAGAATTGCGGAACAGATGCGGACCCAGAAATACGGTCGTGTGAATAGACTCTTACAGCATTGACAGGACGAACCTCTCAGCGCACACCAGTGCTACGAGGGAGAGGAAGAAATAAACCTGCCAGTCACAGTCAGGAGGAGGGGGAGGGCGGGATCAGTGAGTCTCATCAGCCTTGCAGCGCTGATACACACAAGGATGTTTGGCTTGTTCGTGCTGTGAAAGTACTGAATGCTAACCCAGAAGCATTACACAAAGAATGCTATCAATCACTGATAACTGAGTATATAGACATAGTTGTCATTCACTGATAGTTGTACACAGGGAGCTGTTATCAGTGATTAATAGCATTCTCTGTGTAAGTGTGTATACATAGATAGCTGTCAGTCACTGATAGTTGTACACAGGGAGGTGTTATCAGCGATTGATAGCATTCTCTGTGTGAATGTGTATACATAGATAGCTGTCAGTCACTGATAGTTGTACACAGGGAGGTGTTATCAGCGATTGGTAACATTCTCTGTGTAAGTGTGTATACAGAGATAGCTGTAAGTCACTGATTGTTGTACACAGGGAGGTGTTATCAGCGATTGGTAACATTCTCTGTGTAAGTGTGTATACATAGATAGCTGTAAGTCAATGATAGTTGTACACAGGGAGGTGTTATCAGTGATTGATAGCATTCTCTGTGTAAGTGTGTATACATAGATAGCTGTAAGTCACTGATAGTTGTACACAGGGAGCTGTTATCAGTGATTAATAGCATTCTCTGTGTAAGTGTGTATACATAGATAGCTGTCAGTCACTGATAGTTGTACACAGGGAGGTGTTATCAGCGATTGGTAACATTCTCTGTGTAAGTGTGTATACATAGATAGCTGTAAGTCACTGATAGTTGTACACAGGGAGGTGTTATCAGTGATTGATAGCATTCTCTGTGTAAGTGTGTATACATAGATAGCTGTAAGTCAGTGATAGTTGTACACAGGGAGCTGTTATCAGTGATTAATAGCATTCTCTGTGTAAGTGTGTATACATAGATAGCTGTCAGTCACTGATAGTTGTACACAGGGAGGTGTTATCAGCGATTGATAGCATTCTCTGTGTAAATGTGTATACATAGATAGCTGTCAGTCACTGATAGTTGTACACAGGGAGGTGTTATCAGTGATTGGTAACATTCTCTGTGTAAGTGTGTATACAGAGATAGCTGTAAGTCACTGATAGTTGTACACATGGAGCTGTTATCAGTGATTGATAGCATTCTCTGTGTAAGTGTGTATACAGAGATAGCTGTAAGTCACTGATAGTAGGGTGACCAGACGTCCTCTTTTCCCCGGACATGTCCTACTTTTGGGACCTAAAAAAATGTCTGGGGGGAATTTCTAAATCGTCCGGGATTTTGTTCGACTGCCTCAAACAGTTTGAGGCAGTCGAACAAAATCATTTTAACTGTTAAAATGACCCGAAATTCCCTTTATTATTTTCCGTTATAACATGGTTATAACAGAAAATAATAGTTAAAATGGTCTTTAGGGGTTAAAAATAATTTAAAAATTCACCTTTTCCGCTTGTTCGCGCAGCCGGTGTCTTCTTTCTTCTTTCCCCTGCAAAAGGACCTTCGGTGACGTCAGCTCGCTCACCACGTGGTGACGTCACCAAAGGTCTTTTTGCAGGGGAAAGAAGAAAGAAGACACCGGCTGCGCGAACAAGCGAAAAATGTGAGTTTTTTTATTATTTTTAACCCCTAAAGGCCACTTTAACCATTATTTTCTGTTATAACCATGTTATAACGGAAAATAATAAAGGGAAGTTCGGGTCCCCATTCTCTGGGGTATGTGTAATGATCAACCCCCCCCCAGGAAAAAAAGTTGTTCTCCTTTTGGGAATTTAAGATCTGGTCACCCTACTGATAGTTGTACACAGGGGATAGTTGTTATCAGTAATTGATAGCATTCTCTGTGTAAGTGTGTATACAGAGATAGCTGTCATTCACTGATAGTTGTACACAGGGAGCTGTTATCAGTGATTGATAGCATTCTCTGTGTAAGTGTGTATACATAGATAGCTGTCAGTCACTGATAGTTGCACACAGAGGATGTGTTATCAGTGATTGTATTCTCTGTGTAAGTGTGTATACAGAGATAGCTGTCAGTCACTGATAGTTGTAAACAGGGAGGTGTTATCAGTGATTGATAGCATTCTCTGTGTAAGTGTGTATACAGAGATAGCTGTCACTCACTGATAGCTGTACACAGGGGAGGTGTTATCAGTGATTGATAGTATTCTCTGTGTAAGTGTGTATACAGAGATAGCTGTCAGTCACTGATAGTTGTACACAGGGGAGGTGTTATCAGTGATTGATAGCATTCTCTGTGTAAGTGTGTATACAGAGATAGCTGTCAGTCACTAATAGTTGTACACGGGGAGGTGTTATCAGTGATTGATAGTATTCTCTGTGTAAGTGTGTATACATAGATAGCTGTCAGTCACTGATAGTTGTAAACAGGGAGGTGTTATCAGTGATTGATAGCATTCTCTGTGTAAGTGTGTATACAGAGATAGCTGTCAGTCACTGATAGTTGTACACAGGGGAGGTGTTATCAGTGATTGATAGCATTCTCTGTGTAAGTGTGTATACAGAGATAGCTGTCAGTCACTAATAGTTGTACACGGGGAGGTGTTATCAGTGATTGATAGTATTCTCTGTGTAAGTGTGTATACATAGATAGCTGTCAGTCACTGATAGTTATACACAGGGAGGTGTTATCAGTGATTGATAGTATTCTCTGTGTAAGTGTGTATACAGAGATAGCTGTCAGTCACCGATAGTTGTACACAGAGGAGTTGTTATCAGTGATTGATAGCATTCTATGCGTAAGTGTGTATACAGAGATAGCTGTCAGTCACTGATAGCTGTACACAGGGGAGGTCTTAACCCCTTCCCAACATCCGTCATCCATATGTGGTGCAGCAAGCCAGTGGTTCCTGCAAAGCGCTGTAAACACACAGCACAGTGATCAGGCAGGCATGGGAGCTCAGCTTGCACCAATCGGGGTATTTTTGTAAACTGGAGAATCAGGGTAATATATATTGAGGTTACTATTAACACTTTCTGTATTACAGGAAAAATGGATTAAAATAGAAAATCTACAAAAACTATAATATTTTTATACTGAGCGTACAGACTGTGTGTGACTAGTGGAAGACTGATGAAACAATCCCTAGAGCTGAGATCCATCAATAGTCACTAATGAACAACACAAAAATTTCAAAATTGATTGAGCAATTCGCTCTCCTGCTGGTAATTCAGCTCTGTCCAGTCAGTGAGCGTAAATCCTGCATTCATGTCTACAGGCGGTATCTTTCCATCACCTTATCCTCCTCATCTCCACCACATCACCTTCTTATATAGCCTTTCACAGTTTCCATAATTATCCAGGTCCCTGCTGTAATACACTAAATGGAAAGCTCGCCATTAAATGGAATGTAAAGCATCCATGCAAGAAAGTGAGAGCCAGCAGCTCACCTCCGGAGCAGACATTTCATGTCAATCAGACCATCAGACACGTGATTTCCGCCATGTTCTGTGTGGCTTCAGTGTCCGGTCTACCCTTATAGTGACTACATTTAGGGGCTCTGAATCCACTGCAGCCAATCAGAGTTCAGCTTTCAATTCGTCAGTGGTGCCTGTCAGATAGTTGGGGTCTGCCACGTGACAGGTCCGGCACTGCTGACATTTTCGCTGTCCTGGAAATGAACGATGCTGATGTGAACCCAGCCTAGATGTCTCTGACTATAACAAGGTCTCATGGTCTCTGATACAGTTTTGAGATGTGATACCTAGGCAAATCCATGTGGGAGTGGACTATCCTCCAGTCATATACATAGCGGCTTTCAAATTATTTCAACATTCGTCTGGTTTCCAATGGAAACCATCTTTATTTTGCTGTCAGTCATGTGTCCTGGCAGGAATACATGACATTTAAATGGCATCTGTCAGCAGTTTTGTACCTATGAAGCTGGTTGACCTATTACATGTGCACTTGGCAGCTGAAGGCATCTTTGTTGGTCCCGTGTTCCTATGTGCCCGCATTGCTGAGAAAAATTATGTTTTAATATATGCAAATAAGCTTGTAGGAGCAACGGGGGCGTTACTATTACACCTAGAGGCTCAGCTCTCTCTGTAACTGCTGCACCCTCTGCACTTTGATCGACAGGGCCAGGTAGGTGTGATGATGTTTACACTGCCTGCAGAGGATGCAGCAGTTGCAGAGAGAGCAGAGCCTCCTAGTCTAACGACAACACCCCTGTTCTTCATTTGCATATATTAAAACAAAAACATTTGCTTTGTGACAAAGTAATTTCTTTGAAATTAGCAAGCACAATGACGGGAACAGCAATTGCGCTGCCCCTGTCATTGAAACCCTTAGATGCTGCTTTTATCACTGATCACGGCAACTGAGATACACATTGTGGCTTTCGGGGGTTAATCCGGTGAGAAGAAAAAAAAAACCTCATCCATTTGAATGCGTAGAGGCCACCACAGCCATCTTGACTGAAGATCCAGCGCAAAATCCTGCTCTGTCCCCTACAGGGGTTGTTCTTAATAAACGTTTGTACTTTTACATATACTTACCTTGTGTGTGGGCATGATTCCTTGTCCCCTTTCAGGGTGACAGGTTTGTAGGATATATAAGAATAGGACATCTTCTATCTTTTTTGCGGGGCTGCGGAACGGACATACAGATGCGGACAGCACACAGCATTTTCGGCGTCCCCTTTGAAATGAATGGATCCTCATCCAATCTGCAAAAAAATGCGGACCAAAAATATGGTTGTGTGAATGGGGCCTAAGCAAAAATATTCGGAAGGGGCCCCAGATATAGGAGAATATCAAGCTGTTCCCATTTCATCAGGAGGGTGATAACTGAAGGTAGAATACTTTTCCAAATTATTTTTTTTCAATATTCACCAAAGTATTCACCATAGCATATATCAATTGTAGGAGACAGACACGGATTCTGCTATTAACCCCTTCACTACTCTGTTACTGCGGGTGAAAAAAAAGATTTGGGTAGATTTATCAAAACTGGTGTAAAGGAAAACTGATTAACTTGCCTATGTCAACCAATCAGATTACACCTTTCATTTTCCAAAGGAGCTCTGAAAAATGAAAGGTGAGATCTGATTGGTTGCTATGGGTGACTAAGCCGATTTCATTTACACCAGTTTGATTAATCTCCCCCATTATCTGACCAATAAGAGGAAATAGCAGGCATTATGGCCATGATTTATTAAAACTGGTGTAAAATAAAAATGGCTTAGTTGCCCACAGCAACCAATCAGATCCAAGCTTTCATTTTTCAGAGCAACTTTGGAAAATGTAAGATGGAATCTGATTGGTTCTTATGGTCAACTCAGCCTCCATCCTTTACACCAGTTTTGATAAATCTCACCTTAATTGTTTTACATTTCAAAAAATGTAAGTAACAGGCGAAAGACGTCCCACAAGCTGATTTCGCACAGGGGCCCTCAGTCTGTGTCCGTCCTTGGGTTAGCATAGTTTGGTTTCAGCGTCTACATAATTCTGCATCCAAAGATCGAAAAGATGTCTACCCAGCGGATGTGGGAAACCTCATCTGTGTATGATGTAGTCACGCCCGAGGACTGAATATAATATCAGTTATTACTGTAAAGTGTCATAACAGAGGAGTCTGGGCATAAAAAGCCGTCTAGAGGAACCGCAGCCGTCACGTCTGATGTGCCCGCCGCTGCCTGTCACATCTACAAGTGTTGTTTCTTGGAATAACAGCACCATGGAGAGCCTGCGGTATGTAAAGACGGCAGATCATTACTGATGAGTTCTAAATGTTCACGTTGTTACCATGACTATTTACTGCTCTGCAATCCAGCAATCCTCCCAGGTCCCCTGGGCTCAGGTACATGATGCTTTCCTAGCTTCATTCTGGCATTACTTAAATGCTGCTGCCATCTGGTGGTTACTTTTACAACTGCATCTAGTATAACCAGAGATTACGTGGACCTACCCAGCCTCATGGATGCACAAAACTGGGGGAAAAAGTAATGAAAACATGAATGTCAATGCAGAGCTTGCCATCAAGCCCTCTGACTTTGTTTCCATTTCACTTGTACAAGATTTGGCGGGTACTATATCTCCTTATGGAGAGCCGTTTAATCAGTGAGCAAGTTCCGCCACTAATGCCACCAGATGTAAGGCAGCTATCCTATAAGTTAATGTTCAACCCTTTAAATAGGCCTTGGGACATGACTTGGATAATAGCTAAACCAGCATCTCATCTGCAGACAGCTGTTATCAGTGCAGAGCAGAGAGTACTGGCTTAACTGGGTGAGAGGTCTAGGTCCGGATTGAGGGGGTACTATACCTCCTTATAGAGAGCACCTTCTTGCATACCTTTTTCCCAAAATTCCAGAGCAGAATGTATGGCCTATATGTCTCCTCACACTGATTTAGGCCCCATTCACACGACCGTATTTTTGCAGGTCCGCATTATTGCGGACCCGCAATAATATGGGGGCCGCCCGGTGTGTGTTCCTCACTGCTCGGAACACACACCGGACGGCCCCATTCAAAATGCCTATACTTGTTCGTGCGTGCGGACAACTATAGGACATGCTTTATTGGAGCCGCGGCACGGAGCTAGCTCCCCGCTCCATAGAGGTGAATGGGGCCTAAGTCGTGTGAATGGGGCCTAAGTCGCTCTGATTGCTGGGGGTCCAAACAGGGGCCTCAGAGTCCCCTATGAGAACAGAGTGGTGGTGGGTTTGTGTGACCACTGCTCAGTTCCCATCTATGGGGCTCCTGGAAATAACTCTGTACTCGACTGTGCCATACATGTAAATTCCGGCGTGTTCTTATATGTTCCTGCAAATGTGAGTGCGTATAGGTACACACATGATAGATGCAGTGTGTGTATAAAATGATTTTCTTTTATTATATGGGTATATTTTGCTTTAGGTATATTTGTCGACTCATCTGCAATGGACGTATAATTTCTGCACAGATGAAAGATTTGTCTGTTGTCAATGTGTGCCATCTTGTCCTCATTATAAGGCCTCATACACACAACCGTATCCATTTGTCCAGTCTGCCAAATGCAGATCCACAAAACACAGATCCTGGCCATGTGCATGACGCCATTTCTTTTTTGACACTTGTACAAATGTCCTACCCTTCTCTGCAATCCAGAAAAGTATAGGCCACTCTCTATATTTTTTTGCGGGGCAGCGGAACAGAAATAAGGATGCGGACCGCACGCGGTGTGCTGTCTACATCTTTCGCAGCCCCATGGAAATGAATGGGTCCACATCCAATATACAAAAAATGCAGACCGAATATACAGTCTGAGGCCTTATAAGCATTCTAATTACGATAATTTGATCTGGACGCTTGAACTGTTTTTGTGTAGTAGGCCCCATGCAAAACACGAAAAACGGACAAGAATAGGACGTTTTAATTTTTTTTGCGGGGCCGCGGCACGGAACTACGGATGGGGACAGCACCTGGTGTGATAGAAATGAATGGGTCCTAGGGCCTAAGGGCCCATTCAGACGGACGTATTATTGCGGGTCCGCAATAATGCGGACCTGCAATACTACGGCTGCCGTCCGGCGTGTGTTCCGCAGCGCTGCGGAACACAGGGCTGGGCGCCCCATTCAAAATGCCTTTACTTGTCCGCTGTTGCGGACAAGTATAGGACATGTTTTATCTTTTTATGTGGAGCTGTGCGCTCCCATAGAGGTATTGCGGTCGTGTGAATGGGGCCTAAGGGTCAGTAAAAATCACTGCCACAACATGGATGCCATCTGTGTTGTATCAGTGGTTTTCATAGACCCATAGACTTCAATGAGCACTTTTGGTCCACATCTTGGACCAAAGTAATGGGTGTCTATGTGGTTTTTTCAATGACCAAGGGTAAAATAAGCACATTAAAATCAATGGGTATGTGTGCTGTCCATGGAGAACACGACAGCACACATCCGTGACTCCCTGACATGTAAAAGAGGAGTTTGGGAGCAGTTTGTACTGACAAGGAAGCAGACTCCAAAGATGTACTGCATGATTGGGAGTGGTGAGCACACCCCACCCTTGTTGTTAAATCTATTTATTCCATAGCTATATTGTGGCAGGTTTCCCTTTGGAAGAACTGATCCATGTGAGAACATATGACTGTCCAGATTGGATGAAGATTTAGTAGGTTGTGCTGTGAGATCATTTTCTGGTTTATACAGTATGTTAGAATATATTTGCTTTTAAGACAAGTCTGTTTGTGGCAGGTGTTAAAGAAAGTCTATCATTATTTTTCACTCTGCAAAACTGCTGACAGCACCAGGCAGAGGTAATTGGCAGGCAGAGTAAGGCTACTTTCACACTTGCGTTTGCAGGATCCGTTTGTGAGATCCGTCCAGGATCCGTCTCCATTCCGCTTAGTCAAGCAGACACCAAAACGCTGCCTGCAGCGTTTTGGTGTCTGTCTCCAGAGCGGAATGGAGACGGAACGGAGGCAAACTGATGCATTCTGAACGGATCCTTATCCATTCAGAATGAATTAGGGTAAAACTGATCAGTTCAGGACCATTTGTGAGAGCCTGGGACGGATCCTGCTGACGCAAGTGTGAAAGTAGCCTAATCTCTATCAGAGCGTGTATTATCAGCAGCACTGAGAACCTGAACTTGTATTCCGCTAATCACCGCAAGTCCACGGTTCCTCACTGGAAGATGTTCTCCATACTGCACTGTTTCACAGTCCCTCCCTTCTGCTCTGACACCCCTAGTGGTCTCCTGGTTGGAGGCTACAGCTGTCACTCAGAGCAGAGGGGAGGGCTGTGAAGCAGCACAAGGAGTAGAGCACTTTACATTGAGCGTCCGGCAGAATATTATTCACTTTGATGAAGAAGATAACGTTAGGTGTATGCCCCTCTCCACAGCCCCTACCTAGCACTGTCAGCAGTTTTGCTCCGGTCAATACTCGTGACAGACTACCTTTAAGCCATCGATCATGATGGCAGCTATGGTACCTGCACATAAGGCAAATGCTTGAGAAAGGGTCAGATCCACCAAACGCCCCCATTCATGTCTCCACACTCTTTCCCCTCTGACAGTGTCTCCACATTGAACTCCAATATGGAAGAAGCCTATGGATTTAGGATAGTACCATTTTAACACATTGGTGGGCCAGTGCCGAAATTTCATGAGTGCCTCCACACTCCCTGAAAATTTTCATATCTTTCACAGTATTCATGCTCCCTTAGTGTCTCCATAGTTGTAGTGCCCTGGAGCAGGGGTACTGAAAGTCTGGACATTTGTGGACATTTACCCCTATTTCCCCTACACAAAGAAATCAACTCCTCACTTTAATTTGCTTCAAAGGGTCAACTTGCACTGATTTATACTGCTTAATACTGTGTAACTACATTTTATATGTTTGCTGTGATATTTACAGCATCCTGCTCATTTGCACTGTGGAAAGGGTTTAAAGGGGTTTTCCGACTTATATATATTGATGACCTATCCTCAGGATAGGTTATCAATAACAGATCAGCGTGGGTCCGACACCTGGCACCCCTGCCGATCAGCTGTTTGAAGAGGAGGCGCGCGCCGTATCAGCGCTGCCTCCTCTTCACTGTTTACATGCTGGCCGTTACCGGGGTAGTGGTGAGTAGGTGTAATTACACCTCACCGCCCCATTCATTTCTCTGGGAAGAATCGCTTCCATAGACTTGGTAGGTCTTCCATAGTTCATATATATATATATAACTCGGAAAACCCCTTTAAGGGGTTGTCTCATCTCAGACAATGGGGGGGCATATCGTCCACCGCGGGGACCCGCATCTATATCGAGAACGGAGCCCCAAAAGTGGTGAAAAGCGTACTGCGCATGCACAACCACCCTCCATTCATTTCTATGGGGCTGCTGAAAATAGCCAAGCACTGACTCGGCTATTTCTATGGGGCCCATAAATGTGAATGGGAGCGGTGGCCAGTCATGCATGGTGTGCTCTCATTCACTTCTATGGTGAGACCGCTTGGTGGTGGCCGGACCGGAGTCCTCAAGCCACAACTTTGCAGGGCTCCATTTTCGATATAGGTGCAGTGACCCACACCTATAAGAATACGCGGGCATATCCTAGTGATATGCCCCCAATGTCTGAGATGAGACAACCCCTTTAATGAACACTGAAAGACTTTTGGGACCTTCTAGCTAACAATGAGAAGCTGGTAATTTTCCACAGTTACCATAAGGGTTAAAGAAGTCTGTATTTTGGAGGGAAAAAGCCAGACTTGTTTGCCACCAAGACCAGACAAACTGACCTTTTGAATGTCTGGTTTAGTTCTGTTATTATATCTGACAACCTGCTCCTTGCTCCACCATTCACTGTCCTGTGTGATGTCACTCAAGTAATCTAAGTCTCTTCTGCAAAGCACTGTTCCCTAACTGCAGAACACTAGGGTCTCTGACTGCTCTCTTTATATAGTTTCTGACTGAACTAGAACCTTCTAGTGGAGTGGAAAAACTCTGCACAAACAAATACAATGTTACAACTCCTGTCTTTATGGGCTGCATAACAGATCCATCCTGTTTCCATTATGCAGGAGAGGACTCCCCTGCATAACGGAAATTGTGCGGATACGTTTTGCAGCCCATAGACTTCTATTATGACGGAATGAATAATGGAATGTCAGAAAGGCTTCTGTTATGCATTCCGTCATAGAATTGTGTTATGGTCTGTGGTAACGGCATCTTTTCAATTCACCTTTTACCAGTAAACAAATCGCAAACGAATTTCAAAATATGAAATTCACTCATCTCTATACTGCGAGGCATGGCCAGTCATGTGACCTGCCACTGGTGCAGTTCCCCAGAGCAGGGTATCAGTAAATGGTTTGTTATGTAATTTAATGTAATGTTAGATATTATGTGATGTATTGCAACCAGTATAGCCATGTATGGATGGCACAATTGAGGTTAATAACCCTTGCTTATTCCTTAGGGCTTCAACCCTTAGCTTCGAGTGTTCAAAGAGGAAGGAAACAATAACCTATGCTCCCTCTTCTTAGGCCCAAGAAAGATTCAGAGACTAACAGATCTCTGAAAGATCTACAGAAACAGAAGAAGAGAAAGAGAGGAATATAAAGGAGAACTTAGAAAATGCATGGCCAAGCATAGGAGTCAGCAAAGTAACCTTCTACTACAACCATTTAGACTTTGCTGCAGTGAGGGAAACCATTAAGCCATCCTTAACACTTGGACATGTCCTGGCCAGACATTCCTTCAAAACCCTGCATCCTGCAGTGGACATTACAGCCATTATTGCTAAGGTTGTGTTGCCTGCCATAAATTCAACTGAGAGAGGCTTTAGCAAGATAGAGAGGAAAGAGGGTCAAAGCTTTCAACCTTGCGTAAATTCATACACTTCTATCTGGGACATGCACTGTGTACATTTTGCACTTAAGTAAAGAGAGACGTTTATTCTTCTACTACTGGCACATGTAGGGCACCATCAGGCATCCCCAGAATCAGGGTGTGCTCCAAGGGAAGAAAGGGTGCACCCGCCTTTCACTACATGGTCCTAGGGAGCAACGGTGTGAGGGTAATTGCCATGATTGACTGTGAAGCCAGAGCCACTATCACTCCCATTCATTGCTCTGGCTCCTCATGGGCTCACTGCACTGGTGGTTGCGATACAGTTGCACCATTTGCCCTAAGGTTAAAGTGGCACTGATTTAGGCAAATCACCTTTGTATTATTGGATTATACTCTATTGAACTGTATTGAATTTCATCCTTTTTGCTAAAGCTGAACATTTTAAAGAGATGCACACTTGAGTTTTGGTCTCTCAATGGTATCAAACCTACATCTGAAGGTCCTGACTCCAGATATGAAAGGTTCTTCTGCTTATTGCTTGTCTATGACAGCTTCCCAGATGTCTTCTGTAGTGCTGCCACAACAAGGATGAGATCATCTCTACAAATCTCATTCCATTGTTATGTATCCAGTCCCAAAAACTCTGCATCGGGGATAGAGGTCAAGTACGTAGGTCTAAAAAAAAAAAATCACAGCATGGAAGTCTTAATTACCTTTGTAAGCTTTTACCTGAGCCACATTTTTGGATCCAGCCATAGAATCAGCTGATAAAGTGTACGCCGCGGTTACTATTGTTATTGGGTTATCAAACCCATATGTGTTGTTGCAATTGAGTTTAGCTCATTTGTGAACACTCAGATTTTCCCATCATAAAGTGTAACAGACATCCAACATTATATAACACATGGCACTGCTAGAAGCACAGATGCAAACTCACTTTTGTAGATTCCATGTGCACATTTATCACGTAAAATTTTTTTTACAAGATACGTGCATGTGCCTGAAGAGGTCCACATTCTGCTACATGATGTTCTGATTTCTGCATTTTTTTCTTTAACTCATTTTCATTTTTGCATTTTGTTCTATTCCTTCCCACATTCCAGTAATAGTAATAAGTCTTGTTGTATTTTTTTAATGGCACCTTTTAATTTACCATGAAATTGAAAACAAAAACACAATTCCAACATGTTTTTTTTGGGTTTTGATATTAGTGGTGTTAGCACTGCATGCTAAAAACAACATGACACCCTTATTCTGCGGCTCAATATAATTACGGCGGTACCAAACTTGTATAGATTTTTTTTCTTTGCATCACCATTTTCTGACAGCCATAATTTTTTTATATTTCCGTCCACAAAGCTCTATGAGGGCATTTTTTTTTTGAAGGACGAAAAGTATTTTTTATAGGTACCATTTTTGGGGTGCACACAACTTTCTGATCACTGTTTTTCATTTCTGGGGAGGATAAGGTGACGAAAAAATGATGAATTGCATGTTTTTATTTTTTTCCCGTTATAGTGTATACTGCGCAGGAAAAATATTTTTAGATTTCAATCGTTTTCAGATGCAGCAATTCCTGCTATATGTATTTTTTTTATTGGTTATATATTTTTATATGTAAAATTGTGAAAAGGGGGTGATTTGAACTTTTTTTTTTACTTTTTTAACAATAACTTTTACCCCCCTTAGGGAGCTAGAACCTGTTCAGGGTTATTTTTGCGTCCCATATGTGAAACTATTTACTTCAATGGGGCCGCAAAAAAGGAAATTACTCTGTGTGCATTCTATTTCCATATGTCCGCATGGCCGTTCCGCAAAAAAAATAGAACATGTCCTATTATTGTCTGCATTACATACAAGAATAGGACTGTTTTATTAGGGGCCAGTTGTTCCGTTCCACAAAATATGGAATGCACATGGCCGGTATGCGTGTTTTGCATACACATGACCATGTCATCTGAGGTGTTAAATGAGGTGTTCGCCATGATCGCCATTCCCCGTCATTGCGGCAAGGTGCCTGCTGTATTATACCACCTCGTATGGAGGGGGCTCAGCTACTGTGACATATGGGTACTTCATGGTGGCTGAAATGGTTAATTTTCCATACCTGTTTTTCTGATTGCTTGTGGAGATGCAAGTTTCGGGCTTGATAGGTTTTCCCTTCGAAGCTGCTCTCTCTGCCCTCTCTTTCCTCAATCCTTTAGGCTAGGGCTACAGGGCGTCATAGGGTTTCAATACCAGAAAAAAAAACGCTTCTGTTTTGTCCAAAAAGCATTCCGTTCCGTTCTCATACTGGAGAGCAAACCGCAGCATGCTGCAGTTTTCTTTCCGTCATGGGATGCGGAGTAAAACAGATCCGTCATGTTTTCTCTGACACAATAGAAAACTGATCCGTCCCCCACTGACTTTCAATAAAGTTCATGACAGATCCGTCTTGGGAATGTTAAAGATAATACAACTGGATCCGTTCTTAACAGATGCAGACGGTTGTATTATCAGTAACGGAAGGGTTTTTGCTGAGCCCTGCCGGATCCAGCAAAAACGCTAGTGTAAAAGTAGCCTAATGTGGAGGTCTGATGAGAGTCTCATTTGAGATTTGATATTGGGGTGAGAGCTGAGGTTTGATAAGGGGGTCTAATCTGAGGATCTGATATGGGGGTCTGATCTGAGGATCTGATATGGGGGTCTGATCTGAGGATCTGATATGGGGGTCTGATCTGAGGATCTGATATGGGGGTCTGATTGAAAGGTGTGATATGTGGTTCTAATTTGATATCCAATATAGGGGTGTGATCTGGTATGAAGGTCTGATCTGAAGATCTGATATGGGAGTCTATTCTGAAGATCTGATATGGGGGTCTGATCTGAGGTGTGTTATGCAGGTCTGATGTGAGTATCTGATGTGTGAAGCTGATCCGAAAGGTAAAGGGGTATTTTTTGGACTGGCGCAAATTATAAGGAGGTATTTTGTATACTGGCACACATTATAAAGGGGTATTTTTGTACTGGTGCACATTATAAGGGGATATATTTTGTATTGGAGCACATTATAAGGAGGTTTTTTTTGTACTGGCACACATTATAAGGAATATTTTTTGTATTGGCACACATTATAAGGGATATTTTTGTACTGGCACACATTATAAGGGATATTTCTTGTATTGGCACACATTATAAGGGATATTTCTTGTATTGGCACACATTATAAGGGATATTTTTGTACTGGCACACATTATAAGGGATATTTCTTGTATTGGCACACATTATAGTGGGTATTTTTGTACTGGCACACATTATAAGGGATATTTTTGTACTGGCACACATTATAGTGAGTATTTTTGTACTGGCACACATTATAAGGGATATTTTTGTACTGGCACACATTATAAGGGGTATTCTTGTATTGGCACACATTATAAGGGATATTTCTTGTATTGGCACACATTATAAGGGGGGTATTTTTTGTACCGGTGCATATTATAAGGGGGTATTTTTTGTACTGGAACGCATTAGGGGGCATTTTTCTACTGGCATACATTAGGGGGCATTTTTTCATCTGCATGATACTAGTATTTGCAGGGGGGCTGGCTCTGCAATATAGTATAAGGGAGAAGAGTGGATAAAGTATTGGGGGTGGCAGAATGGGTTGTTCAAAGGGTGGGAGGATGATGGGAAAGTAGGAAACTAAGATGTCTGGTTGTCAAACTCTGCAGAGACAAGAGATGGCTGAAAGAAATCATCATGGCGGTCTGGTCTGAAAGGAGAAGATGAGAAAAGAGAACATTTACATCAGAGGAGACATCACTAATTGCAAGAGGTATGTGGAACTGTATTCTCCTGAATGTTTTGTAGTGCAAAGTGTAGGTTGAGAAGGTGGTGCACAGGGATGGAGGGGATGCTGTTTCAATTTTTGCCTCAGGCAGGCTAAGTGTACCCCTGACCCTTGCCACAAAGCACTGAGGGAAGGGGGGCCCAAGCTGAACTCTTGCCCTAGGGACCATGAGCCTTTAGCTATGCCCCTGGTGGTTTAAAAGCTTTAGTAAATGTCCACCTGTGGGTCTTGACATAAGCATTTTCCTCATGGCGCACAGAGGTGATGTCAAAATGCCTGAAAAAACAGCAAGTGCTCCAGCATGATGGGTTTTGAAAAGAAGTCAGAAAGACAAAAAAAAAGCCATCTCATGAACAAAAACTTAAGGAGAAGGTTTATTTCCCATAAACCTTCAGCTGGCATTTTTACCATAAAAAATAATGCCAAAAAAGCAGGTACAAAAACACAATAAAAACCACAAAAGTGTAGTAAAATGGCAGAAAAAAGAACTGTTTGAAGTAATTCCTAATGGGGTTTTCCAAGTTCCTCATCAGATAGGTGGGGGTTTTGTACTGTAGCTATACAGTAATTTGGGAAAATGAATCATTAGCAATGAGACTTTTGTTTCAAATTGAGTTTTTAGGATAAATATGACCTTACCTAGCAATTGTCACTAGCCTTGTCCCTCTCTCAGAAGAATGATATCAGGGGGGCATAGAGTCTGTATAAACAGAGGCTATAAGTTAACAGGCACTGTGCACTTAGCTCTATACACATACTGGACATCTTGGGAATGCACTTCCAAGGAAGACACCACCCACACACTGCAATATCCGCCTTCAGGGTCACTGGAGCAGAAGACAACTTGCCAATAGTACCAAGAGGTAGAAGAATAATTTTGATGGCATAGCAATCGGACAGAAAAGTAACGAGAGTAAGTTCTCACAATAAAAACGCTAATAAAGCAAATTAAAAGGTGATATATTTAACATTACAGTGTATTGTTACAAAAGAAAGTTAAAAGTGCAGTTACTCTTTAAATATATCCCATTTATCTAGTTTTCACAACCGTGTTGGAGGAAATTTCTCTTGTTTAAGGACGATAGTTGTGCCCAAAGAACTGGACTTTATCTATAGCTGCTGTCCCAACTGTGTCTCAGTACGGTCATGGTCCGTATGTAGACAGGGTTGGTAATAACAGAATTCACTAGATTTACTAGTTTAAATGTTTCAAATAATGCTTTATTTTCCATCCAAGTTATACAGTCACTTGAGTGGCACCAAAACATAAAGAAAACTCCTTGCCTCTCTGGCCTCTAACTAACCATAGGTTTCCTCATCTAAAACACTCAGCAACAAATGGGAGATCATGCTTTCAGCAAGTAGGACATCCAGCTTTCAAGCTCTGACACTGAATGAGCATTTCATCGCTGTTTGTATCCCTGTAGTAATGAGCCCAGCAGCCGCACCTGGGTTTGCCTTAGCAAGGGGAATGTGTTGTACTGGAGTGGGGAAGGAATGACACATCCCACTACTACCACCTATGTAACATTCAATAAAAATACAGCCCATAAAATACTACAGAAAAGTGTCTCAGCAAACTACACTTTGCTCAAACCACTCAGCTTTCCTGGATTCTATTAACTCACCCATCTGAGCATTCTAGGTGAGATATACACCCAGTACTTTACCAGCCAACGTGTTACAGTACTCAGATATCCCCAGATCTTACTTTGTGGAGGTATTGTACAACAGTCACAAAAATAACATACATTAATCGCCTATCAGCACTAGCAGAAAACAAGGTACTAAAATAAACATACCAATAGATAACAGGAACCAAATGCTGAGGGTCAGGGAAGGAGGAGATGATCAAGCAGTGGAGTGGATCCCAGAATACACAGTAAACACACTAGACAAGAACAAGATACAACTGTGGAACAACACATCCAAGAATATAGAACAAAGTACAAAACATTTGGAAGGGAATAAACCTGGCAAATGCTTTACCAACTATACCTGAATATATATAAAGGCTCAGCAATCAACAACTCTGTCCTAATCAACAAGGTGAAGCCAGGCAATAATCAAACTCAGATTCAAATGAAAGGTACAACTGCTCAAACTAAATTAGTAACTAAGTGAGCATAAAGCAAAAGACCCCAGTTACTCATAACAGTTTGTCTTTAATAAATTAGTCATTTGTTTGAAGTTCTGACATAATGAAAGGTCAAAATATAAATAAATGTAAAGTAACAATGTCCTGTACATGCTACAGTCACATGACATCCATAGATTCATACGGCATTGTTTTCAATTATCTTCTACCAACATCTGTAGGTAATTTACACACTGAGTAAAGCAATGGTTTGTCCTGAGGCGACACCAAAAATATATGACATGAGAAATGAATTAAGATTTCTTTTAATAGCTACTTCTACGTCTGTTTATCCTTCATTTCCGTTACTATCAGTGAGATTCGGTACGTATAAGATTTATATAGTATGTGGTTGTTGGAGTTCATATCCAGGCCATGTATGGACATTTTTGTACCATATGTCCCAACTTTCCTGTTGTTCACACAACTGCCCTCAAAAAAGCACCTAAAAGGGGCTGAAGTCCATGAGTCCAAAATGGTCACTTCTGGTGGTTCTTTGGGTATTACGGGGCAGATTGGGGTGGGCTGCTTATAGGGATTCAAAGGGTTGCTAGTGTTAGACATCCTATATCACTGCCCTGATCAGGGGAGCACCTAGCCTTTCTGCTGCCTGAGGCGAAAACTGAAACGGAGCCCCCCCCCCCCATGCCAATTTCTTCAGCTAACCCCTTTGCCACAATGAAAGCGCTCATTGCCCGTGGCCCTTCCGCTGGCCCCCTCTTGCCCCTACCTGGTGCTGCCTGAGGCGATCGCCTCACCTCGCCTCATTGGTGGTGCACCCCTGGCCTTGCTGCAGTGCTACAAATCCCATACCAAAAATTGGAAAAAGTGAGCATGGTTCTCCATCACTATATACCACATCAACCTTCTAAGATCTGTTTTATTCTCACTTTTAAGTAAAGCTGCCCAAGCAAGATTGTAAGGCAGTTGCACACATAGCTTTGGATAGGAGCTAGGTACACAAAAACGGTGGGATATTTTTAAGTCAAAACTTTTGCTTCATTTTCTTTATTTTAGATGTAATGGCATAGAACAAAAGGAAAGCAGCACATAATCTATTAGAAGGCACAATATTTTATTTGGCAGCATTTATGCTCCAGTATCTTAGTTTTTTTGGGAGGGGGGCAATATTAAGAAACAAGTGAGCAGGTCTTATTATATCAGTGTGGGGTCACAGCACTCAATCCCTTGAGATGGCGAAAGTGGGTGCACGTTCTGATGAGGCCCAATCTCCACCAGGGGCCAGTCAGTACATCATAATTACGAAGTCAGACAGCACTCCAATTGCAGTGAATAACGCAATTTTTTATTTTCAGTTATTTAATTCATAAGCGACGTTTCGGGCTTACAGATTGCCCTTCATCAGGCTAAGATCCATGCGTGCAGGCATGTCGGCTGTATCAGCCATGTGGGGTTACTGACGGTTTTTCAAATGGTTTTCACTGCAATTGGAGTGCTGTCTGACTTCGTAATTATGATGAGCAGGTCTTATTACTCACCATTTATGGGGGCTTTGGGAACATATCTCGTAATAAAAAATCCCCCCTATATCAGTAAAATTTTAAGGCCTCATGCACACGAACGTATTTTCTTTCCGTGTTCGTTCCGTTTCTTTTGCGGACCATATGCGGAACCATTCATTTCAATGGGTCTACCAAAAAACAGAAGTTGCTCCGTGTGCATTCCGTTTCCGTATGGTCTCATGCACACGACCAGTATGTATTTTGCGGTCCGCAAAAAATGGATCAGCAAAAATACGGCTGACATCTGTGCGGATTCTGTATTTTGTGGAATGGAACAGCTGGCCCCTGATAGAACAGTATTATCCTCCGTGATGCGGACAATAATAGGACATCTTCTATTTTTTTGTGGAACAGAAATACGGACACACGGAAACAAAATGCACGCGGAGTACCTTCCGTTTTTTTTGCGGACCCATTGAAATGAATGGTTCAGCATACAGTCCGCAAAAAAAAAACGGAACGGACGCGGAAAGAAAATACATTTGTGTGCATGAGCCCCATGTCAGTATTTCCGTTCCGCAAAAAAATAGAACATGTCCTATTATTGTCCGCATTACGGACAAGGATAGGACTCTTCTATTAGAGGACAGCTGTTCTGTTTCCACAAAATACAGAATGCACACGGACGTCATCCGTATTTTTTTGCGGATCCTCTATAATACATACGGTCGTGTGCATAAGGCCTAAAACTGTTATTCTTCTCCCTATTTTTTAATCTGAGGCATCTAAATTCCTGCGGTTCTATACCATGGCACTGTAAGAACTACTGAGCCATAGGCACTCCATGTGCCAATATACAGTATGGTGCCTCTGTATGGCACTGTATCAGATATATTGAAAAAGCAATGCCTCTAAAAATACGGCATCAAAATAGAGCATTTCAAAATGTTTTCCCTAAGGGCTCATGCACACGAGTGTGTGCAGTCAGTGGCCGTGCTGTGGACCGTAATTTGCGGTCCACAATGCACAGGCACTGACAGTGGGGCCGCCAGATTCGGATCGCGGACCCATTCATTTGAATGGGGTCCTCGATCCGAGTCTGACGGTCCGCACCGCAAAAGAGTAGTGCTTGCGCTACTTTTTTGCGGTGCGGAGGCACGGCCAGAAACACCACGTGGTGCATCCGTGGTGTTCCGATCCTTGCCTCCACTCTGCATCTCCCGGATTGCGGACCCATTGAAGTGAATGGGTCCACGATCTGTGAAGCGGGCTGCACAAGGCCGGTGCCCGTGTATTGCGGACCCGCCGCATGCGGTCCGCAATACAGCCACGGGCCGGCACCGGTCATGTGCATGAGCCCTTAATCTGAGGCCCTATAGACCGCAGTATTATAGATGGTACAGCTCTGTACAACTCGGAGCTTGTATTTAATATACCATCATGAGTCTTAGGGTGGACTACCCCCCTCTTGCCCCTATCTGGTGCTGCCTGATCGCCTCACCTGCTATTGACCCTACCAGGAAGTTTTCCAGTGGGCCGATGCTCAGGGAACCACCTGCACCCTTCTCATGGCCATCAGCCAGGTACATGAGGGCCTAATGCTCCCAGTATTAAGTAATGTTGGGAGTGCCACATGCTCAGTCCTTAGGTATACTACAGTGGGGCAGGAGAGGTGATGTTCCCTTCCGGACATTCACCATTATAGGACACAGTCCACTAAGCCTGTAGCCTATGAAGTAGAGAATCAATGGTGCTGATGGTCGCAAAGTGATGACATCATTGCAACCACCTGCGTTGGGACACAGGTGGCACACTAACACCAAGGAGACAGCCTATGCCAGAAAAGGACTGTGGCGTGCATGGCAGAATGCAGTATTAAAAGGGGTTATCCAGGATTGCAGCTCAGCTTCATTGAAGTGAATGGAGCTGAGATGCAATACCACACACAACCTGCGGACAGGTGTGGTGCTGTTTTGGGGGGAAAGCAAACATCTTTTTGTGGTCCTGGAGAACCCCTTTAATGGGAGACAGCTGAGTCTTTTTTTTTTCTTTCATGTGTAGCAATCTCAGTGCTGATTGCTCCCTCCACGCCATTCACTGTTATGGGCCACTAGATTCGAAATCTATGATGTAGTGGTCACAAAGTTATGACATCATCGCGACCCACTGGGATACTGGTAGCATGACAGCCTGTTCCAGAACTCAGGCATCTCAGGCCACGGGCCAGAAGAGGACTGTGGCCCGAATGGCAGATAGAGGCATGGAAAAGGAGACAGGTGAGTCTTTTTTTTTCTTGGCCACTTGGGGAGCATTCTTCTAGGGGCACTATAGGGGGCAGTTTTATTCTTACTGAGGGCACTATAGGGGGCAGTCTTAATGCTGAATGCACTATGGAAGGCATCATTTATACTGAGGACATCATATAGGGCATTGTTATTGCTGGAGGCACTATAGGGGGCATTATTGCCACTGGGGCCACTACAAAAACTTTACTATTTCTGGAGGCACGATAGGATATTGTTATTACTAGCGGACTATAGGGGTGTTATTACTACTGGGGGCACTATAGAGAGGCATTATTGATAGTGGGGGTACTATAGAAGCATTTTTATTATTGGGAGTACCGTAGGGGGCATTAATACTACTGGAGGCACTACAGACAGTATTATTACTAGTGGAAAAACTATGAGGGAGCACTGTAGCTGTTGAAGGCATTGTGCTTGTCATAATTATTTTTCTATACTAGTATTTTCAAGGGCACTATTTGTATGGCACTATTATTTATGCATTATAATATTTGGGGGCATTGGGGAGCACAGCTGGCAGTTTTGGAATTGAAAGCAGGATGACTCTTTTGGGGCACCAGGATGAGGATTTTATGTTGAGAAGGATGATGGAAAAGTGAGGAATCTAAGAAGTCTCTGTAGCAAACTCAGAGATGAAACATGGCTGAAAGAAGTTATCATGGCGGTCAGGGCAGAACAGGGAAGATAAGGAAAAGAAAATGTCTTCAACCAGAGGAGATATCACTGGATGTAATAGTTATGTAGTGCTGTATTCCCGTGTAAATTTGGAAGTTCTGAAATACCAGGCAGCTTGCTGAAGGTAGGGTTGGCCCGATGCTGTGGCACATGTCTGACCTCCTCAGCCCCTTCCTGCATATCTTAATTAGAAACAATTGGAGGAAGAGAACGACAGAACATGATAGCTGGCGCTGCCACCACATTTGGCAGCTTTTGGGAAGGTATATTGTTCCGCTACTTAGCATTGACAATGCAGTATTTTGTGCTGCAATGTGGGATTTGTTCTCCTGGGAAGGTATTTTATGCTGCACTGTGGTATTACCGACCCTTCCATACTTGTGTTGACCCTGACTTCTACCAATTTGGACCCACCGACAACATAGGACCAGGTTTAGTTCTTTTTCCAGGGCCACTTTAAAGGGAACCTGTCATCAACTTTATGCTGACCTCACTGAGGACAGCATAAAGTAGTGACAGAAATGCTGATTTCAGCGGCATGTCCTTCATGGGCTAATAGTAAGTGGTTTCTGAGAACCAGCATCATAATCATTGCAGCCCAGGCCTTGAAAAGAGTCAAATCTACCTGAGAAGAGTCATGGTTATTCCTAATCTCCTGCTCTCCCACCTATCTGCTGATGATTGGCAGTTCTCTCCTATAGAGAAAGGGAGAAAACTAGGTAGAAGACGGTCAATCAGCAGGTGGGCAGGGAGAGCATGAATTCATGAATAACCAGGACTGTTCTCAGGTGGACGGGATTCTTTTCCAGGCCCAGTCTGCAATGATTGTGATGTTGGTTCTCGGCAACCACTTACTTTTAACTTATAAATGACAGACCCCTGAAATCAACTCACCTGTATCTACTTTATTCTGGCATTTGTATGGGCAGCATAAAGGCGATGACAGGTTCCCTTTAAATTCCCAATCTGACCCTGCTCACGTTTGACAGTGATGTAATAAAATGCATCAAATACTATGACATCACTAACAGAGACTTTCTATTTCAAGAGCACTAAAAATATGTTTTTATTTTAGACCAGAAATTGCTGTATTATTGCAACCAGAACTTTGCATTGCAAACCTACTCAATCTGAAACAGTCCCCCTGAAACCTATAATAACATAATAAATAAAAACAGATTTTTCATGTTGTGCTGTAATATGTCCAACGGTAAGTAAAAATGGGAAAGAATTATTGAGTCATTTAGCTTCTTTTTATTGAATTTTGAAAATGAATAAAACATGAATAATGCAATTAAAATGATCTTGTAGTAAAATACTGCACGTCGCTGCAGTTAGATTTCATTAAGGGAATGTCAGATGAATAAAACTAAAATCATAAAACATTGCAAATTCTTTTTTCGGCAATACAAAAGTACATTACATTTAATACATATATTATTTCACCTTCAGTTGGATTGCATTGAGAAAAATATTAGGCAAAGCACAGAACACGATTAAAAGCATCACAATCCAATAGAGGCAAAGGTACAAAATGTATGAAACAGTAGAGGAGGGAATAAAAAGCAAAAACTAAGGCTCCATTCACACGTCCTGTTTTTTTTTCCTGATTCGATCCTGATTTTTTCAGGACCCATTGAAATGAATGGATCCAGATCAGGATCAGGATCGAATCAGGAAAGAAAAACAGGACGTGTGAATGGAGCTTAAGGGGGATACACACTGATATATAGATCAGGAACCCAAAGCAGAGATCAAAATGGCGCCCAGTTGTGCACCCCAGGGCAGAAGGATCTGGTGCTTGTTTCCCCTCCAAGCGCTGTCCAAGATGAAGAATCTAAGAAGTCTGTGTAGCAAACTCAGCAGAGATAAAATGTGGCTAAAAGAATCCTCTGCGTCTGGAGGAAAGAAGGTTTGTACACAAACATAGAAGAGGATTCTTTACGGTAAGAGCAGTGAGACTATGGAACTCTCTGCCTGAGGAGGTGGTGATGGTAAGTTCACTAAAAGAGTTCAAGAGGGGCCTGGATGTATTTCTGGAGGGTAATAATATTACAGGCTATAGTTACTAGAGAGGGGTCATTGATCCAGGGAGTAATTCTGATGCCTGATTGGAGTCGGGAAGGAATTTTTTCCCCTAAAGTGAGGAAAATTGGCTTCTACCTCACAGGGTTTTTTGCCTTCCCCTGGATCAACTAGTAGGATAACAGGCTGAACTGGATGGACAGATGTCTTTTTTTGGCCTTATAAACTATGTTACTATGGAGGTCTGGGTCGAATGAAGAAGATGAGGAAAAAGAATGAACAGGTTTTTGCCACAGAGCAGAAAATGGCGGTCGTGGGCCCCCTAGCAACTTTTGTCTGTTTTTATGCTATGTAAATCATTGGGGACAAGAGCAAAGAAAAGGTCAAGACAGAAACAAAAGCGGAAGACAAGAAGGAAGGGACAATCCGAAAGATGGGTGGATGGCCTAAAGGGGCATAAAGCAGTATTAGTCAATCCACTTAGGGTTAATTTACCAACTGTGAGCCCACATTACAAAGCTGTAGAAAGGCATAGAATCCTCCTCCCTATTCTCCATGCTCTGATGTGACATGACCCCGCCAACCAGCTTTTCTATTGCACATGCTCAGTCCTCAGGATCAACCCTGCATGAGCATGCACAGAGGCAGACATAAGAATTACGGACAGAGATCAAAAGGATTTCAAGAAACACCACACATGTGTGACCACTTTACAGGATCACAAAGGATGGACACTAAATCGGCAACACGATTTGTAACCAAAGGAGGCACGTGGAGAGACAAATAAGTTCATAACTCTAAAGAAAATGAAAAACACATTTATTACAAAGATGTTTCTTGTTAACTCACTAATCACTGTGGGCCCACTTCATGGGAAAACCCCTTTAACCCCCTAACTGTTTTGCCAGAGTGAAGCTCCAGCAGTGGGAATAGTAGCTAACTGGAGGGGGGAGGGTTGCTTTAGATGCTGCTACCTCCTGAATGGTAGCAGCTAGAAACATGCTGATCTTGTTTGAAAGCAGACATTCAAAGCTTTCAGACAATACCAAAATGACAGCAATATGTTCAGGACAGAGGAAGATATCACTGATAGAAATTGGGATGTGGTGAATGCAGCTGAAAATGAAAGTAATAACAGGTTTCACTCGTGATTATTCCCGACTTGATTTCTCCTCTGTTTCTTGGAATTTAGCTGGTCATTTTGGTCTTGTATTAAAGCCTAGACTGTCAGCTTTCAGACAAGACCAGTTGCATGTTTCTAGCTTCTACCTTTGAGGAGATATCACCATCTAAAGCAGCCCTTCCCCCCTCCATTTAGCTACTTTTCACACTGCCCGAGCTGGACTCGGGCAGAGCAGATAGGTGGTTAAGTCACCTTTTAGCCTTTTTTGTTTTTTTTTCCCACAAACTTCTCATTCTTCCTGTTCTGTGAGTGTGACGGGCCAAATACTATCCTGTGCAGCATATAGAGGAGGTGGAACTTTTTGTGACCACTTTAGTAGATGTTGCTACTTGTACTCACTAGTGGTCACCAAGACAGGATGTAAGCTGGTTGCTGGGCAACACGAACACATACATCCTATTGGAAACTCTAAGGGGAAAAGGGGGGCTGTAAGAAGAGAAATAAGCATAGCTAGCTGCATCAAAAATAGGTTTTAAATACATTAAAAACTAAGGATGCAAATACGTTTTCATTTATAAAACGGGTAGTGAGTTCTCTTAATTTTCATTGAAGCTGATTTAATCTTAATAGTCGTATTGTTCTCTATCCACGTGTCCCACTGGATGCCCGATATGTCCACGCCTCTAGTCACTCGGTGAACACCGTTCAGGTTGGCTAAACCACACTGGCTGAACCACCAGCCGCTCCTGCTCTTCTGCTGGCTGCAGCTGGCCACTTTGGTGCCATTGACGAAGCAGGAAGGATAACAGTTATCATTGTCCATGTCATACGTACTGAAGGGGACGGCATTTTGGTTGTCCTCTTTCCGGTTTCCCCGTATGGCATCACCTAAACATGATATTAACAAATGCAAAATATAAGAAAAGTGACAGTATGCAAATTTTCACTAAAAGGGGCCTCTCTGCCAAAGTTGGGAGCATTCTAGGTGGGGCTTACACTGAATGGACATCTCAAATTCATTGTTGATCAGAGGTAATTTCTGCCCAGAGGGAAGTCCCAAGCAGAAAAGCCCTCCTCTATGAGCTCCATAGGGCACACAGACGGGGTTAACTTCATGAGACGAACCTTATAAAGTTATTGGAAACTGACCTGATAAATACTTTACCTGCAGTTCCAAAGTAGCGTCCAACATGCATGATAAAGGACGTCTTCTCATCTTCAATCCAAAAGCTATCATAGGTTGCATAGGCCGAAGAGCCATCCTCTGCCTCTAAGGCTATATTCAGCATGAAGCTGGTGTTCTTCTGATTGAGAATGCAGAATGTTTTCCTCAAACCTAGCCAGAACTCACCTGCAAGTACCAAAACAAAACACAATCGAATTGAGATTCGGTATCAAAGAGTCTTCTACTTGTGATAATTTCTTTTTGCTGGAAAGTTCCCACAGAAATAAGTTGATAAAAGGATGTCCTGCATCTGGGAACCCCCTCTGATTGACTGATATTGATGGAGACACTTGGGAGCAAGGGTTCAATTTCCCTGTGGGCTTGGATCCATGACGTTTGAGCTGAGATGGGAAGCAGAGGCAGACTCTCGTTCTCCGTGAGTATTATGCCGGGAAGTAAACACAGGGTGCGGGTCACAAATCGAAATTACACTGTAGTCAAAATGCACTTAGAACTTCATCATCTGACTTATATAATGCAGTGAGGTTGACTGTTGGTGTGTTTTTTGTGTGACTGGAAAACCCCTTTACAGGGGCAGATTGGCCATAGACCCTACAGGGAAATTTCCCGGTGGGCCGATGCTTAGGAGTGCCACCCCAGCTCTTCTCACGGCCCCCAGCCAGGTTCATAATGTTCGGATTCTCTTTTACGCACCTGGCCATCAGCCGCAGAAGCTCTCCAGAATTCAACTGCATCGACATCCTCAGGACAGCAATACAGTTGAATACTGTTATACGGCGGGAAGTATTTTGTGCTGCACTGTGGTATTTGGGTCATCGGGGGTAGTATATTGCTCTGCACTATGGTATTGCAGGCCTTGCCTACTTCTGTTGGCCCTGCCTAATAATGTTGCCCCGCTTTGTGTTAATTTAGAACCCCCTGCAACATGGGGCCACTTTTACCTTTTTTTCCAGGGTCACTGTTAGTTCCCAATCCACCCCTGCCCCTTTAACTCAAGTGTCTTTGCAGGTGATCTGTGGTTATCAGGTAAAACAACGCATCAACAACCATGTATCACCTATATATTTTTATTACTAATTAAAACCAGATAATTCCTTTTTTCTTATTTTTTTTAGTCTCTGTGCACAATTATGGGGGGTAGTCATCTTGCCTGAGCTGCTGGTAACTTAGAGATATTTAGAGATATGCTTTCCAACAACCACATGGACTATAGGACATAATAGACATTGGAAGGTCTACTGACATCTTGAAGTTTTCTAGGCATGTTCTGTGACCTGTGCAGAGATCACTGTGCAGGGAGGGGCAGTAGATAAGTTGTGAAGATCACCTATTGTGAATGGTTGATCCAGTGTTAGTCCTAGTTCACACTTCAGCGATTTGGTCAGTGATTTCCATCAGTGGTGGTGAGTCAAAACCAGGAGTGTTTTTGACCCCGCACCTGGTTGTGGCTCACAATCACTGACCAAATCGCTGAAGTGAGAACTCGGCGTTATCTATACATGAATTGTGTCGTTGTAATCCTGTCCGTGAGGATAGGGAGATGACTGCTCAGAAGAGATCACAGAACAGGAAGTGCCATTCTATTATTAGACTTAGTGTCCAGTGTGAAAACTGTACCATGTTAGGATTATTTTAAACATAGTCACATGGAAAATTAAAAATAACCACTAAAAATGCTCAAAAAATATGGTTATCATATTTCCTTTAAGAACTTAAAGAAGAACTCCCGCAAAATTTTTTATTCTCTGACCTGTTAGAAAGGTGCATGATATAATCTGTAGTGATTGTCATTTTCTTATCAGTGACTGTTTCTGTGAGTAAAAACCTCTCTTCTTATTGTAGCTGGGTCATGTGACCAACTCCCTGACCTCCAACTGACCCAGGACAGAAAGCCAGTAACTGCTCTATTCATTCCTATGGGAGCCTCACTTTCAGTCTCATAGGAATACATAGAGAATTAGACTTCCTGGCCACACATAAGTCTATGTGTGAGTTGGTGGGTCTAATTGCTGGTCACATGACACAGATAAGAAACTTCAGGATGATACAGTCAAAAATTCAGACACTGGTAAGAAAATGACATTCACTACAGATTATATCATGTACATTTCAAGCAGGACATGGAATAACATTTTTGTCGGGATTTCTTCTTTAATAAATACAGAATGTTTGACCTAAAATGATATGATGTTGAAAGGTGAAGATTCAATTTAGACAGCTAGACAAACCAAAAAGTACAAAAAAAAGATATTTCTGGCAGAATTTAGAAACTTCCAAAGACAATGAATTAAAACCTGGAATTGTCTGTAATAATCAGACGTACCTCAGAAGTTTATCTCTTATGCTTGATAAATGTGAGACATCTGGCAATAAGGCAAACACAGGGCCACCTGTCCATAACACATGGGGCTGGAAAGTCGCCTCTTCCTAAACAATGTTGTTCCTATTTTCCATGTGCTTATTAAACTGTGGTGCACGTGGGCAGACCCATGAGTCACAGGGGCCAATGAGTCAGTGCAAGACAGTCTGGCCAAAATTTCTCCAGAAACCTTCTAGTGCAAATGAAATTATATAGAAAACTGAGAGAAAGATGAGCAGATGAACCCTGCATATTCTATGTCAAATCCTCATAACTGAAAAGGGTTTTCCGAAACTTTCCTAATAATTGCCTATCCTATGGATAGGTCATCAGTATATAGTCGGGGGGGGGTCCAACACCCTGGATCCCTGCTGATCAGCTGTTTGAGAAGGCACCAGCACTCACATTAGCACTGTGGCCTTCTCTCAGCTCACCCAGCACAACGCCGTACATTGTATAGTGGCCATGCTTGGTATAACGCTCAGCCCCATTTACTTCAATGGGGCTGAGCTGGGCCTAGGCCATGTCACCGATGAAAGTGACATCACGTGGCCTAGACCAGTGATCGCTAACATAGGTGGATTATAATGAGGGCAATCTGGGCAACCGCCTGGGGCCCTGCCTCCTGGGGGGGCACAGGCCGGATTGCCCCCATTATAATCACATTAGGAGTCGGACTAGCCGTGCCGCTAGGTGTGTGTATATGCACACTGTCCCTTTAACGGAAGACTCGATGAGTCACTAGACATCGATGCGCTCGGCTAGCAGGCATGCTCCGTGGAACACGTGGTTTGGGTTAGTGCGCATCGATCAGATCTGGGGAGTTGTGGCCGGCTGTGTGAGCGTGCTGTGTACAGAGAGGCGACAATGGCGCAGAACCAGGCGCGCTTCTTCACCAGGAATAAGAAGTGAGTGATGATGTGGCAGCCATTAGCCTATGGACATAGCGGGGACAGATACTCCTCCCTGGTACTCTATCATTCCCTGATATCAGACCGGGGGAGCTGACTGTTACCAGTGTGACTGCTGATAGCCCAGCAATATCCCGCTGATCACCACGTGTATGTGACATCCCCATGGCGGATACCTGCACAAACGTGTCCATGTGGGAGACTTCAGGTTTAAAGTGGCACCCCCCCCCCCCTTATTAAAATGAAGCCCTCTTCTCTCATACCCAGTGATCAGCTGATTGTCCAGGCATGCATGTATTCATAACAGCCATTCAAATGACTGTAAATTACTAATATACTATTACCACGAGAGTCATGAGTTACCCCTGACCCCTACCCTACAAGCAGCATAGGGTTAAAAAGGTTACTCACCAAGGCCTTTTGCTGCCTCAATATGGTAAAAACACAGCATAAGGCCTTGCTGGGTAACCAATTTAACCCTATGCTGCATCAATAACTAATATAGCCTGAAGGCTATCTTTACATACAAGCAGGATAGGGTTAAAATGGTTACCCAGCAAGGCCTTATGCTGTGTTTTTACCATACTGAGGCAGCAAAAGGCATTGGTGAGTAACCTTTTTAACCCTATGCTGCTTGTATCTAAAGATAGCCCTTAGGCTATATTAGTTATTGATGCAGCATAGGGTTAAATAGGTTACCCAGCAAGGCCTTATGCTGCCTCAATATGGTAAAAACACAGCATAAGGCCTTGGTGAGTAATCTTTTTAAAGATAGCCCTTAGGGTTCATTACCTATAGATGCAGCATATTATATAAGTTCTCCAGCAAGGCCTTATGCTGTGTGAAGCGTATTATGGCAGCATTAGGCCAGGCTTGCTAGGTAACCTATTTAACCCTATTCTGCTTGTATTTACAGATAGCCCTCAGGCTATAATACATATAGAAGTTCTATGGCTATAGATGTTTTTACAAATAAAATTTGGTCTGTTTAGTTGCGTTTATTTTTTTTTAAGGAGGCAAAATGCGTGTGGGGGCGGGGCAGGGGTAGAGCGCGTGGGGGCGGGGCAGGGGTGGAGCGTGTGGGGCAGGGGTGGAGCGTGCGGGGGTGGGGCAGGGGTGGAGCGTGTGGGGGCGGGGCAGGGGGCCATGCATTATAAACTGCCCAGGGCCCATGGGATCCTTAATCCACCCCTGATCGCTAAACTTTCGCACTCCAGCTGTGGTGAAACTACGACTCCCAGTATGCTCCATTCATTTCTATGGAGTTCTGAGTAGAGCCAAGCAAGTGTACATCTTGGGAGTTGTAGTTTTACCACAGCTGGAGTGCCGGATGTTAGCCATCACAGGCCTAGACTAAGCTGAGAGAAGACGGCGGCGCTACTGTGAGCGCCAGTACCTTCTCAAAAAGCTGATCCGCGGGGGTCCTGGGTGTCATACCCCCACCAATCATATACTGACAACCTATCCAGAGGATAGGCCATCATTAGGAACCTTTAACAGTAGCTGTGTAATGCTTAGTAGATTCCTAGTGTCCTCCTTGTGCAGATCTGCCAATTCCAAGGACCCTCTTCTTTCACTTAACCATACTTACCTCTATGGCAGTTGGTAAATTTGGGACATGTGAGCTTTCATGCCCCACAAGAACATCCCCAAATCCGACTGAGAATGTCCAGGGAATTTTCAGGGATTTCCTTGAAAACTAGGGGCAGTCCCTGAAAATTTGGGGTTGGTGGCAACTATACCTAACATGTCTCCCAGCTTCTCAGACTACCCTTAGCACTGTGTGCTGCAGTAGTCTGAGACACACCCCCTTGCTGATGTCACTGGTCACGGGATCTGCAGGGGAAAACATGGGATGGACGCGGTGGTGATATCAAACCATGTGTGACCATTAATAGCCATTGCTGAGCTGAGACCATCAGCTATTGTGAATGGTAGCTTTCATGTTATTTCTGTATAGGTGTTACCTGCCGTTGTAATCCTGCCTGTGATGACAAGGAGATGCATGCTGAAAAGTGATCCCTACAGAATAGGAAGTATCAGCTTATCGTGATGCCCAGTGGCTCATGTGAGAACTGTAAGATTTCACAGGTTTTTTATTTTATAAAATCTAATGACATGGGAAATTAGTAAAAAAAATGTAAAATTCTTAAAAATATGTTCAATATAAATACGTGATTTAAACAGTACGTCATTTTCTGATGATGTATTCCATTTATCTTGTACTGCAGTATAACCGGTGGTGTGTGAGCAGTGGATCCCATGAGGTCCTGACCAAAATGTAAAACAGCTGCACAGGTAAAACAAGGATAACAGAAGAAAAACAATAGGCTGATGATGTATTATAGGTGGATTCTCATTTTAGTCCAGCTCCCTGTGCGATGCTATTAACACTACAGATCTTCTTAAACGCACTTCTTAGTCCCACTGTGGTGATATACAACAGATGTAATAAACATATATAGATGTAGCAGAGCTAAATCAGTCCCTTAAAGGAGACAATGACCCTTTCATCTGTAGGGAAAATATTACATCGGGTAACACTGGAATGGAAAAGGACCTAGGAATTTTAGTGAACAGCAAACTAAGCTGTAGAAGCCAGTGTCAGACAGCTGCTGCCAAGGCCAATAAGATAATGGGTTGCATCAAAAGAGGCATAGATGCCCGTGATGAGAACATAGTCCTGCCACTTTACAAATCACTAGTCAGACCACATATGGAGTACTGTGTACAGTTCTGGGCTCCTGTGAACACGGCAGACATAGCAGAGCTGGAGAGGGTTCAGAGGAGGGCAACTAAAGTAATAACTGGAATGGGTGGACTACAGTACCCAGAAAGATTATCAAAATTAGGGTTATTCACTTTAGAAAAAAGACGACTGAGGGGAGATCTAATAACTATGTATAAATATATCAGGGGTCAGTACAGAGATCTCTCCCATCATCTATTTATCCCCAGGACTGTGACTGTGACGAGGGGACATCCTCTGCGTCTGGAGGAAAGAAGGTTTGTACAGAAACATAGAAGAGGATTCTTTACGGTAAGAGCAGTGAGACTATGGAACTCTCTGCCTGAGGAGGTGGTGATGGTAAGTTCACTAAAAGAGTTCAAGAGGGGCCTGGATGTATTTCTGGAGGGTAATAATATTACAGGTTATAGTTACTAGAGAGGGGTCGTTGATCCAGGGAGTTATTCTGATGCCTGATTGGAGTCGGGAAGGAATTTTTTCCCCTAAAGTGGGGAAAATTGGCTTCTACCTCACAGGGGTTTTTTGCCTTCCTCTGGATCAACTTGTAGGATAACAGGAAGAACTGGATGGACAGATGTCTTTTTTCGGCCTTATAAACTATGTTACTATATATTATGCAGCACCATTCAAATCAATAGACAGTCATGTTATACAATATAGCCCAATATCTTTCAGAGTGAGATCTACTGTTTGTAGTAGCTGTCGAACCTGGCTTATAAAAGGGGGGATTACAAGCCGAGCACCCCCTCTCTGTTAGATGGTCTTATTAGATAAAAAGCATTAGAACTGCATTGGCTCTGCATGTGATTGCAGAGAGTGTTCATGTAACTGGGACTCACCTCAGTCATCTCCCCCCCACAACGTAATTGTAAATATATGTAAAGTGGTGGAGTAACCCCCCTCCGGACGTGTTTGGGACTGTTGCCACACGTACATTTATTTCTGGCAAGGACTGAGTCTAAACATGTTTATTCAATGCTTGCTTCATCCAGTGACTGTTATTGTTGTATTATATATAGTAATACATCTTTTATTGTATTGCATCTGGTGCTTCTTTTTAGAACAGGAGCTGTTTGGCTATGTGAACAAGCTAGATAGACAACAGTGAAGGAAGGCCTGTCTGGTTAAGAGAAATATGTAATGTAGTGCGTGAGAAAGGATAGACACACCTTACGCCTGGATGCAGCGTCCCACTGCAGATCAGCGGTGCACTGCAAAAGGGTTAAAAATGTACTTTTGTGTGGTATATGCATTTACTGTATTTCTGTAGCCCGTACACCACTAGATGGGGCTGATACCTCTCCCTCTATATAATTAAGAGGGATTAGAGCAGATCAGACTAGTCCAGACCAGTCTAGTGGCCAGCGCTAAGTCTGGTCAGAGGAGTCAGCACATGAGCTGAAAAAGAAACCGGCCCTAGGTTAGGCGCCAACCAGAGCAAGGCTCAAAAAGGACTCTGCATACTTAGAAAGCAGGCCAGATGTAAAAGTGGAGGTATAGGGAGAACTTCTTTGGAGAATTTCTGTCTGAAACTGAGTCTCCATTGCCAAATGTCGAGGAGTTTAAAGTCTTACGGTGCCTGGACCCAATTGAACAGAGGACATTGTGGTAGCGTACACTGTAAGTACAGCAACTTGTGAAAAACAAAAGGTGCAGAGCATAGCCTGACGTTAGGGTCTGCCCTGAGGTTGCATTGTGGAAAGAGAAATGTTATATCCCATGCTTGGATGCTTGTGCAAGATTTAGTTATAGAAGTGCAGTTCAAGGAGAACTGCTTTAAAGAGATACCTTGGGCCTATTAATTGCTTGTGTAACCTCTAAGAGCTGTGGAAAGTGCATCTGCGTAACATCTCTCAGTCCACTGCATAAGAGATGTAACGGAACATCATTCTTCAGTAAAGAATTGTTCCCTGCACCTCACGATTAGTTACCATCAAGGGCACCCCAAACAACCATCAGGCAGGAGAACCCCAAAAGCAGGAATAGGTGTGCCCTTCCAATCACCACATAGCCCAGCATCAGAGTGAGTGCCAACTCCGATCACCATTCTTGTTACTATCACTCCTATCATCTCTTCTGCTCTACTCCTCCTAGGTCGCTACATGGGCAGAGTTATAGAATCATAAAAAAGGTTGCCCCCCACTGCTAATGAGAGGACATATGGCCATAAAGTGAGTAAATGGCCTTGTGTAAAGCCAGGTTGAGGGAAAGGAAGGGCCACAGTAAAAGAGAGACCATCAGTACGACAAGCGTGGGCTCCTGACAGACACAGAGAGGTAGGCAGAGAAAGGAACTTCCTCACAAATTTTACAAAAGGCTACATGTAGACCAATAACTAAGAGCCAATACAGGCCTATAGAGAGGCCATAGCACAGTGTCAAGAATATACCTTTATAATCAGGTAAGATAACTGTGCTGGTAAAGGGGTTTTCCGGGAATGCTATGATTTTAAAAGGTAATCTGTCACCTCATTTTCACCTATATAACTAACAGCAGTGCCCCACAGAAGGTTGCAGAAACATCCCAGACATCCCTGTGTGCACTGTGTGTATTACATGTCACATCCCAGACATACCTGTGTGCACTGTGTGTGTATTACATGTCACATCCCAGACATACCTGTGTGCACTGTGTGTGTATTACATGTCACATCCCAGACATACCTGTGTGCACTGTGTGTGTATTACATGTCACATCCCAGACATACCTGTGTGCACTGTGTTTGTATTACATGTCACATCCCAGACATACCTGTGTGCACTGTGTGTGTATTACATGTCACATCCCAGACATACCTGTGTGCACTGTGTTTGTATTACATGTCACATCCCAGACATAGCTGTGTGCACTGTGTGTGTTATTACATGTCACATCCCAGACATACCTGTGTGCACTGTGTGTTTGTATTACATGTCACATCCCAGACATACCTGTGTGCACTGTGTGTCTGTATTACATGTCACATCCCAGACATACCTGTGTGCACTGTGTGTCTGTATTACATGTCACATCCCAGACATACCTGTGTGCACTGTGTGTCTGTATTACATGTCACATCCCAGACATACCTGTGTGCACTGTGTCTGTATTACATGTCACATCCCAGACATACCTGTGTGCACTGTGTGTCTGTATTACATGTCCAGGGAAAGCACTTTTATTCTTCTGGAAAACAGCTCCCAAGTGCCCGGCTGAAAGTGAAACTAAAAACAGTTTTCTCTCTCGACTCGATTTCTAACAGCTATATCTTCTGATATACTGGATATAATGCTGTGAGTTTTGTATCATTTAAAGCTTGGAATGCCAGCTTTCAAAGAAGGTCAGAACCATTTTCTATCTGCTACCAATCCCAAGATATGAGCAGCTAAAGCTGCCCTCCCCTCTTCAGTCTGGTTTGCTTTGAGCACTTGCAGCGGCAGAGCTGGGCACTTGGGAGTTGTTTTCCTGCAGAATAAAAGTGCTTTTCCTGGACATGTAATACAGACACAGTGCACACAGGTATGTCTGGGATGTGACATGTAATACAAACACACAGTGCACACAGGTATGTCTGGGATGTGACATGTAATACAGACACAGTGCACACAGGTATGTCTGGGATGTGACATGTAATACAGACACACAGTGCACACAGGTATGTCTGGAATGTGACATGTAATACAGACACACAGTGCACACAGGTATGTCTGGGATGTGACATGTAATACAGACACACAGTGCACACAGGTATATCTGGGATGTGACATGTAATACACACACACAGTGCACACAGGTATGTCTGGGATGTGACATATAATACACACACACAGTGCACACAGGTATGTCTGGGATGTGACATGTAATACACACAGTGCACACAGGTATGTCTGGGATGTGACATGTAATACACACAGTGCACACAGGTATGTCTGGGATGTGACATGTAATACACACACACAGTGCACACAGGTATGTCTGGGATGTGACATGTAATACACACACAGTACACACAGGTATATCTGGGATGTGTATGCAATCTACTGTGGGGTGGTGCTGTTAGTTATATAGGTGAAAATAAGGTGAAAGACTCCCTTTAACAGATATGCTCATGTAGTTGTTATCTCATGTACATCTTCCTCCTGAATTTTTTGTTTTATTTGTGACCCTCCTGACCCATTTTCACCATGTAAACCAATCCCTCTGCTTTGTTTCCTTTCTGTATGTAGAACTTCCTGTTGTTATATCAAACCAAACCCATGATGCACTTCAACTTCCTCTACCACAACTCCAGCACCGCCCCTAAGAACACCCAGTTTATAGGACCTCCCACCCAGATAGTTACATAGACACTCCCCTATCACTGCCCCACCCATGGACATGACATCACAGGAGGTAAGAAAGAGCTCCACGGACATGGTCATGTGACCACAGGCCAGAACAGAAGACAGGAGCAATAAAAGGAAAAGAAATATATTACAAAATTACAGCGACCTCCGTAAATGATTACTTTTAAAGGACGTTGCAAACTGGAAAACCTATTTAATTATGGGAAGGAGAGCCACCATTGACCCCTATAAGCTGTGACTAGAAAGAACCTGTACCATAGTTTTGTGGAACTTTTTAGGACTGTAGCTCTCTCTGTGAGAGAAGACTGTGTGGACTCTCTCTGAGGCCATACTATCTTAGGCTACTTTCACATTAGCGTTTTTAAATTCCGGTATTGAGTTCCGTTATAGGGGCTCAATACCGGACAAAAACGCTTCAGTTTTGTCCCCATTCATTGTCAATGGGGACAAAACTGAACTGAAGAGAACGGAATGCTCCTGAAAGCATTCCGTTCCGTCTTCAGACCAGAGAACAAACCGCAGCATGCTGCGGTTTGCTTTCCGGTCCAGGCATCCGCACCAAGACGGATCCGGAATGACCCCCAATGCAAGTCAATGGGGACGGATCCGTTTGGTGTGGACACACCAGTAATCCGGATCTGTCCTCCATTGATTTCCAATGGGGGGTCATTCCGGATCCGGCTACATACACACAGACATACATACAAACTAACATACAGACATATATACAAACATACAGACATACATACATACTCACATACTCCCGGGACGCCGGCAGCAGGTCTTCACGCGCCTCCTGCGCGCAGCGATGACGTTTCCCACTGCGCCCAGCAGAGGGCGCTGTGGGGAATCGTCATCACTGCGCGCAGGAGGCGCGTGAAGACGTTCTGCCGGCGTCCCGGGAGTATGTGAGTATGTATGTATGTCTGTATGTTTGTTTGTATGTATGTCTGTGTCTTGTTTTAATGTGTGTCATGTGTGGGGCCGGAGCGCTGCTCCGGCTCCACACATGTATAGCGTTAGCACGGATCCGTTGGCACCCTTTAGGTGCCGGATCCGTGCTAACGCTAGTGTGAAAGTAGCCTTACCTCTATAAAGTTGACTGTTATCTTATCTGCTGCACTTGGGTTGCAACTTTGAACTTTATTTGCGATTCAGCCTCGCCAGGCATACACATGGATCGCCATCTTTCAAAGCATACATTTGAATTTGACAAGGCTCTTGGCTCTGGAGGCCCTTACCCTCAGTATGCTTTATTAGGCCATTTAAAGGGGTGATTAACAGGGTGATTCCTGAGGTCTACCTATGTAACACCACAAAAGAGTTGAGTCATATGTCAAACTAAGCTTTATTTGACAAACCCCACATATGTATCTATGATAAAATTGCGGAAACATTGAGCACAGTATAACACAGAAAAAGATTATTCAAAGGTTTAATCACCTGAAAGTTCTCCAAATCCATCCATGTAGTCCAGCCAAGTTCTCTGGAAGTCAACGGTTCCATCAATTCTCTTCTGAAGAACGGTCCAACCTCCTCCTCTATAATCCATGTCACAGAAGGCCTAGAGAGACACTTCATTAATGAGATGTATCATCTGTATTTTCCTTGCTAGCAATTCCTTTATAATTTATCTACATTTCAGGCCATAAGCCCCCCTTTGAGCTATCATGTCTAAATAGTTGCAGTTCTGTACAGCCGAGTTTAGAGGATGCAGCACCCATGTCCCTAAGTGCCCTCCTCACTAGGGGTTAGGGGACGCTCAGACAATGTCTTTTTGGTTTCAATGGGAGGCGACACTGCCGTTCATGTGGCCGCGGCTTATAGTCGAAATCTTTTTTGGCACGGTTGCAGCCATTACCTCCCTTTGAAAACAATGTTGTGACTTTTTGGCACAAAATGTGCACCAAATTCTGCCACCAAAATTTGCCATGTGAAAGGCCCCTTACAGGCTGATGTGAAAAGAAGTCTCAGAAAGGAAGGGGGCGGCCAAGCTGGACTTTCACACAAGGGCCCAGAACCTTTAGCTATGCCCCCGGTTGGATGAATCACCACCTACTCACGGAATTTGTAATGAGGAGCTTTGGGGTATGTTGTAAGATCCTCTTGGGCTGGCTCTGCCTCACCTTATTAGACACTGGTATTAGTGTCCCAGTCCCACTTGTGAATTGTGCATCAACCATTTTTATCTTATCATAATGCACATCAGTACACATCTTAAGGTTGGCCAGTGATAAATGCGCTCTAGGTTCCTTCTTGGACCTGCGATCTGCGGACCTTAATCTCTTCTGTAGTATGGTCAGGACCACTGTGACCAAGGCTTTTTAGTGGAGCATAGTTTGGCTGGATCCTACATTACCCTGAATTCATTTTGTATCCTAAGCTCCTATGAAGTCTGATAGCGTAGGTTCCCATCCAAAAAGGTCACCTTATTGTTGCTGGATTGGCCACACAATTTTGATAAAAAATGTGCACAAAGAGCCTCAAATATTCTTGTATAGTAGGTATAGGAGTAAGGAAATACAGAATAATTAATGTTTGTGCTGTTACATTTACTGTTTGTTTGCGTTTGCATGTCAGCCATGGTAGTGTGCACCAATCCTGTTTGGAGGTGCTGGTCTGGCTTTGTTTTTGAATGGGACCAGTGTGTATGGACAATGGACCAACAAATAACCGCTTGGCACTTGAGTAAAGACTACACATCCTGCACTTTATAACAACCTCAATTCTCAAAAAGTTGGAACGCTGTGCAAAATGTAAATAATTGTTAAAGGGGTTGTCCCATGAAAAATATTCTACAGTTTTCAAACCAGCACCTGGATCTGAATACTTTTGTAATTGCATGTCATTAAACATTTTGTACAGCTACTGAGTTATTCAATAAAATGTATCTGTATAGGACCACTTAATTTCTTATTTCTTTGACCTGGTAACTGAGAAGGCCGCACATGCTCAGTTCCATCTTTCAACTGCCTCCTGAGCTGTGATAGGGAATAGGGAGAGCTGAGACACACCTCCTGAGCTGTGATAGGGAGAGCTGAGACACGCCCCCTGAGCTGTGATAGGAAGAGCATGGACACGCCCCCTTAGCTGCAGCAGAAAAGACACTCCCCTTGAGCTGCCAGCTTGATATAAATCTAGCAGAGCAATGAATGTGGAGATCTCTGGATCCATGTGAGGTACAGGGCTGGTTCTAGCTTTGTTCAAAAGAGATTGTCATGTACTATAAGCTATATGATTTTAATTTTTTACATTATTCGTGGGATAACCCCTTTAATAAAAACAGAATGCATTGATGTGCAAATCTCATAGACCCATATTTTATTCCCAATAGATCATAGAAAACATATCAGACGTTGAAAGTGAGACATTTTAATATTTTATGAAAAAAAATTATCGTAACTAATTTAGAACTTGATGGCAGCAAAGCATCTCAAAAAATCTGGGACAAGGTCATGTCTACGACTGTGTATTCCCCTCTTCTTTTAACAAGAGATTGTAAACCTCTGGGAAGTGAGGAGACCAACTGCTGGAGTTTTGGGAGAGAAATGTTGTCCCTTTCTTGTCTGATGTAGGTTTCTAGCTGCTCAACAGTCCTTTCTTTGCCAGATTTTTTGCTTCATGGTGAGCCAAATGTTTTCTATTGGTGAAAGGTCTGGGTGCAGGCAGGCCAGTTCAGCACCCGGCCTCTTCTTCTGTGAAGCCATGCTGTGGTGATGGATGCAGTATGTGGTTTAGCATTGTCTTCCTGAAATAAGCAAGGTCTTCTCTGAAAGAGACATTGTCTGAATGTGAGCATATGTTGTTCTAAAAGCTCTATTTACTGTTTAGCTTTGATAGTGCCTCTCCATATGTGTAAGCTGCCCATACCATAGACACTAATGCAATCCCATACCATCACAGATGCAGGCTTTTGAACTGTGCACAGATAACAAGCTGGATGGTGCCTCTCCTCTTGAGACTGCAGGACATGGTGTCCAGGGTTTCTAAAACGAATTTAAAAGTTTTCCATTTTGAATTAAATGAGCTTTGGATCATGTTGACATGTTGCATGTTACAATTTTAACTTGCATTTGTGGATTGCCCATTGGACTGTGTTCACAGAAGTGTTCCTGAGCACATGCAGTGATTTCCAGTGCAGAATCATGCCTGTCTTTAATGCAGTGCTGACGACGTGTAGATCACGAGCATCCAATATAGACTGTTGACCTTGTCCCTTGCGCACATGGATTTCTCCAGATTCTTTGGTGATATTATGTATTGTAGATGGTGGGATATTCAAAGTCTTTGCAATTTTATTTTGAGGAACATTTTTCTGAAATTGTTCCACAATTTTTAGAAACAGTATTTTTGCAGAATGTTGAACCTCTGCCCCTCTTTGCTTCTGAGAGACTCAGCCTCTCTGTCACTTTTATACCCATTCATGTGACTTAAAGGGGATGTCCCACGAAAAATATTCTACAGCTTTCAAACCAGCACCTGGATCTGAATACTTTTGTAATTGCATGTCATTAAAAATTTTGTATAGGTACTGAGTTATTCAATAAAATGTATCTGTATAGGACCACTTAATTTCTTATTTCTTTGACCTATTCACTGAGCAGGCCGCACATGCTCAGTTTTAACTTTTAACTGCCTCCTGAGCTGTGATAGGGAGAGCGGAGACACGCCTCCTGAGCTGTGATAGGGAGAGCTGAGACACGCCTCCTGAGCTGTGATAGGGAGACCTGAGCCCCAGAAGAAAAGACACTCCCCTTGAGCTGTCAACTTGATATAAATCTAAAAGAGCAATAAATGGGGAGATCTCTGGATCCATGTGAGGTACAGGGCTGGTCCTAGCTATGTTAAAAAGAGGTTGTCATGTACTATATGATGTCTGATTTTCATTTTTTACATTTTTGTGGGATATCCCCTTTAACAGCAAATTGTTCCTCCTGCTGTTTTTATTAGCACCACTAACTTTTCCAACTTTTTTGAGATGCATCACTGCCATCAAGTTCTAAATGAGTTCATTTTTCAACATCTGATCTGTTCTATCATCTATTGTGAATACAATATGGGTCTATATGATTTGCATATCATTGCATTCTGTTCTTTATCTTACACAGTATCTAACAGGTATTTCAACCCCCAACAGCAATAATCTCTCCACTGAGACTAGAATGGAGTGGTAAGAGTAGGCCCTCCTCCTATTTCTTCATTTCCACCACATTCCCTATCTTTACATATATATATATATATATATATATATATATATGCAGTTACAACCACCACTACCTCATGTACCTCACACAATAACTATAATATATAACTGACCACATATACCTATACACACTGTACTAACATGCCTTGTACACACTGCATCTATTTTATACAGTATGACAGATGCAGTGGACACAGACATGTAGTATACTCAGCAGCATAATTATACATGAGAGGTACGAGGTATAATAGATGCAATGTGTACAGACATATAACATATCCAGGAGTGAACTGACATGTGAGGTACAAGCTATAATTTATACCTATGACTATGAATGGGGTATGATGGGCCAAAATTTAGATTATGGGGTCCAGTGATTTCTATGTACATCCCTGACATTGCCCCAAATTTTTGGTGTTGTACCCATGGGTGCACCTAGCCTTTCTGCTGCCTGAGACAAAAACTGAAATGGCGCCCCCCCCTTGCCAATTTCTTAACCTAACCCCTTTGCTACCGTGTTTCCCCGAAAATAAGACAGTGTCTTATTATATTTTTTCCTCCAAAAAAAGCGTTAGGGCTTATTTTCGGGATAGGTCTTATTTTCAGGGAAACAAAGTTTAAAGCGTGCCCCCATCAGACCCCCGATCAGCCCACTGTGCCCCCATCAGACCTCAGACCAGCCCAATAACAATAAAATAAAAAACTCCTCTTACCTGTCCTGCGCCGCGGCTCCGCTCCGGGTCCGGCGCTCCTTTCTGAGGCTTGCGCTGCACTGTCACCTGACTGCGTGCAGCGTCAGGTAATAGTGCACGCACTACGTCCTGACGCTGTACGCGGTCAGGACAGTGCAGCGCCGGCCCTGGAAGCCTGTGGAGCGCCGGACACCGGAGCGGAGCCGCGGCGCAGGACAGGTAAGAGGAGTTTTTTATTTTATTACTATGGGGCAGGGTGGGCTGATTTGAGGTCTGATAGGGTGCCGGCAGCGAAAATATATTTTCACTTGTATTCGCTTTATAACACGCACCGCAATTTTGCCCCTACTTTTTTTGGGGAAAAAGTGCGTCTTATAAAGCGAAAAATACGGTAACGTAGATAGGGCTTATTTTTGGAGTAGGGCTTATATTTTAAGCCTACTCCAAAAACAAAGCAAAATAGCACTAGGGCTTATTTTAGGGATAGGTCTTATTTTCAGGGAAACACGGTACAATGAAAACGCTCATTGCCCATGGCCCTTCCGCTGCCCCCCTCTTGTCCCTTCCTGGTTCTGCCTGAGGCGATCGCCTCACCTAGCCTCATTGGTGGTGCACCCCTGGTTGTACCTTGCCTGGCCATTTGAGAATTTGTTTTTGTTTTGTTTTTTTGCCTTTTTTGGTACCAGCGGCTTTTTATCCAGGTGGAAACGCATCCACATGTGTATGAGTAAATCAGAAGCTATCCAGAAGGTTTGCCATGTCAGACACCTTGAAATGTTCCCGGACGTCTGATGTAATATGCTGGCACCAGGATTCACAGCAAGAGAACTCAACTCAAGTTTACGAGACTGAGAGAACAGAACGTATGATGTGCTCTTCTGGCATATAAATTACAACTCTATACAGAGCTCCCTTATTATTTAACTTACAAAGGCTTTTCCTGGTCCTCTTTGTATACTTAGCAGTCCAGTGATTAACAGCCATCTCTGTAGATACACTTACACAGGGAAGGCTGCCAATCACAGATAGGACAGCCCACAGGACTCCTAAGTATAGACAGTGAAGAGATTTACATAAAAAACAAGTTATACTGAATCTTCTCCCATAAAACTATATATCACTCTGCTCATCTCCTCCTGCTCTATAACATTCTGTCTGCACATTGTGGTGTGTCAATATGTGGTGCTTTACTGGAATACCCAGCCAATCAGCATCTGGTTGTCAAAGTTATGAAAAAATATATATATAGCACTGTAAATCTGATGGGCAGCAATATATAACTAAGTTAAACAAGTTTTAGGCAAAAAAAAAATCTATATTTCCTCATTTCCCTAGTTCTCTTTTTGCCTTTGTTTACCTGCAATAAATAACTACAATCTCTGCCTCTCCCCCTGCTCTGTAAAGGGAGCGAATACAAGTGCTGCCCTGAGTGACATGTCTGCCTGCTAGGATACTCAGCAGCATGTTGTATGCGTAGAACTACAAGTTCCAGCTGTACAATGACACACAGGATCTTCCCCATACCTGTTCTTGTGCAATACTCCACAGATCGTCTCTAGTCTGTCAGCTCCTGTGCCCAGCATTTGTCTCCTCACTGCCTACAGCTACTCAGTAAAGTCTTCAGCCCTGAGTCTGTGCTGGCTGAAGGGGTTAAAATATTATCTGAAAGAATCCAGGGAGAGTGCAGCAGCAGCCAGCAGTGCCCCCTGCGTGGCCAGCACAGTGATGTCTCGCATACAGACTCTTATCTGATCTCTGAAGCTTGTGCACCAGCATCAGCAGAGCAGCGAGAGAAGCTGACATCACAGGTCATGAAATCTGAGAAAGGGGACACTGAAGTTAAAATAAGTGCACAGGGCTGGACTTCTTGACTGCGGCAGTCATTCTATGGGATCCCCGCCACTCAGGGATCCTGGCCGCGACAGGTGTGGCCCTAGCCTTACAGACTGTCACAGGATCAGATAATGCCCGGAGACCACTTCGGCTGGTCTGTGGAATCTTCATTTGTGACCGTAGCATGGTCATAGCGATCTGCAGCATCACACAGCTGGCAGATCATAACTTAACCGGACATTTTTGTACGGCGGGTTACAGCTTACTGTCTCGATGGTAAGCAAGTGGTTAAAAAATGTCTGTATAATTCCAGAAACAGCGCCACACTGCAGTAAATTGGGCTTCACTGTCATATCACACACAAATTGTGGACAGGTGTGGAGCTACTTTTGGAAGAAAGCAGCCAAGATCTTCTAACCCTGGACAACTCCTTTAAGATTTTGATTACATTGTTTGCCATTTATAGCAATTTAAATCCCCCACGGTAGATAAAATATCCTGTAACATACACACTACACGCAGTCAGCAGTTCAGTCAATGCGAGGGCTGAGATAACTCTTTTTGTATAAGAAGGTCTGGATTTAATTTCATGATTAATGGTGTGCGACCCGAGCTGTATGTATCATACACATCACACTGAGCAGAACATAGGGCTGTCTGTTCTTAGGTGATTACCTCAAAAGGGAAGTGAGTTCCTTCTGGCTGGATGATGTATATCCCACTTGGAGTTTTTGAATTTGTTCCAAAATTTTCCTTAATATCAGTGCAATCGAATCCTGAGAGAAACAGAAGGGAAAGGTCTCAGTGTTACAAGTATTAACAATGAAAATCAGCAATGCAATGTCCTGCATGACTCATATCAATCTGTGTAACCTGTGGCACCAAGGTTCGTGACCATGACAAGTCAGGGACAATGCTGGTGTTCTCTTATGGAGCAGTGTAAAATTTATACTGTGAAACTGGACAAAAAAAAACTCTCCAAAATCCGCATTGGAATCTATAGCTTTTGGTGCGGTTTGAGCCACAGATTTCACTGCTTGCATTGAAATGAATACAATCCACAGTGAAAATCCATGGAAATCATGTTTAAATAATAGAATATTTTCCAACATGTATTTTCTGGAAAGGAGTTCTAAAGCAATTCTTCACATTTCTGTTGCTGAGCCATTCTATGCAGTCTGCACTTCAATGGATCCTCACAAGGATTTGCTCCATTTTCATTTCATGGGGCTAAACCTTTTGGGGGGTCATTTATAAAGACCGGCGTTTTAGACGCTGGTCTTAATAAGCCACTGCACTGGCAATGGATCCGCCAAAGTTATGAAGAGGCCCATCAAGGTTGCTGCCATAGATTTAGGCAAGTTGCATGGCCACTGGTAAAGTTATGTAGTGAGAGGACTGCTGAGAAGTGATCTCTCTGCAGAACAGGAAGTGTCAATCTATTCTGAAGCTCAGCAGTCAGTGTAAAAACTGCAAGATTTTAGCATAATTTTTTTAGAATAAATGTTTATAAGAGTTGTTGCTTTAGGCTCTGCTCAGATCCATGTTGTGGTTTTTGCTATAAATGGAAACCACTGTACTGTGCCAGGTCCATTAAACGCGGGATGCTGGCAGTGCTCAGCAGACCTTAACTTAAAATGGATCCAACAAGTTCCACCGAGATGTCCCATGAAAAAGATAAAAACTATGAAGGGACCCTGACGGACCCCATCATAAGTCAATGGGTCTTTCAGACACCACTGGCAGGGGCGGATTGGCTATAGACCCCACAGGGAAATTTCCCCACGGGCCAATGCTCAGGGGGCCAGTCAAGTCCTCCTGATGGCCGCAGGCAAGGTACATAATGATATGATGCTCAACAGCTACAGGTGTCCTCCTGAACTCAACTGTATTACCGTCCTCATGATGGTGATACAGTTGAATACTGTACTTGGGGCGGTAGTATTTTGTGCTTCTCTGTGGTATTAGGTTTTGCTGGGGTGGTATTCTGTGCTACACTATGGTATTGCAGGACCTGCCTACTTCTCTTGTCCCTGCTTACTTGTGTTGTCCTGTCTTCTGTCAATTTGGACCCGTCTACAACATGGGGCCACTTTTAGGTTTTTATCCAGGGAATCTTTAAGTTCCCAATCCGCCCCGATCACTGGAATTGACTTTTGACTAATCCCGTAGACACTTCTAAATAACCAATATTCTTACCATGTGTCTGAATAGGTCTATTAAGAAAAGGATCTGTGTGTTTTTTCAAGACTTCTGCATTCAAAAGAAGAACCTTATTGGTTAGTTCACGCACCTATAGGTAATAATGAAAATATTAAGCACACCCTTACAGTATGTTATAATACAAGCTAGATACAAGATCGGTGATATGAGAACAGGTGATATATTACTGTACAATTAGGCATAATAAATACAAGATAATAAAGCCTATGGACACTTTTGCACTGTTTTTTTATTAATCGTTTGCTTTCTAAGTGAAAAAATAAGCAAGGTCCCTAATAGTGTTCATTAATAATCTCCTACTGTTTTTCTGCTGCAGAGTCTGTCCAACTCTATACATATCTGGCTGTCCAGCTGCTTCTTACATAGATCTCACAGCACACTGTTCATGTTTCTGATGGCTCTCTCTGCTCTCCCCCTCCCTTCTCTCAGTGTTAGAGATAGAGATAAGAATGTTGCAAATGGCATATCAAAGTGTTGATAGGGAGCAAAGCATCCAAGTATTCAATCGCACAAGCTGTACTGTATCATTGTGTAGACATGGAAGAGAAGACTCACATAGCAGTCCTCACAGGGAAGGGGGAATGAGATTATAGGGAAGAGAGAATTCATCAAGACTCTGCAAGGAGAGAGGGAAATCACATACTCCTCATTGTCTGTTATGCAAAAAAATATGCAAAAATAATTTTTTTTATGTCAAAGGTGTCCACAGTCTTTAAAGGGGTTATGCATATTGAGTAATCTCTTTTTGTTAAAAATGTAAGCCAAATAAAAAAGTTCCATAAGTTGCTAGGACCCCCACTGTCCAGCTATCATTGGCAGTGAAACCTGGCAGCAAATACCAACATAGGTGAAATTAAAGGGGTTGTCTCACCTTAGTCATTGGCAATATGCCACCAATGTCAGATAGATATCTCCAGAATGGGATCCTTGAAGTGAACGAAGGGCAGCCGCGCACGCACCGCCAGCCTTCATTCATTTCTATGGGAGTTTCGAAAATAGCAAAGTGCTGGCTCGGCTATTTCCAGCAGTCCCAGAGGTGAATGGACTGGTGACACTATGTGTTCATTTCTATGGGACTTCCGAAAATAGCTGAGCATACAAATGTGCCAAGTGTGCTCTCCTTAACTTTCAGAGGCCTGTTCTGGAGATAGGTGCGGGTCCCAGAGGTGAGTAATATTTGTGATCTCCATGGGGTGTGAATGAGCTGATTAGTGAGCTGTACAAACAGGGAAAACACAAAACTCACAAGACAGAAGTATTTGCACCTGATTTGAGAGGAAATCCAGAGATTTTTGGTGATCCTCCATCATGTTCTTCAACATATTCTTTGTACTTCTTGCATAAGTAATAAGAGAGTGCTGCAGATTCCCTGAAGTGGAATAATATTTAGTTCCATATGTTATTGCTGTGATTTATATGTGAACAATCATTTATGAACACTCTGAGAATTAAACGGATATTGCCATCTTAAAAAATCATAGCTTGATCAGTGGGGTCGGACATCTGGAACCCCCACTGATCCTGAGGATCAAGGGGTTCATAGCGTTAAACTAGCGCAGCATAATCTTCCAATTTTTCCTTGCACAGCAATACTCCCAGCAATCAAGTTGAGTCTTCCGATAAAGAAAAAAACCACAACAGCCACTGAAATAACTTCAAACTGACTTCGCTCATCACTAACGATAATAATTAAAAACTTTACTGAAACTCAGCTAATGAAAATCAGACATAGCTTTTGAACTGTGGTTCAACAGAATAATTTTTAAAAACAAACTAATGAAACTGGCCTGGACAAAAACTGCACCCCTAGAGAGGATTGAAAATAGTTTGACCATAGGGACATGTTAAAGGGGTTTTCCCGTCATCAACAATGGGGGCATATCGCTCCCCAGAGGTGGGACTCACGCCTACGTGGAGCATGGAGCGGGTAAAGTTGAGGAGGGAGCACTGCGCATGCGCAGCCGCCCTCCACTCATTTCTATGGGGACGCCGAAAATAGCCGAGCACTGGCACGGCTATTTTTGTCGGCTTCATAGAAATGAATGGGAGTGGGGGCTGCGCATGCACTGTGCGCTCCCATTCACTTCTATGGGAGCAGTGGGGAGCTGCGCCTGGTGGTTGCCGGAGCCCAGGAAACCCGGGGTCCTCCAGCCACAACTCTCCCCGCTCCGTTCTAGTTGTAGGTGCTAGAGGTGGGACCCACACCTATCAAACAATGGGGGCATATCCTAGCGATATGCCCCCATTGTCTGTGATGCGAATACCCCTTTAAGGTGTGTCCTGTAATTAGCATCACAGTTGTCTTCAAACTTGTAATCAGTCAGTCTGCCTATTTAAGGCTACTTTCACACTAGCGTTAAGCATGGATCCAGCGGGTCAAAAGGCCCGCCGGATCCGTGCAGATAATACAACCATGTGGATCCGTAATGAACGGATCCAGTTGTATTATCTTTACCATCTGTTAAACGGATCCGTCATGGACTCCATTGAAAGTCAATGGAGGACGGATCCGTTTACTACTGTGTCACACCAAACGGATCCATCCCCATTGACTTGCATTGGGGGCCATTCCGGATCCGTCTTGGTACGGATGCCCAGGACGGAGAGCAAACCGCAGAGACGGAACGGAATGCTTCTAGGAGCGCTCCCAATGAATGGGGACAAAACTGAAGCGTTTTATTCCGGTATTGAGCCCCTATGACGGAACTCAATACCGGAATAGTTAAACGCAGGTGTGAAAGTACCCTAAGGCTAGGGCTACACAGTGACAGTTGTCGCGCAACTTCTTGTGGCTCAAAAGTTGCGCAACAATTTTTATGATGATAGTCAATGGTGTCGCACCATGATATGCAACATGCTGCGACTGCGACAGTCGCACAAAATTCACCTCAGTTGGATTTTTGTGCGATTGTCACGTCGCAGCATGTCGCGTATCAAAGTGCAACACCATTGACTAGGATTGCATGTCGCAACGTAGTTGTACACTTTTTGTCAGGCAACACATGTCGCCGCGTAGCCCTATCCTAGAGGGTGAAAAGTAGTCATTGTGCTGTTTGGTATCATGGTGTGTACAACATGGATCAAAGAAAGCTAAGAAGAGAGTTGTCTCTGAGATAAGAAAGAAAATTGTAGACAAACATGTTAAAGAGGACCTCTCACCACTCCTGACATGTCTGTTTTAATAGCTCCATGCATTCACCATGTAATAACAATTCTGAAACATCTATTCTTATGTCTTTATGTTGTACCATTCCTTTATTATACCTGTTAGAAGTTATGAATGAATTGCTAGCAGTCTGCAGTAAGGGTACAGAGGTGAGGTAACCAGTTGGGGGGGGGGGGGTGTGCCTGCACAATCTGAAAATGGCAGCACTGATTGGATAGAGTGAGTCTGTGCAGGGACACACCCCAAACTGGTCACCTCCCCTCTGTACCCTTACTGAAGGCTAACAGCAATTCATATATAACTTCTAGTAGAAATAATAGAGGAATGACACAACATAGAGACATAAGAATAGATGTTCCAGAATTGTTATTACATGGGGAATACATGGAGCTATTAAAATAAGGTAAGGTTATAAGGCCATCTCCCAACAGCTTGATGTTCCTGTTACTACAGTTGCACATATTATTAAGAAGTTTAAGATCTTTGGGACTGTAGCCAATCTCACCGGACGTGACCGCAAGAGGAAAATTGATGAAAAAATTGAAGAGACAGATAATACAAATTTAAGCAAAGAGATTAGAGGTGAACTCCAAGGTGAAGATACATCAGTGTCAGATCGCATCATCCATCTATGTCTTAGCCAAAGCAAATCATAAAAAAGCGAGACTGGAATTTGTCAAAATGAATATTGACAAGCCACAAAGCTTCTGGGAGAATGTCCTTTGGACAAATGAGATAAAAATGGAGCTTTTTGACAAGTCAGATCAGCTCTACGTTCATAGATGCAAAAATGCATACAAAGAAAAGAACATTGTACTTGCTGTGAAACATGGAGGAAGCTCGGGTATGTTTTGGGGCTGCTTTGCTGCATCTGGCACAGGGTGTCTTGAATCTGTGCAGGGTACAATGAAATCTCAAGACTATCAAGGCATTCTGGAGCGAAATAAGCTGCCCAGTGTCAGAAAGCTTGGTCTCATATGCAGGTCATGGGTCCTCCAACAGCATAATGACCCAAAACACACAGCTAAAAACATCCAAGAGTGTCTTAGGCTAGGGCTGCACGGTGAGATGTGTCGCGTGACTATTTGTCGCGCAACATTTATTGTAATTATAGTCTATGGTGTTGCACTGCGACATGATAGTCGTAGAAAACCCATCCAAGTTGGATTTTGTCGTGTAGCAGCATGTCGCAGTGCAACACCATAGACTATTATTACAATAAATCTTGGTCTACATTGGTGCGACACATGTCACAATGTAGTCGTACCCTTTTTGTCTTGTGACACTTGTAGCCATGTCGCCATAGGCTAAGAGCAGAGCATTGATTTTGACGTGGTCTTCCGTAAGCCCTGATCTAAATCCTACTGACCATCTGTGGAAGGGGCTGAACATCCAGTCTAGAGAAGGCAGCCTTCAAACCTGAGACACCTGGAGAAGTTTACTCACGAGGAGTGGGATAAAATACCTGTGGACAGGAGCAGAAGTCTCATTGAGGCCTCGTTCAAATTTCCGTCCGTTTTTCACTGACGTGTGCTGTTCGCACACGTGCCCACCGATCTAAATGTGTCTGTTCACATTCCAGTATTTTTTTACTGACCATGGGTAAGTAAAAAAATCACGGGGACATGCACTGCTTTGATCCATGATACGGAGCAAGCATGCTCATTGAAGTCTAATGCCCCTTTTTACACGAGCGGGAGACTCACATGTCTCCCGCAACGCATCTACAGGGCTGGACTAGGCACTGACAGGGATCGCATAGCATTATATATGCGATCCCAGTCAGTGCTGAAGTACAGCCCTGTAGATGCGTTGCGGGAGACATGTGAGTCTCCCGCTCGTGTAAAAAGGGGCATAAGGGTCCGTGAAAATCACTGACTCAACACGGATGACATCCATGTTGTGTCCGTTTTTCACTGAAGACTAATAGGAAATTCATTTTTCAGCTAAGCAACTTCCGTGAATTACGGATGACCAACAGATGGTAAACACGGACACATGGACCAACCACGGATCCTTCACGGACATCGTCACGGGTGAAACGCATACGCTTTTTTTCAGGGACGTGACACTGACAAGGAAATATGAACGCGGCCTGAGAGTCACAGAAATCACTTGATTGCAGTGATTGCCTCGAAAGGTTGTACAACTGAATATTGTTAAGTACCATCAGTTTTGTCCAGTCCAGTTTCATTAGTTTGTTTTATAAATTATTCTGTTGAACCACAATTCAAAAGCAATGTCTGATTTTCAATAAAATTCTATTTATTATTACTTTTGTCAGTTTGGAGTTATTTCATTGACTGTTGAGGTTTTTTTTCTTTCTTTAACGGAAGGGTACCAACCATTTTGTGCACGTGTGTAAAGAGCACCTCTCAAAAGGAACAACTCCTGCTGATCCTGATCCTGCTGATTAAAATGATACCCGTCTTGTAATAATCGTTGCAGCTTTCCCAAGAAAAAAATACTTTTTATTCCTTATGCAAGTGGGGGCTTCAGTGCACCACAGGGCGGGGCCTGCATCCCAACTTTCCAGTGCTGGCCAAGCCTCACGCTGCACTGAAGCCATCATTTGCACACGACAAGTATAATTTTAAATCAGCAGGATCAACCCTCCCAGGCAGTATGCCTGGTTTAGGCTAGGGCCAGTTGTCACATAGTGCACAACTACACGACGACAGTTGTCGCGCGACATTGATGTCGCACCAAAGTCGCGCGACAATTTTTAGAATGGAAGTCTATGGTGTCGCACTGCAACATGCGACATGCTGCGACTGCGACGCGACAGTCGCAGAAAAATCCATCCAAGATGGATGTTATGCGACTGTCGTGTCGCAGTCGCAACATGTCGCATGTCGCAGTGCGACACCATAGACTTCCATTATAAAAATTGTTGCGCGACTTTGGTGCGACAACTGTCGCCGTGTAGCCCTAGCCTTAATAGAGTTGAACGTGCTGACAGGAATCTGTCATCATGATCTTGGACTATTATCTCCAGTAATATATGAGAAGTACGGTAGATAAGGAGTCCAAGCTCCAGATCATTTTTTATTTTCCTACTGCCCCCCGTTACCCCACTGTCAGCACTCAGAGCTGTGCTGAAATACACAGTCCAGACTGCTGTGCTGCATTAACATAACAGAGAGGACTCCTGTGCATGTGCAGCCCAGACAATGTATTTCAGTGCATCTTTAAACGAAGAAAGTGGGGGACAGAGGACAGTATTAAAATAAAAAGCAGTCATCTGGACCTCTTATCTTCAGTACTGCTCAGGTATTACTGCTAATAACAGTCCAAGCTGCAGTTCCCAGCACTTCCATGGTGGCCGGGAGCGTCCCTCTTAAAGGGAACCTGTCACCTCAGAAACACGTATAAAACGGACAGCATTACCTTATAGTAGCCCCCAGTCAGTTCCTAATCATGGGTTTCATGCGGCTGTCTGGTGCTCAATAAGTTCTTTCACGATCTTTTAAGCGCCATCAGCGCTATCTTTTAGGTCAGTTTCAAGTCAAGGGGGCAGTGGCTTCCTTGCTTCAAGTCAAAGTAAGCACACCCCCTCTCTTGTGATTGACAGGCTGCAGTGCGTCTGGCAGCCCTGAATTCTCGTGCATGCGCGGTGCACTCCTCAGTAAGGCGCGCTCCCATGTCCTGCTGCCGCTGCACGCCCCGGCTTCAGCGGCGCACTGAATACTGCTTGTAAACATCTATCTGTTAATATGCTGGTGAGTGCGCTTGCTCGCACTGGCTGGCGCATGCGCAGGGCGCTGCTGAAGCCGGGCACACAGCGTCAGCAGGACATGCGATCGCTCCTTACTGAGGAGTGCACCGCGCATGCACGAGAATTCAGGGCTGCCAGGCGCACTGCATCCTGTCAATCACAAGAGAGGGGGTGTGCTTACTTTGACTTGAAACTGACCTAAAAGATAGCGCTGATGGCGCTTAAAAGATCGTGAAAGAACTTATTGAGCACCAGACAGCCGCATGAAACCCATGATTAGGAACTGACTGGGGGCTACTATAAGGTAATGCTGTCCGTTTTATACGTGTTTCTGAGGTGACAGGTTCCCTTTAAATGTATAATATACTGGTTTACGCCATATACCATAGCTATCTTTAAAAATCATAACAAGGAATACATCTAAGGTCAGACTACACTGCATTGAGCCCACCAGAGGAGATGTGACGGGCGGCCCACCACCCAGCCATATAGAACAAGTGCACGTTCCTTCGTTTTGCATTATAAATTCTGCTCAACCTCATGGGTCAGGGTCCATTAGCATGTCAGGGTCATGCAGGGGCAAAGCTAGGATTTCCTTTTACTAAGGTGAAAATTTAGGGGGTCATTTATTAAGACTGGCATTTCAGACGGGGGTAGAAAATAATGAAGGAGATGAGTCTACCGGCCCACCCCCTTCCCTGCCAACTTTTTTTAGAACTTGCATGGCAATCTGTGCCAGATATATGCCTAATATAGGCGTATTTCTGATCGTAAATGACCACCTTCGTTTGCTGTCCTAGTTCTGCATCTAAATAACTTGACCATGGCAGAGGCTTGTTGGTGTCCTCAGGCAAGCAGTACGGTGCCATCCCCCTCAGCTACAACCTAAGTGCCTGGGCCTAGTTGACCATACCTCATCCTCTGATGGGCTAGTCTGATTCTGCAGGTATACTGTATGACTCCCTAAGCAAGGAACAAGAGAAGTAAGCTCAAAGAAGTCAGGGGTGGGTGCCAGACAGAATTCACTACGTAGGTGTCCATATCAGAGGGACCATAATGAAGGAGACCAACAATGGTAATAACAATGGGAAGAAAAAAAATTCAAAAACATAAAGACAGAGGAGAAAAATTATTGGGCCAAGAAGACAATGGGGATGGATGAGAAAAGAGGGTGCCAAGTGAGATGGAGTCCAAATGTTTAGTATACAAGGTAAGGGGCAGACGTAGGGATACCTGGAGAGGAATCAGCCATTGTGTTCTGGTAAAGGGTGGCATGTGATATACCGTACAGCGTATACTATGGTCAGTTATAGTGGCTACACTAGGCACAGACATTGCTGTATAGAGTATACATACTTCAGGACACTGCAGGTCACAAAATGTACTTACTGCACATGTTGAATTTTTGATCTCGTACTAGTAAAGTCATTTCTTTGCACGTCTGAAAACATTTGTCATGACTTGCTGTTGCCCTTGTAGATTTGCTTCTCTTTATCGCTGAGGTGACATTTCTGAGAGCCGCCTCCACAACGCGGTCCTCCATTTCTGAGCCGACATTACCCTGCAAGGTAGCAATGAGATGATGTAGACAAACGGCTTCATATACACAAAGCATTGGATTGCTGGTCTATTGGGGGGGGGGAGGGGGAGGACATCTTAGGGAACGTTCACACACAGCAGATTCAATGCAAGTTAAACAGTGTTGCAAAAATTCCAGAGGTGTGTGACAGAGTCTGCATATGAAAGCGTGAAAATACTCCCCCACTTTAGACTTGGCATTAAAATTTCTTCATTTTATTTGGATCTCACTCACTTAAGGCACTGTACATATTTTGTCGAAGCCCAAAATGCAGTGTAAATGCCTGGACAATTGCTTGGCGTATACATATGTGTCCATGGGGTTCCATTCACCCACCAAAAAGGTGTCCTTTGGGACTTTGCCGGGGTGGTATGCATCAGCAAAAATTTTTATTCTCTGACCTGTTAAATAGGTACATGATGTAAACTGTAGTGAAGGTCATTTTCCTACCAGAGACTGTATTTGTGAGAGTTATCCCCTCGCTTCTGATCCTCAGCTGTGTCATGTGACCAGCAATCAGACTTTCCAAATAACACAGCATCTTATGTGTGGACAGGAAGTCAGTTTCTCTATGTATTCCTATGGGAGCCTCACTCAGAGTCTCATAGGAATGAATAGAAAAGTAACTGACTTCCTGTCCTGTGTCAGCTGAGATCAGAGAGTTGGTGACATGACACAGCTGAGGATCAGAAGGGAGGTTATAACTCACAAATACAGTCACTGTTAAGAAGATTACCTTCACTACAGATTACATCATGTACCTTTCTAAGAGGTCAGAATTTTTTTTTGTGGGAGCGCTACTTTAAGCAAGTTTCTAAATGGTCTTCTTTATACATTTTGTACCATTTTACTTGTGCAGAGTCCATGTCTGTCCTTAACCTATCTTCTGGTGCTGCTATCTAACAGCGGCAGGGCTCTGTGGATGTTTCTGACAACTCTCTCTGCTCTCCATGATAAAGATAGCAGCAGGGAGGGGGAGGAGGTTACACAAATTTGTGTGGAGAGAGGAGAAAGTATCTAAGGAGGGCAGCCTATACGAGCTGTAGATAGGAAGGGAAGCCCACACAAGGCAGTTTGAAAGACAGCAGCAACCTGGAGACACAGATCCAGCATGTATTACTGGTGGGGGACACACGGTCATTAGAAAAGTCCTAGGAGCAAGCTGAAAATTGAATACCAGGGGCCCTGAAAATGAATGAAGGAATGAAGACTGCAGACTAAACCTTACTGCAACTTTTTTCTTACTCAAAATATAAGAAATACTACACAGGGCAGGGCCTGTCAGTGAATAAGTTAGGTATGATAGTTGGTACTTATGTTTAGACATCAGCTAGCACCAGGGGCGTAGCTAAAGGCTCATGGGCCCTGGTGCAAGAGTTCAATTTGGGCCCCCCTTCCCTCAGTGCTTTGTGGCCAGGGGCGGGGGAGTCTTTGGGCTGCCTGAGGCAAAAATTGAAATGGCTAATCACCCCATGCCAAATTCTTGACTTAACCCCATCCCTCCAGCAGAGGTGTAACTTGACAGCATTCCCTTTCTATAATACTGGTGTCTTCTTATGGGCACAAGGGTCTTTGGGCCCCCTCAAGGTCCTGGGCCCGGTAGCGACTGCTACCTCTGCACCCCCTATAGCTACGCCCCTGGCTAGCACATTATAAGTGAAGAAGATCAATAATAAAGAGGACCTGTCCCCTCTCCTGACAAGTCAGTCAGTTGCATCCCCCATGTAATAACATTACTGTATAATTCTGGAGCATATATTCGTATGGCTCTATGTTGTGCCGTTTCTGTCTTATTCCTTTGAACTTTACAAATAAATTGCCAGCAGTCTGCAGTAAAGGTATTGATGGGTGTTACCATTAGCAGAGGTGTCTGACTCTGTCCAATCAGTGCTGCTGTTGTCAGACTGTGCAGGGACACACCCCAACTGGTAACACCCATCTGTACCTTTACTGCAAGCTGCTGAAAACTCATTCATAACTTCTAGTATAAACATCAGAGGAATGGCACAACATAGAGCCATAAGAATAGATGCTCCAGGATTGTTATTACATGGGGAATACAAGTAGTTACTACCACAGACATGTCAGGAGAGGGGACAGGCCCTCTTTAATAATAATTTTTTAAAAAACACACATTTTTAAAATAAACTAATCTAATACCACAAAACACTAAATAATATATAAATATTGTGTATCATCATAACTGTTAAAAGGAATCTGTCTCAATGCTTTAACCCCACAGACCGCTGTAGTAGAGAAGAAAAGATGTTTCGTCCCATTCCTACTGCAGTCAGCTCGAAGAAGGGTTCAACCACTGAAGCACTTACTGCCCAGTCTCTCTAATACATCACCCTGTTTAGGAGTCCACTCCATTATACTGCCCAGCTTAGGAATCTTCTCCATTACATAATACTGCCCATCTTAGGAGTCCTTTACATTATACTGCCCTGCTTAGGAGTCCTTTACATTATACTGCCCATCTTAGGAGTCCTTTACATTATACTGCCCAGCTTAGGAGTCCTTTACATTATACTGCCCAGCTTAGGAGTTCTTTACATTATACTGCCCAGCTTAGGAGTCCTTTACATTATACTGCCCATCTTAGGAGTCCTTTGCATTATACTGCCCATCTTAGGAGTCATTTGCATTATACTGCCCATCTTAGGAGTCATTTGCATTATACTGCCCATCTTAGCAGTCATTTGCATTATACTGCCCAGCTTAGGAGTCCTTTACATTAATCCGGCCAGCTTAGGAGTCCTCTACATTATACTGCCAAGCTTAGGAGTCCTCTACATTATACTGCCCAGCTTAGGAGTCCTCTACATTATACTGCCCAGCTTAGGAGTCCTCTACATTATACTGCCCAGCTTAGGAGTCCTCTACATTATACTGCCCAGCTTAGGAGTCCTCTACATTATACTGCCCAGCTTAGGAGTCCTTTACATTATACTGCCCTGCTTAGGAGTCCTCTACATTATACTGCCCAGCTTAGGAGTCCTTTACAATTTATTGCCCAGCTTAGGAGTCCTCTACATTATACTGCCCAGCTAAGGAGTCCTTTACATTATACTGACCAGCTTAAGAGTCCTTTACATTATACTGCCCAACTTAGGAGTCCTTTACATTATACTGCCCAGCTTAGGAGTCCTTTACAATTTACTGCCCAGCTTAGGAGTCCTTTACAATTTACTGCCCAGCTTAGGAGTCCTTTACATTATTCTGCCCAGCTTAGGAGTCCTTTACAATTTACTGCCCAGCTTAGGAGTCCTTACATTATACTGCCCAGCTTAGAAGTCCTTTACATTATACTGCCATCTTAGGAGTCCTTTACATTATTCTGCCCAGCTTAGGAGTCCTTTACATTATACTGGCCATCTTAGGAGTCCTTTACATTATTCTGCCAAGCTTAGGAGTCCTTTACATTATACTGCCCATCTTAGGAGTCATTTGCATTATACTGCCCATCTTAGGAGTCATTTGCATTATACTGCCCATCTTAGGAGTCATTTGCATTATACTGCCCAGCTTAGGAGTCCTTTGCATTATACTGCCCAGCTTAGGAGTCCTCTACATTATACTGCCCAGCTTAGGAGTCCTCTGCATTATACTGCCCAGCTTAGGAGGCCTCTACATTATACTGCCCAGCTTAGGAGTCCTCTACATTATACTGCCCAGCTTAGGAGTCCTCTACATTATACTGCCCAGCTTATGAGTCCTCTACATTATACTGCCCAACTTAGGAGTCCTCTACATTATACTGCCCAGCTTAGGAGTCCTCTACATTATACTGCCCAGCTTATGAGTCCTCTACATTATACTGCCCAGCTTAGGAGTCCTTTACATTATACTGCCCTGCTTAGGAGTCCTCTACATTATACTGCCCAGCTTAGGAGTCCTTTACAATTTACTGCCCAGCTTAGGAGTCCTTTACATTATACTGCCCAGCTTAGAAGTCCTTTACATTATACTGCCATCTTGGGAGTCCTTTACATTATTCTGCCCAGCTTAGGAGTCCTTTACATTATACTGCAAAATACAAAAAAAATAATTTATTAACTGCCTTGGTTATTAAAGGGTTAACCCTGCAGAACCCCACATTACTCATATAGACACGTTTGTGCAAACTAAACAGAATGTAAGGCCAGAAAACACCTTCTTGAACATCTTAGGACATTTAAAATGTAAAAAAAAACAAACTCTGAATATAATTGCCAACAAAATGCTAAATCTTCTTAACACAAAATAAAACTTGGAGCGAGGAGCGGCTGTCGGGTCAGGTCACACAAGGCTACTTCCAACATGTTCTCCCACAACATAAAGCAAGCTCATCTAGAAAAGTCCTTAAATCATATCCTGTGTATCAGGGAAGCTACGAGGATGAGGCCCTGACAAATAGTCATTACCGTACTCACATAGTACTGCATGCATGCATTTAAAGAGGCTCTAAAGAATCTATCATCATGGCCCTGCTTGTTCAGAACCTGCGGCGTCTATAGGAGGTTCAGAGGTAACACTTATACCCGAAGTGTGATGTCTGAGGAGGTGCAAAGGCACCAGTATTATAAATGGCACATTATTACAGATTTTGCATTGGGGCACATCAGCTTTGATCAGGACATCTGCCCTCTGCCCCCTACTTTCCTTGGTCATCCAGTGATCTGCTTTTATTTTTCCACTCTGACCATCCATCAAAGCTCAGTTGAGTTGATAAGTTCTACGGCAGCTGCCACCCAAGTAGTTATGCCCATGGGCCAAGCCATATGCGACCCAAAGAGCAGAAAAAAATTTAAATTCTGACTACTGGTAGATGCCACTAAAACCACAGGATAAAACCACATGAAGTAAAATACCCCCCAGTGGTGGCTTCAGAAAGTCAGAATTTAATAATTAGGTAGGATATTTTCAACCTTCTCCTCGCTCACCAAGTAAAGCGCCGTACATTGTATAGCGGCTGTGCTTGGTATTGTGCTCAGCCCCATTCACTTCAATGAAGCTGAGCTGCTCCTAGGCCACGTGGCCGATGAATGTGACGTCACTGGCCTAAGAAACGCTAAGAGAAGGCTGCGACGCTCACGGGAGTGCTGGTGCCTTCTCAAACAGCTGATCGGCGGGGGTCCCGGGTGTCAGACCCCACCGATCAGATACTGATGATCTATCCTGGGGATAGGTCATCAGTAGTAAAATCCCGGAAAACCCCTTTAAAAGGCTCAGGAGATAATGGCATCACTTTTCTGTTTAATTTACATATTACCTGGGTTCCAGCTCAAAAGGTTGAAAATATCCTACCTACAGTAATTATTAAATTCTGACTTTCTGAAGCCACCACTAGGGGGAGTTTACTTCATGCGGTTTTATCCTGTTGATTAAACAGGATACTTACACGGTGAGCTCCCCCTAGTGGCATCTACCAGTAGTCAGAATTTCAATTTTTATTCTGCTTGGCCCATGGGCATAACCACTTGGGTGGCAGCTGCCGTGAAGCCTAAACGGAGCTTTGATGGATGGCCAGAGTGGAAAAATGAAAGCAGATCACTGGATGATGGGTCACATAGGAACATGCTCGCTCAACAAGAAGCAGAAAAAGAAAAACAAAAGCGCACTGCTCTGCTATCTATAAAATTATTTATTAAAAACATACATATAACAATTGGAAATAAAAGGCTAGCTACGCGTTTCAGTGGCACTCCAGCCTAACAAAGGTGGTAGTCCGTCACTGAAACGCGTAGCTAGCCTTTTATTTCCATTGTTATATGTATGTTTTTAATAAATAATTTTATAGACAACAGAGCAGTGCGCTTTTGTTTTTCTTTTTCTGCTCCTTGTTGAGCGAACTTGTTCCTATGTAGGAACACACCCCCAAAGGATGACACCCAGATAGACTTTCATTGCAGAATGTAGTAATTCATTCATAACTTGTTAGAAAGAGGTTGTTGTTTACTGTATGATGTCTGATTTTAATTTTTTACATTAGTCATTGGATAACCCCTTTAAGTACAGTAAAAATTGCAGCCACAATGTGATATTATATAATATTTCCCATGGACATTACAGAGAACTGTCATTTTTTCAGATTTTCTCTATCCATCGATGTAGCAGACAAAGGCAGGATTCATAGTAGACACGTCCTAAGGATTCATAGTAGACACGTCCTACTTGTAGCTTCAAAATGTTCCAGCTTCAGAGTTAATTGATTTACCATCCAGTTCCCGGACCAGGGAGGCTGCCATCCTGCCGCTGTGTGACATCATATGTCCTGAGTTTCCATGGTATTAGGGCAACGGGATAAAACTGTCATTTCCTGAAACCCTCATTTTATATGACTTCTTCCCTTTTTTTTTTTTTTTTTAAAAAAAAAAAAACACCCTATGTGCACATTTTTTGTGAATTCCTTTCAACTGGAAGGGTGCCCTAACAATAAGCTGTCCTGCTACGGGAACCACCAGCGATTGGCGGTGATCTGTGGGAGAACCTGTTCAATTTTGCTATAGCCACAGGCGAAATGAAGTATTACACCATTCCTACTGAAATCAGTGATACCTCTTTGTCGCTCCTCTATGCTGTGGCTAATAGAGAGGGGGGTCCAAAGAAGGGACCCAACTTCTACAACTCTTGTAAAAGGGTTAATATCTCACAGTCAACATCTGATATGTGTCCTATGATCTTTTGTGAATAAAATATGGGTCTATAAGATCTGCAAATCATTGCCTTCTGTTTTTATTTCCACAGCACCTCAACTTTTTTTTTTTTAGAATTAGGGTTATATTTGAAAATGGGTATTCATAACCAGACAGCCCCTTTTATACATGCATATATTGTGTGAAAAGCATAAAAAAATCTGCGCAATTTCCACAAACTTACTACACTATGCTTTCTCATAGGAACAAATTCACAAGAGAAAATAAAATATTACAAAAAAAATCCCTAATAAAAAGCAACACCACAAAGTGCACACCACTTTTATAGCTTTATATATGCCTATAATATCATTTCTCAGAATACAACATTTTATATTATACTTGGGGTTACAGGCAGGCAGTGGAAGGGACTGGCTATCAGGGCATGCTGGCAGTTGTAGTTTCACGGCAGCTGGAGAGGTTGTGGCATCCTCTGTGTTCTCCCCTATGGAGTCCTAGGGGAAGAAACGTAATTGACACATAATAGTATCACCAGGGCAGGATTGTGTTCTGGGTGGTCCACTAGATAAAACAATTTTGTAGCGGGAAAGGGGGGTGATCAGCTTCAAGTTACACCTCTGATCGGGACATAAACGGCCTACGGTTATTTACATCTCCCCTCTGTCCCCTACTTTCCTTGGTCATCCAGTGATCTGCTTTCATTTTTCCACTCTGGGCATCCATCAAAGCTCTGTTTAGTTGATAGGCTCCACGGCAGCTGCCACCCAAGTAGTTATGCCCATGGGCCAAGCCATATGCAAGCTGAAGAGCAGAATAAAAATTGAAATTCTAACTACTGGTAGATGCCACTAGGGGGAGCTCACAGTATTTATCCTGTTTTATCAACAGGACAAAACCAAATGCAGTAAACTCCCCCTAGTGGTGGCATCAGGAAGTCAGAATTTAATAATTAAGATATTTTCACTAGACAAAACAATTTTGTGGCGGGGAAGGGGGTGATCAATGTGTTTGAAAGAAGAAAAAAAAGAGCACAACTACAGTCAGGGGTGCACCTAGCCTTTCTGCTGCCTGGGGCAAAAACTGAAACGGTGCCCCAACCCCCCAATGCCAAGTTTCTTAACCTAACCTCTTCCCTCCAGCCCTACTGATAAAGACATACCTGGAAAACATTACATACAGCACTACAAAACATACAGGTAATACAGCGCCACATACTGTGCCCACTGTGCTTCCCAATACTATACTGCAGAAACAGATAATCCCCCTTCCGCTGCCCCCCTCTTGCCCCTACCTGAGGCAATTGCCTCATTAGTGGTGCACCACTGACTGCAGTTTACTAAGTGGTCCATATTTGACCCTCTGGAGCACAGAGGGGGCGCTGGGTACAAGACATCCAGCTTCTGTAATTCGATGTAGACATATACGAACAAACCTTACTAATGCAATACAGTGCACTAGTTATACCGCCAAACACTACATAAATAAGAGTGCCATAGACTGCACAGGTGAAAGAGTTCTGGGGTTCCAGACCAAGTATCAGAAACTAGTAGTAAGCTCTTACTGTGAGTGTGATGGAGGACCCACAGATTGTGGAGGACCTGAACCATTTGCCCCCTTTGCCCTCACCGATTAGCATCACCAGCCCTTGTGTCCATAGGAGCGTGCATATAATGACTTCTACGTATCAATGTGTATATTGCTAATTTGCATAGCTTTATCTCATCATAACTTTAGCTTATTTATCAATGTACATCTCCCTTCAAGTAGAAGTCATATCTATAAAAGCAGAGGACCCTTATAAAAGTTTTCCTGCACGTTTAGGCAGAGGTCCATACTTCTTAGTCATATTTGCCATCGGCTCAGAAGGTATTAGGTGGTCTTACCTTGGCGGAGGGGATGGAATATTCCTTGGTCTTGGTGCTATCTCCTCTATGGAACACAATGTGGCAGAAGATCAGCGCGGCAGCACAGAGGCGCATCATCTTTTATTAGAAGAAATGCAGACACTTGAGGAGCCTGAAGATTTCCTTCTGAAAACACGGCAGACCGCAGATGCTGAACATAAAGGCTGCTGCATGGAGAGCTGTATGAGCAACGCCAGCTCTACCGCCTGGATCTAATCATGACAAGAAGAAAAAAAAAAAAGTCTCCCGAGCGGAGCTCAAAGCTAATTGGAAATCTGAAATTCACTTGTTATCAATTAGCACAAATCATTAAGTTACAGAACAGTGAGTATAGTTTGGAACTTCACCCTAAAATTAAAAAAACGTAATTAAAAAAGTAATTATGTTCTTGATTATTCTTCTGTTTCTGGGAAAGCTGGGTAACATCCGCTGTGGCTGCCATTGTGACCTAGCTTTACAAACTACAGACTAGCAGATAAGCCCAGCTACTGACTCATGCAGAATTTATTCCCATATTGTTATATAACTAATAACTTTCCACATAAAAGTCTGGAAGAGCTGCTGAACAGTCACACTGGTTGATATAACGGCTTTCACAGGTCTTGTCACCAAGAATAAAGGTAAAAACAGCGGTGACACAATACAGGGATAATAAACACAGTGATGTCACAGTACAGGATAATAAACACAGTGATGTCACAGTACAGAGATAAACACAGTGATGTCACAGTACAGAGATAATAAACACAGTGATGTCACCGTACAGGGATAATAAACACAGTGATGTCACAGTACAGGGATAATAAACACAGTGATGTCACAGTACGGGATAATAACAAGTGATGTCACAGTACACGAGATAAACACAGAGATGTCACAGTACAGAGATAATAAACACAGTGATGTCACCGTACAGGGATAATAAACACAGTGATGTCACAGTACAGGATAATAAACACAGTGATGTCACAGTACAGGGATAATAACACAGTGATGTCACAGTACAGGATAATAACACAGTGATGTCACAGTACAGGGATAATAAACACAGTGATGTCACAGTGATAATAAACACAGTGATACAGGGATAATACAGTGATGTCACAGTCCAGGGATAATAACACAGTGATGTCACAGTACAGGGATAATAAACACAGTGATGTCAAGTACAGGATAATAAACACGGTGATGTCACAGTACAGGGATAATAAACACAGTGATGTCACAGTACAGGGATAATAACACAGTGATGTGACAGTACAGGATAATAAACACAGTGATTCACAGTACAGGATAATAAACACAGTGATGTACAGTACAGGGATTATAAACACAGTGATGTCACAGTACAGGATAATAAACACAGTGATGTCACAGTACAGGAATAATAAACACAGTGATGTCACAGTACAGGAATAATACACACAGTGATGTCACAGTACAGAGATAATAAACACAGTGATGTCACAGTAACAGGGATAATAAACACAGTGATGTCACAGTAACAAGGATAATTAATACACAGTGATGTCACAGTACAGAGATAAACACAGTGATGTCACAGTACAGAGATAATAACACAGTGATGTCACCGTACAGGGATAATAAACACAGTGATGTCACAGTAACAGGATAATAAACACAGTGATGTCACAGTACAGGGATAATAAACACCAGTGATGTCACAGTACAGGATATAAACACAGTGATGTCACAAGTACAGGGATAATAACACAGTGATGTCACAGTACAGGGATAATAAAACACAGTGATGTCACAGTACAGCGATAATAAACACAGTGATGTCACAAGTCCAGGATAATAAACACAGTGATGTCACAGTACAGGGATAATAAACACAGTGATGTCACAGTACAGGATAATAAACACGGTGATGTCACAGTACAGGGATAATAAACACAGTGATGTCACAGTACGGGATAATAACACAGTGATGTCACAGTCAGGGATAATAAACACAGTGATGTCACCGTACAGGGATAATAAACACAGTGATGTCACAGTACAGGGATAATAAACACAGTGATGTCACAGTACAGGATAATAAACACAGTGATGTCACAGTACAGGAATAATAAACACAGTGATTGTCACAGTACAGGGATAATAAACACAGTGATGTCACAGTACAGAGATAATAAACACAAGTGATGTCACAGCTACAGGGATAATAAACACAGTGATGTCAACAGTACAGGGATAATAAAACACAGTGATTGTCACAGTAGCAGGATAATAAACACGTGATGTCACAGTACAGGAATAATAAACACAGTGATGTCACAGTACAGGGCTAATAAACACAGTGATGTCACAGTACATGAGATAATAAACACAGTGATGTCACAGTACAGGGATAATAAACACAGTGATGTCACAGTACAGGATAATAAACACGGTGATGTCACAGTACAGGAATAATAAACACAGTGATGTCACAGTACAGGGATAATAAACACAGTGATGTCACAGTACAGGGATAATAAACACAGTGATGTCACAGTACAGGGATAATAAACACAGTGATGTCACTGTACAGAGATAATAAATACAGTGATGTCACAATACAGGGCTAATACACACACTGATGTCACAGTACAGAGATAATAAATACAGTGATGTCACAGTACCGGGATAATAAACACAGTGATGTCACAGTACAGGGATAATAAACGCAGTGATGTCACAGTACAGGGATAATAAACACAGTGATGTCACAGTACAGCGATAATAAAAGACAAAAAAACTCCCAAAGTTAGCAAATAAAAACAGCGTATTTCAAGGTAGGTGTTTTATTGCACAAAAACACATAAAACAAAATAAAAAAACAACAGCTACGTGTTTCAATGGTGCTCCGCCATCTTCATCAGGCTGCTTCATCAAGGTAGATACAAGATATATATATATACACAATGATGATCCGGAAGAGCAGAGGTGACAATTTTCTTCGGGTACTCCTTTGCTAGAAAGTCTTGTCACAGTACAATGATAATAAACCCTTGCATTCTTCTGTGTGCCAGAATGTATACCCTCGTATTTATTAATTAAAAGTAATACAAATATTCTTTTTTTCTTTTCAGATTGTAGATTTTTTTTTTATTCAATTTTTTAATATTTTTTGGAATATCCAGAAAGCGACTCTTAGGGTACACTGACATGCAGAGAATCTGCTGTGGATTTTTGGAAATGAAGAGTGATCAAAAGATCATACACATCCCAAAATAGAATTAATGAAAATTACAGATCATCTCTCAAAAAACGAGCCATCATACTACTCTGTAAACGTAAATATACAAAAAGTTACAGATGTCAAAATATAGCAATGAAAAGAATGTTTTTTCAAAGTTTTTAGTTTTTTTTAAAGGGAATCTGTCACCAGTGTCCACCCTATCAAACTGTTTGCAAAGACACTTAGCTGTGGTTCACCTCCGGTCACAAGTTATGATACTTTTTCTTATGCAAATCAGTTCTTTGGTGCAATGAGGTTGTCACCATTGCTCTTATTGCACCCAAGCTCCACTTATTTCTGTGGCCAGCCAGTCCCTGGATGTTTTGTCACTACCTGGCCCTGTTAGGCTTCATTCACACGTCCGTATTTTGTTTCCTTGTCCGTTCCATTTTTTTTGCAGACCGTATGCGGAACCATTCATTTCAATTGGTCCGCAAAAAACACAGAAGGTACTCCGTATGCATTCCGTATGTCCGTATTTCCGTTCGGCAAAAAAGATAGAACATGCCCTATTCTTGTCCGTTTTGCTAAGAAGGATAGGTATTGTTACAATGGATCCGCAAAAAAACGGAACAGAAAACACATACAGATGTGTGAATGAAGCCTTAGGGCTCATTCAGATGGCCGTATGTTGTCCGCAAAAATGTGGATGTTTTTTTGTGGAGTACATACTGATCCATTCACTTCTATGGGCCCTTTTTTTTCCATTCCATAGCTCCGCAAAACAAATGAAACATGTCCTATACTTGTCAGTGAAAATCAGGATATAGTTCCATTGAAGTCTATGGGTCTGCAAAAAAACGGAATGCTATCCGTTTTTTTGCGAACATGTTGAACTGTCCACAAAAAAACGGATCCGTATTTTTGCGGACAACATATGGCCGTCTGAATAAGCCCTTAATCAAAGCCAGGGCGGGACTGGCCACAGAAAAGTGCGTAGCTTGGGTGCAACAAGAACAATAGTAATGACGTTGTTGCACCAAATGCCTAATTTGCATATTACAATTTGCTACCCATACAGTAGCACCCTAATTCCCCAATTTTGGTCGTAAACTGTTATTTGGGGATACGCCAGGGCTCAGAAGGGGAGGAGCAGCATCTGGATTTTCTAACATAGAATTTTCTGACATGGTTTTTAAGAGCGAAAACTTTTAATTTTTTTTTTTGACTGAGCTGTGTGAGGGCTTATTTTTTTGTGGGACAAGTTGTGCCACTGCCCGGGCACTGTCAACTAGTTCCAGGGCGCGTGCGCAGTGCATCAGAACGATTACATCGGTGCTGAAAGGAGTGAATAATTTATAAGGGGCGGTGCTGGGCTCCTTAGAGAGGTAATTTGCATATGAATAAAAGCAATTTTTTACAGAAACGACAGCACACATGGCAGTAAGACTAGTATATTTTAAACTAAACCGAGGAGACTGATGTATAAGTGTGACCAGCTCTGTAGCCAAAATCCTGCTGACAGAATCCCTTTAAAGAGGACCTCTCCCCTCTCCTGACATGCCTGTTTTAATAGCTTCATGCATTCCCCATGTAATAACAATTCTGGAACATCTATTCTTATGTCTCTATGTTGTGTCATTCCTTTATTATTTCTACTAGAAGTTATGAATGAATTGCTATTTGCCTTCAGTAAAGGAACAGAGGGGAGGTGACATGTTGGGGGTATGTACCTGCACACTCTGAACATGGCAGCACTGATTGGATAGAGTCAGTCTGTGCAGGTACACACCCCCCAACTGGTCACCTCCCCTCTGTACCCTTACTGCAGACTGCTGGCAATTCATTCATAACTTCTAGTAGAAATAATATAGGAATGGCACAACATAGAGACATAAGAATAGATGTTCCAGAATTGTTATTACATGGGGAATGCATGAAGCTATTAAAACAGGCATGTCAGGAGCGGTGAAAGGTCCTCTTTAAGTACTAGTGAATCCATATATTTCTATTGGCTTTATATACACTGGTATAGTACTACTTACTACTCAGGTTTTTAGCCATAGAAAATCTTCAATTTATTAGCACTGAGCCTTATAGCTCCGTGGTTTGAGTCTATGCCTTCAATGCAAAAGGTTGTTGGTTGGAGACCTGGCAGAGAAAATCTGAAAATAGAGATTGAATGAAAATTAAATACACAGAGGTGTCCGCAGGCATACTGAAGGTGCTCGGGAATACCCCCCTTCAGGGTCATAGAATTGACCTCATATATGAAGTCAGAGCGGGGACTCCTGCGCACAGCAAGTCAATGGGCCTGGCAGTCTGAGCAAAATACCGGCTATACTGGTGGAATACGGGCCAGGTGGTAACCCTAGGCCCAGGAGGGTACAGAGGGAAAATGGAGAAACAGAGGGGGCAAGGGGTAACCTGGGCAGGAGGGGAACATACGCACCGTCTGGTGTTTTGGGCATCGCTGGGCAAGGGTGGATTGGCCATAGACTTTAGTTCCAAAAAGTATTTATTGGTTTGATTGCAAAAAAATACAGAGAAATGCATACTCAAGGTATACAAATATAAACTAATCATGTAAAACATTTTACAACTGTAATGCAACAATGAATGTTTTAAGAACAACAGCGTCAAACAATAAAATTGAACAATTAGTGCGTTGTGTGGATTCATTTCTAGTTACGAACTGTATCAAACAATCCGGGTCTAGTAAGGAAGGCGTAGCCGTCTGGACCCCCCCGATCAGGAAGGGGGAAGGGAATGGAGGGGACAGGGAAATGTGAAAGGCCTCCCAATGCCTAAGTCTCCCCTTTATAGGGATAGAAAATATTGCAAATTGGGGGATTTAGAACAGTTTAGCCAGGGGTTCCATATCTGATAATAACGTTCCCTCGTATCAGCTAAAGTAGCGTTCAGTTTTTCGTATAAGGCTATCCGATTCACTCTATGGATGACTGCTGAAATAGAGAGCGATGTAGTTCACCACCTAGATGCCACATGTATCCTGGCAGACATCAATATGTATTGAAGTAGCTTATAAGCTGTATAATTTAGTGCTGGTGGCTTAAGGCCCAGAAGATATACCGGAGCTGACAAGGGGAGATCCTTACCAAATACCTCATATAACCCTCTTTTCATGTTGGTCCAAAACCTGCGTACCACAGGACAGGTCCACCATATATGAAGAGTGGTTCCTGAGTCCTGACAACCTCTGAAACATAGTGGAGAAACATTAGGGTATATGAGGTGCATCCTGGAGGGTACAAAATAGACCCTATGGAGAACCTTTATAGATGTTTCCATAAGGGTAACCTGCCAGCTTCCTTTACTGATTGCCATGCAACGGTCAGACCATTGTTCTGAAGTGAGGGTCTGCCCTAAATCTACCTCCCAGCCATGCATGAAAGCCAATTTAGCGTCAGAGGGCGGCGAATTCAGAGTGGCATAAATAGAGGAAAGGATGCCTTTCTCCAGGAATCCGTTCAAATGCAGTGAATTCTATCACGCTATGTGCTGGTATTAAGGAGGTTAAAAAGTGAAAGACTTGAGAAACCCTGAAGAGTTCAGAGGATGGAGGCTCAAAGGTAGAAATAAAGTATGCCCTGGACATAAGCTTAGTGCGGAGTATAAAGTCACCCACATAACGAAGTCTAGTATGCTTCCACCAGACAAACGCAGTCAATGGTAAGCCTGGGGGGAATAGGGGGTTGCCAAATAGGGGAAGCATAGGGGAGACGTGGCTTTGTAATTTATATCTGAACCGGGTTTTCCTCCAAAGTTGTAACATAAGGTAGGGAATTTTAGCAGCCGGATTAATTGATCTCAGAGGGATGTCGGGTGACCATATTAATGCTAGAGGGGATATTGGTTGTAATAAGTCGGACTCTAGAGTAACCCATTGTGGAGAATTGGAAAAAGCATGAAAAGCTACTAATTGCGTCAGTCGAGCCGCCAAATAATACTTATAAAGATGAGGGACTGAAAGCCCACCCACCCTTTTGTGCAAGTGCATTATACGTCTAGCGATGCGCGGTCTCTTATACGCCCATATGAAATGGAAAATCTCGGTCTGTAGGGATTTTAAAGCTGATCCCGTGACCGGTGTAGGAAGAGAGCGGAATAAGTATAGCATCAGTGGTAGGGTTACCATTTTTACAGTATGTACCCGTCCTATCCATGAGAGGGTTGGAGAATTCCAATTTACTAAATCCTGAAGAAGTTTCGTGATGAGATGGGCATAATTCCATTTGAAGGTTGAGTCAAGGGTTTTTGGTAGATTAATCCCTAAATAAGGGAGGTAATCATCTCTACTTTTAAAGCCAAAATTGATTGAAATCAGCTCTCTAATGTTTGAAGGCGTGTTACAATGCATGATCTCTGACTTTTTGGCATTGATCCGGAGGCCAGAATAACCACTAAATGTGTCCAAACATTTCATTAAAGGGAGTCTGTCACCTCCCAGGCCCCTATAAAGCACTAAAATAGCCCCATAGCACATGCTCTAATAAATGCAACGTTACCTTTTGCGGCTTCTTTTGACCTTCAGAAACGCCAAAAACGCACTTTTAATGGTATGCAAATGAGGTATTGGAAGAGCCCGGAGGCGGGGTTCACCGGGCTCGAGCCCGGGCTCCTGTCCTTATTTGAATGAATTCCCCGCCCTAGCTACTTGCCGCACCCGCCCTCCACGTATCTCGGGTCCTCCCTTCCTTCCATACAAATCCCGCGCCTGCGCAGCCTTCTGCCGGGACGGCGCATGCGCACTAGGTACGGCGATGCCGTGCCCAAAGTGGGCATCACAGTGCGCGTGCGCCGTCCCGGCAGAAGGCTGCGCAGGCACGGGATTTGTATGGAAGGAAGGGAGGACCCGAGATACGTGGAGGGCGGGTGCGGCAAGTAGCTAGGGCGGGGAATTCATTCAAATAAGGACAGGAGCCCGGGCTCAAGCCCGGTGAACCCCGCCTCCGGGCTCTTCCAATACCTCATTTGCATACCATTAAAAGTGCATTTTTGGCGTTTCTGAAGGTCAAAAGAAGCCGCAAAAGGTAACGTTGCATTTATTAGAGCATGTGCTATGGGGCTATTTTAGTGCTTTATAGGGGCCTGGGAGGTGACAGACTCCCTTTAAGTTGGGTAACGTGATTAGAGGCTTGGTTATAGTAAGAAGCATATCATCAGCAAATAAACTAGCTTTGTACTCTCGGGAGCCAATTTTAACTCCCGCTATGTTTCAGGGTTGCCAACCTTCCTTTCAAATTTTTCTGGACAACTGAACCAAAATTTACGGACGGCCGAAAATTTTTACGGACATACGCCACACCCCCTTTTTAGAGGACACGCCCCCCCCTACCACGCCCCCAGAATAAAGAGGATTGTTCAGTAGTTAAAAATAAAATATGGCATATGGAAAAGAAATCAACAGTTTTCAGCTGTTACATCCCTGCCATTGAGTGCTTTGTCTATATGGCTGCAGTGATGATGCCTGTGACACGCTGGACTATCTGGCATCATTGCTGCTGCCATGTAAACAAAGACTGACAGGGACGTAACGGGCAAGTGTCACAATGTTGGTGTTCTGCACGCTGATGTGCAGGTGTATGGCATGTGTCCACTGCAGCCAGTTCTCAGCATTAGCTCACTGATTGGTGATTGGCTGCAGCAGTAACATACCATATACCAGCAAGTCCTTGCTGAAGAAATAGGCAACACATATTTGATGGACATGATATTCACCATTACCAAACGTACAAGATGACACATCACCACGAACCTCTTAAGTCCAGTGACGTCTCCATGATGTAGATCTTCTCTTTTCTCATCTTCTCTATTTGGCCCACACCGCCATGACACTTCTTTCAGCCCCATCTTCTCTCTGCAGAGTTTGCCACAAAGACATCATAGATTAACCACTTTTCTGTTATCCTGCTGCTGCCCAAAATACTGTGCCCACTGTTCTCCCCAATGTCCCCAAACACTATACTGTAGATATAACAGTGCCATATAGGTAGGATCCCATATAGTTACAGTGCTCCCCAAAGTCCCACTGATAGTAATAATTCTCTCCCAGAGTGCCCTCATTAGTAATAGTGCCCCAATAGTGATAATTTTAGCAGTAGTGCCCTCGATATTGTACTAATAATAGTAACACCCCCAATAGTACCCCTGGTAGTAGTAATAATTCCCCATAATAGAAATCATTTTTCCGATAGCGCCTCCAGTAGTGCTCCCAGAAATAATAAGGACCCGCTGTAATGGTCCTCAGATCAGCCCACTGTGCCCCCATCAGACCTCAGAGCAGCCCACTGTGCCCCCATCGGACCTCAGAGCCGCCCACTGTGCCCCCATCGGACCTCACAGCAGCCCGCTGTGCCCCCATCAGACCTAAGAGCAGCCCGCTGTGCCCCCATCAGACCTCAGAGCAGCCCACTGTGCCCCCATCAGACCTCAGAGCAGCCCACTGTGCCCCCATCAGACCTCAGAGCAGCCCACTGTGCCCCCATCAGACCTCAGAGCAGCCCACTGTGCCCCCATCAGACCTCAGAGCAGCCCACTGTGCCCCCATCAGACCTCACAGCAGCCCACTGTGCCCCCATCAGACCTCACAGCAGCCCACTGTGCCCCCATCAGACCTCACAGCAGCCCACTGTGCCCCCATCAGACCTCACAGCAGCCCACTGTGCCCCATCAGACCTCACAGCAGCCCACTGTGCCCCCATCAGACCTCACAGCAGCCCACTGTGCCCCCATCAGACCTCACAGCAGCCCACTGTGCCCCATCAGACCTCACAGCAGCCCACTGTGCCCCCATCAGACCTCACAGCAGCCCACTGTGCCCCACTCCTCCACCCTCCCCCCCCCCCTTGGCCTTGTGTTGTCTGCGGCTGGGCTGGCTGGCTCAGGCTCAGGGGGACTTAGCTGCTTATCCATTCATCGGATCCCCCCCTAACAGGCAACCCCCTCACCCCACCCCCCGCCCACCACTTGCCTTGCCTTGGCTTGGCATTCCACTACTCTCTCCGAGACTCCGCACGCCACAGCAGTGGCGCTGACAGCCCGCCCGGTCCGGCCCCTTTCTCCACGACTCCACCTCCAGGTAATTATTACTAGAATGAATGAATGAATGCTTGCGTGCTTACAGCACATCGCCGGCCCGCCCTCCCAGAGCGCCATTGCGGCCAGGGAGAGCTGCCGGAACTTTTAACTACTGTATGCCCTAAGTCTGCATGCGTAATTGCGTACGCAGTACAGACTTCGGGTTTTTACCACTAAAATCCAAGGACGCTGTTTTTTTCTGCCGGACGCTACGGACGGCAGAGAAAAACAACGATTTTTTGCGGACTGTCCGTAAATATACGGACGGTTGGCAACCCTGGTATGCTCCACATTGTGAGGATAAAATTTCCAAAAACTCAACCACCCTGTAAATGTAAAATGCTGCAAATTTGCTGCACACAAATTCATAGCATTTATCTCACACGTGAACGTACTCTAATAGAAGCAAACTTACTACATAGATGTGTGTGGTAAGGTGTAGGGCCAGGTACTCAGACAAGTATTTAAAAAAATATGCTATATATATATATATATATATATATATATATATACACATACACTGTATACGGTAAATTTTTTTTTAATACTTGTCTGAGTACCTGGCCCTACACCTTACCACACACATCTATGTAGTAAGTTTGCTTCTATTAGAGTACGTTCACGTGTGAGATAAATGCTATGAATTTGTGTGCAGCAAATTTGCAGCATTTTACATTTACAGGGTGGTTGAGTTTTTGGAAATTTTATCCTCACAATGTGGAGCATACCCACATAATAAACTGACTTGCACTGCAGTTTGTCAATCTGCAGGACCAGTTTATGTTGTAAGTTTTAGGCCACCTGCACCTACACTGTATACATTATATACACAAATATATATTGTATACAGTATACACACAAGTATATACAGTACATATGCACATACAGTATATATACTGTATACACTATATACACATGCACATACAGTACATATGTACACATATAATCTATACAGTGTATACACAAATATACACTATACACATATATACAGTACATAAACACATATTTACTGTATACAGTATATATACACAAGTACTTACAGTACATACACATATATACTGTATACATTTTATACAATACATATACACACATAAAGTCACTTACAGGCATCCTGGGGGTTAACGTGGAGCAGGGTGAGGTGGAGAAGATGATCTGGTTTTCCCTGCTGACAGGGCGGTTTTTAAGCGCTTCCACGATCTTCACTCTTTGCAGGCATAGGTAGTGAATTATAGCCTGTGACCCGACAGGAAGTTCATGTGGGGTCAGGGGTTATCATTCACTGCCTGTGCTCTGTTTACCTGGCCAGCCTGAGAGTGTAAAATGGCCTCCTCCAGTCCAGGTCCCTCTGAAGTCAGTGCCCGCGCGGGAAAAAGGCAAGGAGGAGCTGTTATTTCATTGGTGGTTAGTGGCCACGTGACTGGGATGGCTCCTCCTCCCTCCCCACTCTTGGCCTTGTGTTGGCTGCAGCAGTGCCAGTGACGCCGCGCCGCTGACAGCTCGCACAGTCCGGACCCGGCCCCTGTCTCCACCTCCTCCTCACTGTTGTTGGTAGGTTAACTTATTAGATCCTTGCGCGCAGCGCCTCCGCCGGCCGGCCCGCCCTCTCAGAGCTTCAGAGAGCGGCCGGAACTTTAAACTAATGTATGCCGAAGTCTGTTGCGTACTAATTGCGTACGCAGTACAGACTTCGGCGACTCAGCGCGGGTATCGGGTTTTCACTACTGAAATTCACGGACGCTGTTTTTTTCTGCCGGACGCTACGGACGGCAGAGAAAAACAACGCTTTTTTGCGGACTGTCCGTAAATTTACGGACGGTTGGCAACCCTGTTATGTTTGGATCATTTCGGATCATAATGGCCAACGGCTCAATAGCCAAAGCAAAGAGAGCAGGAGAGAGGGGACATCCCTGCCGGGTACCTCTGTGGATACGGATGGAACTAGGATCATCAGTTGGTATTTTAAGAAAGGCAGTTGGGGTTGTATATAGCGTTTGTATGGCAGACAGAACCTGGTAGAGGTATGACCAAGAAAGGCTATCAAATGCCTTTTCAATGTCCAAGGCTAGAATAGATAAAGGGTGAGTATTCGTATTAGCCCATTGGATAATATTACAGATTTTCCTGACATTATCCGGTGCTTGTCTACCAGGAATAAATCCCACCTGGTCATAATGGGTTAGCGTAGGGAGGTGAGAGTTGAGGCGTTTGGCTAGGATGGAAGTGAAAATTTTTAGGTCCACGTTAAGTAGGGATATGGGGCGGTAATTTGCGGGATATAATGGGTCTTTTTCTGGTTTTGGAATCACCGTGATAAGCGCATCTAGCATTTCAGATGGTAGCTGGCCTCCATGTAGGACAAAATTACAGAAGCTTTTTAGATGGGGGATCAGGATGTCTTTAAACTTTTTAAAATAAAGCGCCGAGAACCCGTCCGGGCCTGGGGATTTGCCAAGTTTAAGGGATGCTATCGTCATATCTATTTCCTCATCCGTTATATCAACATTCATAGATTCTTTGGCAGATGAGGAGAGGGTCGGTAACGGTAGCGTAGCAAGAAATGTGGAGACATCTGCCGTAGGGGGATCAGTGGGCTGGGAATATAATTTTTGATAAAACTCATGAAATTGTTGATATATTATGGTTGGATTGGATGTAATGTGTCCCCCAGCGTCCTTAATCTGGTAAATGGCGTTAATACGTTGCCGGGCTCTCAACTTAGCCGCTAACAACCTGTCTGGTTTATTAGCCAGTTTATAAAATCCGGCTTGGGTCCATCTTAGTGCTTTTTCAGTGCGATGTAGCAAAGTGGCATCCAATTGCAGCTTGGTGTCCCTGATTGCCTTACTAAGATACATGGATGGTTGCCTCTGATTAGCCAATTCCAAGCGCATCAGTTTGGATTCCAAGTCAGATTGAGCCTTCGAACGCTCCTTCTTCAGCCTAGACGCCTCTGCCATGATGAGCCCCCAAACAACAGTTTTATGCGCAGCCCAGTTGATCGCAGGGGTAGTGTCAGATGGATTATTGACAGCAAAATAATCTCTAAGAGCAACAGATATGCGTTCTACTATAGAGGAATCTGTGAGAAGGGATTCGTTCAATCTCCAGGTATAAGGACACCTGGAGGGGGAATCCAGGTTAAATTTGGCTAGTACCAGGTCATGGTCAGACCAGGCACAGGGCACATGTCTTGCATATAAAAGTCGTGGAAGAAGCCTAGTGGAAGCCATGATCCAATCTATTCTAGTATAGTGGCCATGTACGGGAGAAAAATAGGTATATCCACGTTGTGGTCCGTTATGCTCCCTCCAGCAGTCGGCTATATCCAGTCCCTGCATAATGCGCCTTATCAGATTTTTGGACTTGGAGGACAATTTGTCTGCTACAGGGGAAGACCTGTCCAACTGCGCATTAAACGTCATATTAAAATCCCCGCACCAAACAAGTGATGAGGGATAATACTGTTCTAGCAATTTTCCCACAGTGAGGAAAAAAGAGGCAGGCTGACTATTGGGAGCATAAGAGTTAACCACACAAAGGGATGTGTTGTATAAAGATCCTACCACTATTATAAACCTTCCTGCAGGATCTACTACAGTGGTCTCAATTTGGAAGGGTAGGGTGTTTTTAACAAAGATGGCCACTCCCCTGCTTTTAGAGGGGTACGGAGCGTGCGTCAACATAGTGTATCGGTTGTGAAAGTATCTGGGACAGGATGTTGGAGTAAAATGCGTTTCCTGAAGACATATAATATCCAGTTTGAGCCTATCGTATTGGAGGAAAGCCTTATGTCTCTTAGGTGGGGAGTTAAACCCCCTAACATTATGGGATATGACCCTACACATAATTCAAGCCTAAGGTATTGCTTAGATTCCTAGAAGAAGTGGTATGTCCAGAGCATATGAAGAGAAAGGGGGAGAAATTACAAGAGGAAGGGTAGACCGGGGAAGTCCATCGGCAATCATACCAAAATAAGACAATAGAAGGGATCCACCTAGAGTCACACAAGAACAATATAGTAAAGTGCTTGTTGATTTGGAAACATAAACTCAATAAAATGAGTAAAGCAACAGAAACAATCAGGGGCCACGTGTCGAGCCAAACGTGTCGACAACGAGTCCTGAAGCGCATATAGCGCGGAAAGAGCATGATGTCCAAGCTCCGCGGCAATCGGCTCAGAAAATGGTTTATAAAATAAAGGAGGTATAAGAAGAAAGCAGGATGAAATGAAGAGAAGAAGTGAGGGAGATAAAGGTAAGAGCAAAGGATGGGAGGGGGAGGGAACGTGGAGGAAGGGAGAGAGGGACAAAGAGAGAAAGAATAGTAGAAAGACAAGGCCCATCTACTAAAAATAGGAGGGAGGGTGGGCAGAGGAGCCCCCCCTATCTATCAATGGAGGAACACCAGTGACTGCATGGCCGGTCCCCCCCACTGGAGGAGACTCCAGCTCCCACCTCCGATGAACAATCTGCTTGTCACCTGTTAGAAGCCCATACAATATATATGGTCCCCAGGAATGCAGACATAGGTGGGGTAAATAAGATCCAGGCAATAAGGACAGGCCCTGTAGTCAAGAGTTGCAGGAAATTCCTCCCCCCCTTGACAGTAACAACAGACCAGGTGAGAAAATATCACCAATCTCGATCATCAGTCACTATTCAAGGCCGGGAGAAATAGTTGCAAAAATGAGAGACACCTAAGGAATTAGTCACAGCCAATACTAAAATGCGCATAAACAGTAAGCTATGACAACTCACAATGAACATATAAGAAAAACGCATCTATTGAGTGGCCTTATGTGAGCAATATGACCCAGAGCATCCCATGAACAATAGTTGACCACACAGAAATCGTGTAGCAGGGATATCCCAGGACAGATGGTTACCCCTGTAGTGGGACACCCAAAAGATTGAGAGACACCTGGATACGTTGCTCATCGTAAGTTGTGGATCACGTCCCTCCACCACAAACAGCGACAACGGGTCGGGCGTCAAAGTTACGCCTATCACAACCCCAGTCGCAGTCCACGCATGGAGAGAATGGTACCACAAGTCAAGAGTCAAAAAATAAAACAATGAAACCAGAGAAACAAATACAGGCAGTCCCACACCAGAAAGCGGGGGACTCAATAGAGTGGTTAATACAGGCCTTTGGCGTGGAAGGACAGGATCCCACCGCTGTAGTCCAAGAAAATTGAAACTCCCAGGGTACCGCGTAGATTGTCACAGACTTCAAGGAGGATCTCGGGGGCGTCGAGGGGCTTCAGGTAGAGCAGGAAGAGGCTGTCGGCGAGTGTTCCACGATCTCATTGGTCTTTGTGGTAAAGATGCGGTAGATGTAGGGCGCTCAAATGGAATACCTTCCCGTTGGAGCATGTCAAAGCCCTCCAAAAGATCCTTTATTGAGTAGTCGTGTCCACTGATCTTGTAGGCAACATGAAAGGGGAAACCCCACCGATAGCGAACTTGGGCTCTTTGAAGTGCTAAGGTCACCGGCCACATCATTCTTCTTTTTTCTAATGTAACTGGAGCCAGGTCAGCATACAATTGCACAGAGGAATCAACCCCCGGGAGAGCCTATAAATTGCGTGCCGCTGCCAGAAGTGTATCACGCATTTCTGGGTAGAGTAGCTTAAGTATGATATCCCAGGGTACATTGGGATTTCTTGGGCGTCCCAGAGCTCTATGTACTCGGTCCATCCTGAACAACAACTTGAGGTAATAATGCTTGAAATAGATTCAGGACCGTGGGTTGCAGAGCAGTAATGGTTTCCGGCATGCCTCGTATTCGGAGGTTGGCTCTACGATTACGATTCTCCAAGTCCTCTAGCTTATATTCTAAGGCCTCCAATCTCTGAGCGTGACCGTCCAGTCGAGAATTATCAGCGTCCAGGGCGTCTGCGACTCCATCCATCCTTTCCTCCATGTCGGAGACTCGACTACCCAGGTCCTGGATTTGCTTTGTAAAGTCCGCCACAGCTCTGGAAAGTTCTGTGGTAAAGAGAGCCTTAATGTTGTTATAAAGCCCAGTTGGATCAAAAGCTGGAGTCGGATTCTCCACTGCAGGCTCAGGTTCTGAGGGTATCAGTGAGCTAGTACTATCAGTAGGCAAGTCTGGCCGTTCCATGCTGGATGGTTGTGGAGTGCGAAAGAGTTCTGGTAACGTTTGGCAGGATGAAGGAGGGCCCTGCAGTTTTTTCTTTTGCGATCTAGCAGGCATGCCTCGCTGAGAAGCTGGTAGTAGATAATCGAGTATATTAAAGATCAAATAGAAAGATGAGCTTGTGCGGAAGTGATGAAGAGAATGAGTAAAGAACCTCCAAGGAATATCATGCCGCGGATGAGGCGAGGTGGATTAGTAACGGTGTCGCATCATTGTGACAGACATCAGGGCTGCACAATAAGCCCCCTAGTTATCGTGGTAGCTTGGTGTACTGCAAAGCAGGGGTTAGAGTAGGGAGCAAATGCAAAGCTCAGGGGCCCCCCCCTAACAGCCTGAGGGACCAGCAGGTCGCAGGATCGTAGGCCCATAAATCTGTCCCAATTTACCAGGAGCAGTTCCACGATATGGGAGATATGGTGGGGGCTGGATATGATCAGGGGTAGGACCCCTAGACTCACCACTCCCGGCTGGAATGATGGACGTATCCGGGGTCCAGAGGCGGCAAGATGAAGGAGGTCGTGTTATACGGCTGTTCCCGGATCCTGCTGTATCCTAACCGGGTCCTCTTCACCCCAGCCACCGGTCCTGCGGGTCTCACCTCCCCAGAAATGTCGGGGCCTCGGCCAGTGCACAGGCCTCAGCCCAGGTCTAGCCAGCAGGAGCGCCCCCACTCCTCCTTATTAATAGGGCTAGGTAGCTGTGGGCCCTGAGGGCCTGTGATAGAGGCAGTGGGTAAGTGGGCCAAAGAGCAGAGGTCCGCTCCGTCGCGCTCCCCCGCACTTCCAGTTGGCCCGGTATGGCAGGAAAGTCCGGGGCTTCAGAGGGAGCTGTAGGCCGCAAACTGGAGGAATGGTCAGAGCGAGAAAATCACCCTTCGGGGGGAACCTCCTGGCCCCCAGATGTATTCTTTTGCCGATGGGAGCAGGTAGGACCCCACTGGTGTCTCAGATGGCGGTGGATGAGGGATCTTTGTGTGGAGCTCTGCCACCATGCGTCTTGTCCCTTCAGCTCCTAGGCCACGCCCCCCTTGGCCATAGACTTTACAGGGAAATTTCCCGGCGGGCCGATGCCCAGGGGGTCGCCTGAGTCCTCCTCACGGCCGGCCAGTGGAAGTTTTTGTGGATGTATTTTGTGCTGCTGGCAGTATTTTGTGATGGACTGTGGCATTTGGCTCTGTTGGGGGGTATAATGTGCCACAATATGGTATTGCTGGTCCTGGCTTCCATCAATTTGGACCCAACTACAAACTGGAGCCACTTTAAGTATTTTTTCCAGGGCCACTTTAAGTTCCCAGTCCGCCCCTGTCGCCGGGTCACTTCTTTGGTAAACTTGCACAGGAGTGAGATTACTGGTGTTCCACTGCACAAGCATGAAGGGGGGACAGAGTGAGGTAACCAAATACACGCCCGCAGGGCTGCTAATAAACTAGATCAAAATCTGCTCCAAAAAAAGTCTCAATATAGCTTCCCATGTATTTCAATGGGAAGCAGCACTTGTTTTTTTTTACCGTGTTCTATCTTGGGTCAGAATCAGCCAAATGAATGGAAAGCAGAAAAAACTGCTCCATGTTAGTCCACGTGTTTTTTGGCGGAGATCTGCTTTAAAAACCTCAAGCTGAAAATTCAGGATTGTATTGAACCCACTGGTTAAAAAAAAGCTGCATAAAAAATGCATCGAAAACGCATCAAAAACCGCAGGAAACCCCTTTAAGCCATGACAATCACTTCTAGATGAATCACTTCTTTGAATTGGATGAAGGAAGAAGTCAGGCATAACATCCTAAGGCCTCCTGCACACGACTGTATCCGTTCTGCTGAGCGCAAATTGCAGATCTTCAAAATACGGATATGGTCCGTGTGCATCCCGCACTTTGCCTATAGAAATGCCTATTCTTCTCTGCAAAACGGAAAGCATGGAACAAGTTCTATAATTTGCTGCTCGGACAACACATGGATGACATCCGTGTGCTGTCTGCATTTTTTTTTTTTGGCCCCATAGAAATTAATGAGTTCGCATTTCATCCGCAAAAACGTGGATTGGATACAGACTGAATACACGGTTGTGTGAATGAAGTCTAAAACAGATGACACGGCCCCACCAATCACTGGACCTCCCACTGTCCTGTGCACAGCCATCAGTGTTTGTTCACACTGCGCATTAGTAACGCTTTCACAGAGGAGCGGTATTCATCACACTGACACCTCATTAACACCCAACACATTAGTAATGGTAAGAGGCCTATTCACACCTACTATACAAACGCCACATTATATCCCTTACTGTCATTCTACTTCATTTTCATTACTTTTTGTTATATTTTTCGTTGCTTTTTTTCTTTCAGAGTCACTTTGTGGGCTCCGTTCTAAGGATAGGTTTGGGTCCTGCACCTATCAGACATTGGGGGCACATCCTAGAGCTATGCCCCCAATGTCTAAGATGGGACAGCCCCGATAAATCTTGGGAAAACTAAATAGGCATTCTGTGTCGAGAAGGATAGGGAAGCAGGGGCAAACGATGGAGGCCACAGGAGGTGTGACCTCAACTAGGCACGTAGGGGGATCCGAAACGCATCACCGCTACCCACTGTCTCCATGTGGCCCTCCAGGTAGCCCTGCCCAAATGAGGGGGGGCCCATAGCCATCTTGTGTCACCACTGTAGGCCATATTCATTGGATACCAGCTCCCCTTCTGGGACCCCCCCACCTATTAGGAGGCCAAGGGTCCCCACTTAGAGGTGGAAGCTGTCCAGATGCTGCATGGACAAAGCATTAGGTGGCAACATATTCCAGTGTAGCCCACCATGACACTTTAACAGCATCACCTAGGACAAAGTACACTGTACAACCACAGCTGTGACTAGTCTTTTATACCCTGCCTCATCTGGCGCATGCGCATGAAACTCCGCCGACTCCCAGTTCCTCGAGAGAATGCGGACAGAGCATGCGCACCTGAGCATCCCGATCCCCGTCTCCCCCCCTTTCTACGGCCGCCGCACAGCGCCTTTCTGAAGGAGCATGCGCCCTAACACTCCTAATCCCCGCCCACCTCGTTGCTGCTCCACTCGCCGCCCTAGACTTGGTCTGGCTCCATGGTAACCGGGAAGCCAAGACACACGTCAAGCGCTGCGGACACCGCCGGTAGTGCTGCGGGCTAAATGTCCACGGTGCTCACCGGAAACTTGGTTTCCGTCCCCGATCTGCAGCTGGATCGCGATCGATGGGTGGCCGATCCCCCCCGGTTCTCAATGACCCCTGATGACAGCCTCTGCCCCTGACTCGTCCTCGGAGATGGTGTGAGGAAGGACTTCGGGTGACAGCCCGGTACTCCGGAGGGCACCATGCTGAACCAGCGGAGCAGGAGCTACTCGTATCCTTTATCATGCGCCAGGGTCTGTATAATGGTCTGATGATGACGTCACCATTGTGATTTTCTAAGAAACCTTCGCAGAATGCCTTCTTCTTTGCCTAGGATTTCCACTGATTTTCTGGTTTCATGAATCAATGAAGCGATTTGCGGAAACTCAAAAGCAAGAGGTCAAAGGGGTTCTCAAGAGGTTAAAGGGGTTCTCCACTGCAGCAAGTTATAGGTATACCATAATTGTGGGGGGGTCTTCCATAGAGACCCCCAGCAATGAATGGAACAGAGCTCCTTCATTCTAGCTGCTATCAATCCCCATCCCCTTGTGCACATGCATGCTCGGCCGAGCATGCATGTCTTCTGAATAGAATGAGAGGCAGAAGCCACTTCCAGACTACTATATATCCCCAATGAACAAAATATTGGGGAGTCGGGAGGCCCTCATACACATTAGATGGTCAGCCGGTTCTGCTGAAGTCAGTGGGAGTCCAAGACCAGCCTAACAAGTTTGCATGCTGGGGGTTGTAGTTGCTGATCCCTGACCCGCGGTGGTAATGATACTTGCCTGATCCCCACTGCTGCCCCAAGTGTCACCTATGTGTCATGTCACTGGGTCATGTGACACGTCATCGCCGCGGCCAGTCATTGGCTGCAGCAGTCACGTGACCCTCATGTTGACTTGTGAAGCAAAAACTACGGAACTCAGAATTCATTCCCTGCGTCTGAAAATGATTAAAAAATATCCTATATGGTGGAAAAAAAATGTGAATCCTAAAAAGTCAACTTAAAAAGTTAAAGAAAATTATTTACAGCACCAAGGAGTTAAAGGGATCCTCCGGTTATCAGATCAGTGGTGGTCTGACCCCTATGCATTGTGCTCGTGCTGTGTCCTCATTGTTTACCTGCACGCCGTCTCCCAGGGCATGGTAATTACAGCTATGTCTTAGGACTTTACATTGTGTTGTCCCTCTGTTATTCCTCCTGGAAATGAATATGGAACAATAATAATAAAAGTAAAAAGCATTGTTTGCCTGCACGTCGTCTCCCAGGGCATGGTAATTACAGCTATGTCTTAGGACTTTACATTGTGTTGTCCCTCTGTTATTCCTCCTGGAAATGAATATGGAACAATAATAATAAAAGTAAAAAGCATTGTTTGCCTGCACGTCGTCTCCCAGGGCATGGTAATTACAGCTATGTCTTAGGACTTTACATTGTGTTGTCCCTCTGTTATTCCTCCTGGAAATGAATATGGAACAATAATAATAAAAGTAAAAAGCATTGTTTACCTGCACGTCGTCTCCCAGTGCAGTGTAATTACAGCTATTTGTCCCAATCACTTTTGGGACATGATGTCTTAGGACTTTACATTGTGTTGTCCCTCTGTCATTCCCCCTGGAACTTAATATGGAACAATAATAATGGAAATAAAAAGTGATCAAAAACTCGTATGTAACTCAGAAAGGTGCCGGTAAAAATATAAGCCCTCACACAGCTGTAGATGGACATCTTACAAAGTTATCGCTGTCAGAATTTGGCGAGGCAAGGAAAAAGTTTTCAACTCTTTAAAAAAAATTTATTTTTTTTTACGAAATAGTAAAACAGAAGAAAAACAATGTAAAATTATTATGGCTGTCATCGTACTACGCGTCAGAAATAAAAGTTATGTGTCACCTTTCACTGCATAGTGGTCACCGCCAAACGAAAAACCCAAAAAACGATTCCGGAATTGCAGATTTTTTGCAGTAACAGCGAAAAAAATAAAAATTATTTACAGGAGTTAAATGGGTACTCCGCCTAGATCAGTAGAGGTCTGACTCCCAGCACCCCTGCCGATCAGCTATCTTGTGCCGTGTCCTTCTCCCAGTGCACGGTAATGACAGCTAATCGTCTCAGTCACTTTACATTGTGTTGTCCCTCTGTTATTCCTCCTGGAAATTAATATGGAACGATAATAATGATAGTAAAAAAAAATAATAATAATAATAATTGAGAACTGGGTGTTACCCTTCCCCCTGTCGTAGCGTGTAGGGACCATTTTGTGGGAGCGATAAGACCTTAACCGTTTTTTTTATGATAAGAGATCAAAACACTCAACTGGAGACAGACTTAGAGGAAGAACGGCAAGCGTTACTGGAGGACCAGAGAGTCATCAGACAGCGGGCGCGGAAATTATCGGTGGAGACGAATCGAAGAAGAAAGTGAGTGGTCGTTCTGTTGCCGGACAATTGTATAACGTGGACTTTCCTCTATTATGTTTTTATATTACGTTAATTCTATAAAGTTCATGCCGATCCCAAGGACGTCTTGCAGCAGTTCTAGATATTAAAGGGGTATTCCCATCTTATACAATCGCTAGGATATGCCCCCATTGTCTTATAGGTGCGGGTCCCACCATCGAGAACGGAGCGGGGACCACCACCACCAGGCGCAGCTCCCCGCTGCTCCCATAGAAATGAATGGGAGCGCACTGCGCATGCGCGGCCACCGCTCCCATTCATTTCTATGGGGCCGATGGAATTAGCCGAGCCAGCGCTCAGCTATTTTCAGAAATGAATGGAGGACGTCTTCGCATGCGTAGTGCGCCCTCCGCCACCTGTTCTCGATATATCTGTCCACCTCTGGGACCCGCACCTATCAGACAATGGGGGCATGTACTAGCGATATGCCCCCATGGCATGTGATGAGAATACCCCTTTAATAAGATGTGTATGCTGGACTAGGAATTGCATGCTTTAGGGCTCATTCAGACTGCCATATGTGTAATGCGGATCCGTTTTTTTTTTTGTGGTCAGTTCAGCATGTCCGCACAAAAACGGATTACATTCTTTTGCGGACCCATAGACTTCAATGGGGCCACGTCCCGATTTTTACTGCCATTCGTGCAGGATATTTGTTTTGCGGGGCTGTGGGCCGGAAGTAAAGATGCGGACAGCACACATATCTTGAGGCCCATAGAAGTGAATGGGTCCGCATCTAATACGCAAAATTGTGGATTGAAGATGCAGTCAAAAACTATTCCAAAATCACCTGAGAGGAGTGTGTTGATTTTGTTGGAAGCAGTGACCTCTGATCTAGTTGTGTTTGTGAGTGCAGATTTCTGTGTTAGGGAAGTGTCATGAAGTAGAGAGGAGTCCCTTCTGGTCCATCAGTTTGTAGGAAGTTTGACCAAAGCAAGAGAAGAGTGTGCTGATTTTGTGGGAGGCAGTGACTTGTCCACCCATCTTGTTGTGTTTGTGAGTGCAGTTCTGTAGGTGACAGAAATACACGGGAATAGGATATCATATAGTGAATCAGATAATGGAAATCACAACAGCAGCGGGGGAAGAGTGTGCTGATCTTGTAGGCGTCAGTGACCTGTCCACCCATCTTGTTGTGTTTGTGAGTGCAGTTCTGTAGGTGACAGAAATACACGGGAATAGGATACTGTATAGTGAATCAGATAATGGAAATCACAACAGCAGCGGGGGAAGAGTGTGCTGTTCTTGTAGGCGTCAGTGACCCGTCTGTCCATGTTAGGCCTCTTTCACACGAGCGTGACGGATTAGGTCCGGATGCGTTCAGGAAAACTCGCACCATTTTGCAAGCAAGTTCAGTCAGTTTTGTCTGCGATTGCGTTCAGTTTTGTTCAGCGCGAGTACGATGCGTTTTGATGTGTTTTTCACGCGCGTGATAAAAAACTGAAGGATTACAAACAACATATCTTAGCAACCATCAGTGAAAAACTCATCGTATCCGCACTTGCTCCAGGATGCAATGCGTTTTTCACTGAAGCCCCATTCACTTCTATGGGGCCTGGGTTGCGTGAAAAACCCAGAATACAGAACGTGCTGCGATTTTTACGCAACGCAGAAGTGATACGTGAAAAAAACATCACATCACGCATTGCACCCACGCAGAAAACTCCCTCGTGTGAAAGAGGCCTAACTGAGTGCAGGTCTGTATGTGACAAGAGTAACAGCAGCAGCGGAGGAATGTGCTGGTTTCCGCTCATGTGATGTCAAGTTTTGCAGCAGGTAGTAAAGTGAAGTTAATCTCTGAATCCCATCTACACACTGCAGCAAAAATCAAGGAGGATTTGAGGACATGATTAGTATTCTATCAAATCAGATTTGTGCATCGGATTTCACCCTTTTTCAGTGCAGTAATTTACTGTGGTGTGGCGACCATACCTGCAGGGAAGATGTTCTGCCATGTGTGAACATACACTTACATATTGATATAAGATATTGCACCCGCTGACTCTTTATATTTTTATAAACTGCAGTTTCCAGCATGCATCGTGAGTTATTGACCCTCATAATGTGTGACATTGACGCTCACGTGGTGTAAAACCCAAGAGCGTAGGGACTGACTGTTTCCAGAGACTGTCTGTCCTTTTCATAGTGCAGCGTTTCGAGCTCCTCAATTACAGTAGTGGTCAGGAATTTCACATTTAAAGGGATTTTCCTAATTTAGAAAGGGATGACATGGATATCAGGAGGAGTACCGGCAGATTGCTCCGCAACGATCTTAAAGATGAAGGGGCTGTGGTCCTTTCAGAGTTTCCGATGCAAGGTGGCTGCACAGATCCAAACCCCTACAGCAGAGAAACGATCAAGGCGTCTTTAAACTGCATCAACATAAAATTTTAAAAAAGTTATTGCCACTGAAAAAAATGGGAGAGGAGGCAAAACCCAGGGTCCTCCAGCCACAGCTGTCCCCACTCCGTTCTCCTTGTAGGTGCGGGCGTCTCCTTCTCCCTGGCTGTAGCACTGTCCAATCGCAGCGGAGAGCGTCACAGCCAGGGAGAAGGAGACGCCCATTGAGAATCCCTGGCGTCTCCTCCTCCCTGTTCCGATGCTATGAATTTGCATAGCGCACGCCGGATCATCACAGTGGCGCAGCGAGCCAACGGAGCTGCGCCCTAAAGAAATAGTAAGTACCCCCAACTCCCCGGCCCATGTCCTCCAAAACCTGCTACTTAGGCTTCATTCACACGACCGTATTTTGTTTCCGTGTCCGTTCCATTTTTTTTTGCGGACCGTATGCGGAACCGTTCATTTCAGTGGGTCCGCAAAAAAAACGGAAGGTACTCCGTTTGCATTCCGTTTCCGTATGTCCGCATTTCCGTTCCGCAAAAAAGATAGAACATGTCCGTTGTGCTGACAAGGATAGGCATTGTTACAATGGATCCGCAAAAAAAACGGACACGGATGCCATACGGAACGTCATCCGTTTTTTTTTGCGGATCCGCAATTTGCGGACCGCAAAACACATACGGTCGTGTGAATGAAGCCTTAAAAAAAACGGATGACGTTCCGTATGGCATCCGTGTTTCCGTTTTTTTTGCGGATCCATTGTAACAATGCCTATCCTTGTCAGCAAAACGGACAAGAATAGGACATGTTCTATCTTTTTTGCGGAACGGAAATACGGACATACGGAAACGGAATGCACACGGAGTACCTTCCGTTTTTTTTGCGGACCCATTGAAATGAATGGTTCCGCATACGGTCCGCAAAAAAAACGGAACGGACACGGAAACAAAATACGGTCGTGTGAATGATTCCGTTTGTATTCCGCAATGTTTCCGTTGTTCCGCAAAAAACGGACGTTGTGTCTCCGTATGTGTTCCGTTTTTTGCGGACCGTTTAAAAAAACGGAAATTGTCTTTTTTTTTTTTTAAGTGGTCTACACCCCCTGGGCAACAGATCTGGACAACATACGGAAAGGCTTCCGTAGCGTTCCGCATTTTTTGCGGACCCATTGACTTCTATGGGCCCGCAAACCGTTTTTTGCGGCCAAGAATAGGACATGCTCTATTTTTTTTTGCGGGCAACAGAACGGACATACGGATGCGGACAGCACACGGTGTGCTCTCAGTATTTTTTGCGGGCCCATAGAAATGAATGGGTCCGCATTTTTCATGTGAAAAATGCGGATCGGAGCCCGCAAAAACAACGTTCGTGTGAAAGAGGCCTAAGGCAATAACCAGTCTTGGTCTTGAAGTGCCCTCGCCGATCTGATTGATGGATCTGTCCTGAGGATGGGTCATCAATGACAAAATCCTGGACAGCCCCTTTCATAAGTCAGGGCCCCAGTCCTCCTTGCCTGATGTTTTTTGACAGAAATAATTTCTTAATATGTCAGTCGGTGAGCGCTCCCGCTTGTAACTCCACCATTTTTGGGGTCTGCCTCCTTGGTCAGTCATGGAACTGTCTCTGCCGGTCTCTTACTTGGTTGTCGGCGCGGTGTCACCCACCAGTCTGTAGTCACGGTGCACACCTCTCGTCTGTGACATCCACACCCTGGCAGGAGCCATGTTTACCGTCTCCCGGCGATCCCTGGTGTTTACTTCTACATTTTCCTCTCGGTGTCTGTATAACTTACCTCCCACGGCGAGTAATTCACCCACAGATGACTTGTCCATCAGTCACAATTCATTGGCTCCAAAATGGCAGCTTATGTCGAGGCCTGCACTGTGTTCAGACATTGTGTTTTCTGAGGTAAAAACCTGCTGTAAATTATCCAATTAGCTATTGTAAATAAAGAGACGAAGGACTGGTACAGGGGGAACGCCTGCAGTGCTCATTTAACCCCATCCTGGCAAGGCAGCTTCCATTTTTTCTTTTTTTTAACTCCTCACTTTCCAAGACCTTTCTGAACTTTTTTTTTTTTTTTTTTTTTACTTTTCCATTCACATAGCATAACATACAAGGACTAGAGTGAAACTGAAAAATAAAAAAACCCTCATTTCCGCCACCGTATCTTGAGGTTTGTTTTTAGATCATTGACTGTGCAGTAAAAATTCTGTGATTATGGCGATATCTAATGTATATCATTTTTCTTATGTTTTACTACTTCTAAAAACATTTTTTTTAAAAACAATTTTTGCATCATCATTTGCGACACCAATACCTTTTTTTATATTCACTTTATTGATCACTTTTTATTTACTTTTGACCCCGAATAGATTTTTTTTTTTCCGTTGTGGAGTTATATTTTTACTGGGGGCACAATGTGGGCATGTTACTGGGGGCACAATGTGGGCATGTTACTGGGAGCACAATGTGGGCATGTTACTGGGAGCACAATGTGGTCATATTACTGGGGGGCACAATGTGGGCATATTACTGGGGGGCACAATGTGGGCATATTACTGGGGGGCACAATGTGGGCATGTTACTGGGGGGCACAATGTGGGCATATTACTGGGGGGCACAATGTGGGCATATTACAGAGGGGCACAATGTGGGCATATTACTGGGTGCACAATGTGGGCATATTACTGGGGGGCACAATGTGGGCATATTACAGAGGGGCACAATGTGGGCATATTACTGGGTGCACAATGTGGGCATATTACTGGGGGGCACAATGTGGGCATATAACAGGGGAACACAATGTGGGCATATTACTGGCGGCATATTACTGGGGGTACAATGTGGGCATATTACCGGCGGCATATTACTGGGGGTACAATGTGGGCATGTTACTGGGGGCACAATGTGGGCATATTACTGGGGGCACAACGTGGGCATATTACCGGCAGCATATTACTGGGGGTACAATGTGGGCATGTTACTGGGGGCACAATGTGGGCATATTACTGGGGGAACAACGTGGGCATATTACTGGGGGCACAATGTGGGCATATTACCGGCGGCATATTACTGGGGGCACAGCTGGGCATAATTCTGTGAACACACAGTGTGGGCATAAATACTGTGTGGTGGCATGATGGGGGAATAATTACTATGTGGGGGCATTAAGGGGACTGGGTGGGATTAGGTGTATAGTTATGTTTTGGGCAGAGTTAGACGCGTGGCCTACTGCAGAAAACATTTGCCGCACCATGTATCCCTCTTTATTCATTTACAAAGTTGGGAGCTATGCAAGTGGCATCTAGTGTATAATTTTGCCTGCAATGATTTTCCTGTCACCAGTCTGCTGTCAGCGCGGCCGGGGCACGAGCGGGTGAGGGGTGACTCTAGGAAGATAAGGTATCATGTACGGCCTTTTGTTACAGTAATGCTTGTAGAAAGTATAAAGCATTCATCAGCCCTGCGGAGCTGAAACCCACACTGTAACCCGACAGTCAGCCATCTACCGGCCGCCCTCGTCACTTATCTGCCATTAATGCAGATAACACCGGCAGACAGGGACACAAATATACATCAGGCTGGGCTTTCCAGGGATTGTTAGGGAGCTAGAAATAAAGCCTTCTGCACTTAGAGGGTTAAAAAATGAGGTGACACATAGGCCTAAAGAGGTTAGTACTATGTACCGTGAGAGTGACCAAAAATTAGACAGTGTATTAAAGGGGTTTTCCAGTTTGCATTAAGACCCTTTAAAATATTCCTTTATAAAAGTCGCTGTAATTCTGTAATGTGTTTCTTTTCCCTTTATTGCTCTCCTGTTCTGGGCTGTGGTCACATGACCATGTCCATGCAGCTTTTTCTAACTTCTTGTGATGTTATGTCCATGGGAGGGGCAGTGATAGGGGAGTGTCTGTGTAACTAGCTGGGTGGGAGGAGCTATAAACTAGCTGGGTGTTATTAGGGCCAGTAATAGGGAAGTGTCTATGTAACTAGCTGGGTGGAAGGCGCTATAAACTAGCTGGGTGTTGTTAGGGGCGGTGATAGGGGTGTGTCTATGTAACTAGCTGGTTGAGAGGAGCTATAAACTAGCTGAGTGTTGTTAGGGCGGGGCTGGAGCTGTGGCAGAGGAAGGAGAAGTGCATCATGGGTTTGGTTGGATGCAGAAACAGAAAGTGCTACATACAGGATGGAAATAAACCAGAGGGATTGGGTTACATGGTGAAAACAGGTCAGGAGAGTCCAAATTGTAAAAAAAAAAAAAAGCATGAAGAAGAGGGAAATGAGATGAACAACTACATGAGCAGATCTCCCCCAAACCCCTTTGGAAATTCCATTAAAGTCCACAGTTTCCGATAGGACTCCTCACTGAAGTTCTGATGTCATTGCCGTGTTTTGTAGGTTTCTGGTCTAGAACATAGGAGCAATCTAAGAAAGCACTCGGTGACAACCGTGCATTTGCTGAGCCTTGTGTATTCCTGCTCCAGGTGCCTCCCGCTTCCTCTAGATCACCAGTGCTTGGGTGACGGACCGCGGTCTAAATCTGGACAGCGGTTGTCTGGACCTCGGTATCTGGACTAGGATTGAGGAGTCATGTGATTGTGGCGAGGACATCTGGCAGTGAAGGAAGGAGTAGGTTAGTCCCCATACATGCTGAGCTGCAGAAGAGGAGGGAGATGGGAGACATTGACCACTGCCACCAACTGGATAAAGCAGAAGGAGAGGGGGCACAGCCGAAATGCGTCACTGTAGGAAGCAAGGACCACCTACAGTACCAGCGGTGCATTCCTGAACTGCCCGTCTCTGTCTCTGCATACACTGTGCGGCACAGTAAGTTATCAAAAAGAAGGGATTACTAATGTAAGGCACATGGGGTGACTAACATTAATATGAGGTACATGGGGGTTTATAATTTAATAACCCAAATGCACCCCTCTTCCCTCGTGGCTCACATTAGTGCTCCCTGCTTACATCTCGAGTAACTATCCCCTTTGTGTCCAACATAAGCATCCCCCTTGATTCCCACATAAGCGTGCCCTTTGCGTGTCATATAAATGTTCCCCCCTTTGCGTCTTACATTATTGTCCCCATATGCCTTGGATGAGGCACATCAGAGGTACTAATATGAGGTACATGGAGTTATAGACTATTATAATGTTCAGCACATGGGGTTATTAAATTAGTAACCCCATGTGCCTGATATTAACAGTAAGTAACCCTTTGTACCACCCAATAGAAAGTCCTATGCGCCCCCTTTTAACCCTCATTAATGTTCACCTGGGGGTAGATCATGGTAATTGGATTTTTACAAAAAATAAAAGTACCCCTGCTCTAGATGACACTGTGCCAACCACTGCGTCAGGCCTTGTCCTCACTGTAAGTGTATTACAGACCCATGCGGTATGGAAGCATAGCTGCACGGTCCTCTCTGTCCTCTCCCTGCCCTCATCTCTATGATCAATGTCCAGCAGTGTTCAGCTTCCTGTTATGACCAGGATCGGGGCCTGGAGGGTTGAGTAAACCACTGGACACAATTTTAACCACTTCACTGCCCTCCACCAGAGATCATCAAATAAATCCCTTAACTGCCCTAGACCACCAGAGATACGATGTACGATGTGCCATTCTTGGACATCTGACCACTGATGTCAATGATTGGCAATGGTGGTCAATTGACCTCTTTAATGTTGCTGTGGTACTGGACAAACCCTTTAACATTACCCATTTCCCTGCCATACACCGCTAAGGATACTGACATTTTCCCCTTTCATTGTTTAAGACCAACAGGCATACTGAGATGAACCCCTTCACTGCCCTAGACCACTAGGGAAACTGACACAAACTCCTTCACTTCCCTAGACCACCAGGGATACTGGGGATAACCCTTTTACTGCCTTAGACCACCAGGCATTAACCCATTAACTAGAAATAAATATAAACTATATGTGGCACTATGCCGACTAAAGATAAAAACGGAAGTCTTTAGTTACACAGATTTGCAAATGCGTGATTATGCCCACTCACCAATCGTCACGGTAACTTCCTATGGAGTGGGTCCCTACACTCGTCTATGCCTCTGTTCAGACTACATCCAAGTCTCCATGGTTCAGGGCGTGTGGAACCAGCTAAATAGATATCCTACCAGGAAGTCCTGGGTGAATGGGCGTCGTCAGGTCCAAAAGGAGTATGCGAGACTCAATATATAACAATAAAAATTATAATAAAAAGTTTGGACCAACGATATATATATATATATATTTTTCATTAGTGCATTTCCATAAAGCAGAACTATGGGTGTATAAAGGTATGTACCGTGACGATTGGTGAGTGGGCATAATCACGCATTTGCAAATCTGTGTAACTAAAGACTTCCGTTTTTATCTTTAGTCGGCATAGTGCCACATATAGTTTATATTTATTTCCATTCTTATTATTTATTATATGTTGTGCAACCATACCTTTATACACCCATAGTTCTGCTTTATGGAAATGCACTTATGAAAAATATATATATATATATATCGTTGGTCCAAACTTTTTATTATAATTTTTATTGTTATATATTGAGTCTCGCATACTCCTTTTGGACCTGACGACGCCCATTCACCCAGGACTTCCTGGTAGGATATCTATTTAGCTGGTTCCACACGCCCTGAACCATGGAGACTTGGATGTAGTCTGAACAGAGGCATAGACGAGTGTAGGGACCCACTCCATAGGAAGTTACCGTGACGATTGGTGAGTGGGCATAATCACGCATTTGCAAATCTGTGTAACTAAAGACTTCCGTTTTTATCTTTAGTCGGCATAGTGCCACATATAGTTTATATTTATTTCCATTCTTATTATTTATTATATGTTGTGCAACCATACCTTTATACACCCATAGTTCTGCTTTATGGAAATGCACTTATGAAAAATATATATATATATATATCGTTGGTCCAAACTTTTTATTATAATTTTTAACCCATTAACTGTCCTAGACCATCAGGAATGGTAACACTAGGTCCTTTACTGCCTTGGGGAAACTGACACGAACCCCTTCACTGCCCTAGACCACAGGGGATACTGGGATGAACCCTTTTATTGCCTTAAACCACCAGCCATTAACCATTTCACTGCCCTAGACCACCAGGGTTGGTAACACTAGCTCCTTTACTTCCTTAGGGAAAATGACACAAACCCCTTCACTGTCATAGACCAGCAGGGATACTGACATTTTCCCCTTTCACTGTCCTAGACCACCAAGGATACTCAGATGAACCTATTCACTGCCCTAGACCACTATGGAAACGGACACAAACCCCTTCACTGCCCTAGACCACCGGGGATACTGGGATGAATCACTTCACTGTCTTAGACCACCAGCCATTAACCCCTTCAATGCACTAGACCACCAGGGATACTGGGATGAACCCCTTTACTCCCTTAGACCACCAGGCATTAACCCCTTCAATGCCCTAGACCACCAGGGATACTGAGATGAATCACTTTACTTCCTTAGACCACCAGGCATTAACCCCTTCAATGCACTAGACCACCGGGGATACGGGGATGAACCCCTTTACTCCCTTAGACCACCAGGCATTAACCCCTTCAATGCTCTAGACCACCAGAGACGCTAACACCAGCTCCTTTACTGCTTTAGGCCATCAGGAGTACAGATATTGACCGTTGTGAAAACACATCAAAATCCTTGATGAAAAAAACAAACAAATCCTTCTTGTGAACCCGCCTTTATGATTGTCTGTGTTGTGCACGTAACATTATGACAACACCTGGATGAGAGGAGGACTACACTGGATTTCATCTGTCACATTCACAATGGTGACACCCGGCTGGATTGTCTTTATTTAGACATCTATCAGAATGAGGTGATTCACAGTGGACGAGAACATTACCCGCAGCGTGTGCGTTCACGTGACGGAGCCTGCAATAATCCGGGGCTGAGGTAATTGTGCGGCTGTGTAAGTCGCCGCTGTCATTCACCTCAGTAGAGATCTCTGCCTGAGGCTGTTGGGTTTATGGAACGATCGCTGGAGGCGGTCAGGTCATCGTCAGAAAGAAGTCCTACAGGGGAACCCAATTATAGAGATCTAATTGCAGGAGAAATATTTTTTCACCACTTTTACTGAGTCACAATCGTTTGTTCTCACCACTCCTTATTAGCTATGTACATAGTGTGCAGCTTGTTCTGCCACTTATTGGCATTACTCATTGTCCTAAGGAAAATCGGATTGAATGTCTAACAATAGGAAGCACGGATATTATATAACCTTATTATTGACTCAGTTACCAAGCAGCAGTAACCATTGCATGATCCTTGGTTGGTATGTTCTCCATCGGCAGTTTACAGAGATCTGTAAATGTCTAGCTGAAACTACAACTCCCAGCATGCTCTGAGAATTCACTTCTTCGGAAATTGAAGCATCGCAACAGCTGGAGAGCTGTAAGTTGCCATCAACCTTGCTGGAAGAAGTAACCAAGATTTTTGAGAATTAGAGGGGTAGCGGCTCCAGTCAGATGTCATCTCTTATACCCAGTCTCCACGTGCCAGTATCTACATTTTTTTTTAGAGAGGTGGTTGTAGCAAAGGAGAAAACCCACAAAGGAAAGAGACGCGGTGAACTATGTAAGGAACATCTTTTTGTCCTGTACCAGCTTAGGCAGGGTTCCGAATCTCCTGAAAGAAAGCAGACCTGTATAGAGACTTACTGGAAGTGCTCCATGGAAAACGAATATGCAAAGAGATACCTCCCAAAGAAGAGAACCATCTCACAAGCCCCACCTCTTGGAAGTGGCTCCCTATGAGCCAAGATCCCACTTGTCAACAAGCCTTGGGGAAAATAGCCAAGCCAGATATCCATCTGTAGACATCTGTGCCGGAGTAGGATTCCAGTTGGCTCAGTGCGATCCTTTGGTTCTCTTTCTTGGGAGATATCTCTTAGCTTATTTGTTTCCCATGGAGCACTGCCAAATAGTCTCCATACCATGGAGTTCTTTCAGTAAGTCTCCATATAAGACTGGTCTCTTTAAGGAGATTCAGCTCCCTGCCTAAGCCACTTTCAAGGCATTGCACCCAGCCAGCCACAATCCTACTCTGTAGTGATGAGGGGCAAGTACCCTGAAACAGCTGTCTACAGATGGATGGATATCTGGGTGGCTATGTTACCTTGTCATGTCCCAAGGCTTGTTGGAAAGTCAGATCTTGACTCATACGTAGCCACTTCCAAAAGGTGGTGCTGGCGAGATGGTTCTCCCTCTTGGGAGATACCCCTTTACCTATTCTTTTACCCTTTACCCAACTCCTAATGACTCTGCCCCTGTCCTGACAGCCACCACAATAATGGCCAAAGCACGCACTTAGTCCGTGGTGTTGGAGCTCCATCAACACTTGGGACATGAGTTGTGGCTGCCTCTATAACCAATGAAAACAAGACTGAATATTTTAGTGCCATGAGTCTCTGATGTGAGGTGTGAGTCCCATTCATCCCGGTGCCACCTTGCCTGGTGGAACAAGGGTCTCCCAGTCGGTGGGCCTGTAGATATGCCGTAATGTCTAAAGAGGCAAAAACTTGATTTCGGGTGAGTTCACATCTGCGTTGGAGGCTCTGGTCTGGGCCTTCGTCACAGATTCTGCCAAAAAAAGCAGACAAAAAAAGTCCTGCACCATTATAGTCATTGGGGTCTGTTTGGCTCCATTCCTGTTCAGCACTTCCATTTTTTTCGTTGTTCTGCTCTTCTAAGGGAGCAGGACCATTGAAATGTATAGTTGTGATGTGACCATGCCCTTAGACTGGTCAAGAGCCAGGTCAGGGTCAATCAGTGGCAGCGTGGACACTGAGCCAGGAGTGGGAATGAACCTTAATCAGTAGGTAAGGCCAGATGTGGCCTCCTGATGCCGGGGATTAGAGATGTCAGACCAGGAGAAGAAGGCTCCATTGGCTGCCTAGCCAAAAGGCTGGTAATAGAGATATATTCAAAAACTTACAAAAAGTTTGTGTGGCCATAAGGAAGCGTATTAGAAGTAATGTTGGTGATGAAACTACCCCATCGAGGCGCTGGAGCAGCACATCTAGGAAAATGGCTGAGCGGTGAGAAGTGAGTGTTCATCACAGTGAGTCAGAGCTTCTCCTGTAACATAACGCAGATTATTACGTAGAATTATTCGAAGGAATGTTAATTGTGGTGTCACCTGAGGAATGTGGTGATAATTCACGTAGCGTATGTGTTCTGTCTACCTGCTGAACGTCTGAGGAGGAGTGCTGGATGCATGCACCAACACAGTACCGGTATGTATGTACTCAGCACAGTACTGGTATGGACAGTATATACTCAGCGCAGTACCGGTATGTATATACTCAGCGCAGTACCGGTATGTATGTACTCAGCACAGTACTGGTATGGACAGTATATACTCAGCGCTGTACCGGTATGTATATACTCAGCGCAGTACCGGTATGTATATACTCAGCACAGTACTAGTATGGACAGTATATACTCAGCACAGTACTGGTATGTATATACTCAGCACAGTACTAGTATGGACAGTATATACTCAGCACAGTACTGGTATGTATATACTCAGCGCAGTACCGGTATGTATGTACTCAGCACAGTACCGGTATGTATATACTCAGCGCAGTACCGGTATGTATGTACTCAGCACAGTACTGGCGTGTATGTACTCAGCACAGTACTAGTATGGACAGTATATACTCAGCACAGTACTGGTATGTATGTACTCAGCACAGTACTGGTATGTATGTACTCAGCACAGTACTGGTATGTATGTACTCAGCGCAGTACCGGTATGTATGTACTCAGCACAGTACCGGTATGTATATACTCAGCGCAGTACCGGTATGTATGTACTCAGCACAGTACTGGCGTGTATGTACTCAGCACAGTACTAGTATGGACAGTATATACTCAGCACAGTACTGGTATGTATGTACTCAGCACAGTACCGGTATGTATATACTCAGCGCAGTACCGGTATGTATGTACTCAGCACAGTACCGGTATGTATATACTCAGTGCAGTACCGGTATGTATGTACTCAGCACAGTACTGGCGTATATGTACTCAGCACAGTACTAGTATGGACAGTATATACTCAGCACAGTACTGGTATGTATATACTCAGCACAGTACCGGTATGTATATACTCAGCGCAGTACCGGTATGTATGTACTCAGCACAGTACTGGCGTGTATGTACTCAGCACAGTACTAGTATGGACAGTATATACTCAGCACAGTACTGGTATGTATATACTCAGCGCAGTACTGGTATGTATATACTCAGCGCAGTACCGGTATGTATATACTCAGCGCAGTACCGGTATGTATATACTCAGCACAGTACCGGTATGTATATACTCAGCGCAGTACCGGTATGTATGTACTCAGCACAGTACTGGCGTGTATGTACTCAGCACAGTACTAGTATGGACAGTATATACTCAGCGCAGTACCGGTATGTATATACTCAGCACAGTACCGGTATGTATATACTCAGCGCAGTACCGGTATGTATGTACTCAGCACAGTACTAGTATGGACAGTATATACTCAGCACAGTACCTGTATTATATACTCAGCGCAGTACCGGTATGTATATACTCAGCACAGTACCGGTGTGTATATACTCAGCGCAGTACCGGTATGTATGTACTCAGCACAGTACTAGTATGGACAGTATATACTCAGCACAGTACCTGTATTATATACTCAGCGCAGTACCGGTATGTATATAGTCAGCGCAGTACCGGTATGTATATACTCAGCACAGTACTGGCGTGTATGTACTCTGTGCAGTACCAGCGTGTACAATATATACTCAGCGCAGTACCAGCATGTATATACCCAACACAGTACTGGTATGTATGTACTCAGTGCAGTACCAGCGTGTACAATATATACTCAGCGCAGTACCAGTGTGTACAGTATATACTCCACACAGTACCGGCATGTATGTACTCAGCACAATACTAGTGTGTACAGTATATGCCCAGCACAGTACCGGTATGTATATACTCAGCACAGTACCAGTGTGTACAGTATATATTCAGCGTAGTACCAGTATGTTTATACTCAGTGCAGTACCGGTATCTATATACTTAGCACAGTACTGTATGTATGTACTCAGCGCAGTACTGGTATTTATATACTCAGCACAGTACCAGTGTGTAGATACTCTGCGCAGTACCAGTGTGTATATACTGTATATACTCAGCGCTGTACCTGTATGTATATACTCAGCCCTGTACCAGTATTTATATACTCAGCACAGTACCAGTGTGTAGATACTCTGCGCAGTACCAGTGTGTATATACTGTATATACTCAGCGCTGTACCTGTATGTATATACTCAGCCCTGTACCAGTATTTATATACTCAGCACAGTACCAGTGTGTAGATACTCTGCGCAGTACCAGTGTGTATATACTGTATATACTCAGCGCAGTACCTGTATGTATATACTCAGCCCTGTACCAGTATTTATATACTCAGCACAGCACCAGTGTGTAGATACTCTGCGCAGTACCGGTGTATATACTGTATATACTCAGTGCAGTACCGGTGTATATACTGTATATACTCAGTGCAGTACCTGTATGTATATACTCAGCCCTGTACCAGTATTTATATACTCAGCACAGCACCAGTGTGTAGATACTCTGCGCAGTACCGGTGTATATACTGTATATACTCAGCGCAGTACCGGTGTATATACTGTATATACTCAGCGCAGTACCGGTGTATATACTGTATATACTCAGCGCAGTACCGGTGTATATACTGTATATACTCAGCGCAGTACCGGTGTATATACTGTATATACTCAGCGCAGTACCGGTGTATATACTGTATATACTCAGTGCAGTACCGGTGTATATACTGTATATACTCAGCGCAGTACCGGTGTATATACTGTATATACTCAGCGCAGTACCGGTGTATATACTGTATATACTCAGCGCAGTACCGGTGTATATACTGTATATACTCAGCGCAGTACCGGTGTATATACTGTATATACTCAGTGCAGTACCTGTATGTATATACTCAGCCCTGTACCAGTATTTATATACTCAGGATGTTAAAATAATAATTAAAAAAAACTAGACTCCCCTTCCCGAGCCCCCTCCGATCCAGCGCCACCTCTCCGGGCTGCAGCCATGATGTAGTGTTGTGTGCCATATACAATAGCCTCAGCAGTATGCATATGGCAGAAGACCACCAGCTATGCTAAACCTTTTTTTTCCATCACTATAGGCGTATAGTTCTACATTTTACCATTTTGGGGTGTACCCACTGATCAGCCATAACATTAAAGGTGAATGACATTGTCCTGGTGACAACGGCACCTTTTGTGGGGTGGGATATATTGGAAAGTAAGGGTACCTTCACATATGTGGCAGCGGATCCGGCAGAGAACGATGTGCCGGATTCCGTCAGTTCCAACACTGCCAGATTTTACAGTTCCCTGCCGGACCCAATTGACTTTAATGGGGTCCGGCGGTGATCAGGCTGCTTTCCAGCAGAAATGCCAGATTCGGCCGGACAAAAACAGTTGCATGCAAGTGTTTTTGTGTCCAGCCAACATTTGTGCCGGATCATACGTGCCGCAGATGTGAACGAACCACCAGTTCTTGAAGCAGGAAACATGGGCCACTGTGAGGACCCATTGTGCTGGGTGACTGGGCCACAGTGTCTCCAAAATGGCAGGTCTTGTGGGGTGCTCCTAGTTCGCACTAGTTCAAAGAAGAGCTAGCAGTGAATCGGTAACAGGATCATGTGTGTCCAAGGGAGATACAGTGCCTTGTGAAAGTATTCAGCCCCCTGGAACTTTTCAACCTTTTGCCATATTTCAGGCTTCAAACAAAAAGATATAACATTTTACATTTTTGGTGAAGAATCAACAACAAGTGGGTCACAATTGTGAAGTGGAACGAAATTTATTGGATCATTTAAACTTTTTTTGTAATAATAAAACTGAAAAGTGGGGCGTTCAAAATTATTCGGCCCATTTACTTTCAGTTCAGAAAACTCACTCCAGAAGTTGATCTCTGATCTCTGAATGATCCAATGTTGTCCTAAATGACTGATGAAGAGAAATAGAATCCACCTGTGTGTAATCAAGTCTCCGTATAAATGCACCTGCTCTGTGATAGTCTCAGGGTTCTGCATCATGAAGACCAAGGAACACACCAGGCAGGTCCCTGATACTGTTGTGGAGAAGTTTAAAGCCGGATTTGGAGACCAAAAGATTTCCCAAGCTTTAAACATCCCAAGGAGCACTGTGCATGCGATCATATTGAAATGGAAGGAGTATCAGACCACTGCAAATCTACCAAGACCCGGCCGTCCCTCTAAACTTTCATCTCAAACAAGGAGAAGACTGATCAGAGATGCAGCCAAGAGGCCTATGATCACTCTGGATGAACTGCAGAGATCTACAGCTGAGGTGGGAGAGTCTGTCCATAGGACAACAATCAGTCCAACACTTCACAAATCTGCCCTTTATGGAAGAGTGGCAAGAAAAAAGCCATTTCTCAAAGATATCCATAAAAATTCTGGTTTACAGTTTACCACAAGCCACCTGGGAGACACCAAACATGTGGAAGAAGGGGCTCTGCTCAGATGAAACCAAAATCCAACTTTTTGGAAACAATGCAAAACGATATGTTTGGCGTAAAAGCAACACAGCTCATCACCCTGAACACACCATCCCCACTGTCAAACATGGTGGTGGCAGCATCATGGTTTGGGCCTGCTTTTCATCAGCAGGGACAGGGAAGATGGTTAAAATTGATGGGAAGATGGATGGAGCCAAATACAGGACCATTCTGGATGAAAACCTGTTGGAGTCTGCAAAAGACCTGAGACTAGGACGGAGATTTATCTTCCAACAAGACAATGATCCCAAACATAAAGCAAAATCTACAATGGAATGGTTCAAAAATAAAGGTATCCAGGTCTTAGAATGGCCCGAGTCACAGTCCAGACCTGAATCCAATTGAGAATATGTGGAAAGAGCTGAAAACTGCTGTTCACAAACGCTCTCCATCCAACCTCAAAGAGCTCCAGCTGTTTTGCAAGGAAGAATGGGCAAGAATTTCAGTCTCTGATAGAGACATACCCCAAGTGACTTGTAGCTGTAATCGCAGCAAAAGGTGGTGCAACAAAGTATTAATGCAAGGGGGCCGAATAATTTTGCACGCCCCCACTTTTCAGTTTTATTATTACAAAAAAAGTTTAAATGATCCAATAAATTTCGTTCCACTTCACAATTGTGACCCACTTGTTGTTGATTCTTCACCAAAAATGTAAAATGTTATATCTTTTTGTTTGAAGCCTGAAATGTGGCAAAAGGTTGAAAAGTTCCAGGGGCCGAATACTTTCGCAAGGCACTGTATGCCTAGGGCGGTGATGGCTAACCTCCGCCACTCCAGCTGTGGTGAAACTACAACTCCCATCATTCTACATTCATTTCTATGGAGTTCTGAAAACAGCAGTGTGCATCTTGGGAGTTGTAGTTTTACCACAGCTGGAGTGTCGGAGGTTAGCCATCACATGCCTAGTCCATGTGGTCCAATCACACAGAGGAGCTACTGTACCACAAATTGCTAATAAGGTTGATGCCTATAGTGAGCATGTGCTGGACCACTGAGCAACGTTAGAAGACGCCTGAAGGAAGGTTATTTCTGATCCCTGGAACAGGTTGTCAGGAGTATATGACAACTGGCACCAGGTCAGAAATATCTTCTATAAAATCACACCTGCCCAGCTGCACTATGCCTATGATGTCCACGTGTCTGCGCGGTGACAGGGTTTTGGACTGTGTGTACTGTACGAGGTGATAATTACCCTGTGCACGGCGCTGCTGCAATCTTACCCGACGCATTTCAGCTTCAAGGAGGACCTGAGGTGAGGTCTACATGTGTTTTCAGTACTGTTCGTGACAGTCACCATACAGCACAACCCTCCCCACCTGTCACTCGGATCTGCAGGCGCGGTGGAATGTCAGCCCTGAAACATCTCCGTAGTCAATCGACGCCACATTTTTATGTGAGGCTTTTTTTTAATTTTACAAGGTATTTACGGCAGGCCGAGGGTGTGAACCGCATATTTTATAGTCCTGTACGAGCCGGGACAGCTTCCCTCTGAATGAATCTCCTGGTGTGATGTTACATTTTACTGTCAGGTCTGTGCATTTGTCACCGGTTGCTTTGGATTTATTTTTACGGATGATCATTTTGCTTTTTTTTATTATTAGCTTTTTTCTTTTTTATATATATATATTTTTTAATATTTTTGTGGTTTTCTTTTATTAGAGCGCTTGAGGAAAAACAAAGAGAAGAGGAACAAAGGGAGCAGAAGTTCCGGGAAGAAGTTCTTCAGCAGAGAAAGCTAAAGCTTCAAGAGGCCACAGAAAAATTTCAGCGGGCTCACCTCCCCCCATCGCAACGCCGGAGAGCTGGTCAGTAACTACTCCGCAGACCTGGAAGGGGAATAATGATATGGGGACACTTTGGCTATGTGATTACAAGGATTTTATGACCTCCGATAAGTACACACTGCTGTGGCAATGTTCTACTAGTCATTAATATTTATGTCAAATTACTGTATTAGGTTATATTTGATTTTTTATTTATTTTTATTTATTATTTATTTATTAGGTTATGTGAACACTTTTATTATTATTTATTTATTTATTAGGTTATGTGAATTTTTTATTATTATTTATTTTTATGTATTAATTATTTATTAGGTTATGTGAACATTTTTTATTATTATTTATTTTTATTTATTAATTATTTATTTATTAGGTTATGTGAACATTTTTAGTTATTTTAAGGGCTCATGCACACGAATATATTTTCTTTCCGTGTCCATTCTTTTTTTTTTTGTGGACCGTAAGCGGAACCATTCATTTGAATGGGTCCGCAAAAAAAACGGAAGTTACTCCGTGTGCATTCTGTTTCCCTATGTCCGTTCCACAAAAAAAAAAAAAATAGAACATGTCCTATTATTGTCTGCATTATGGACAAGGATAGAACTGTTCTGTTAGGGGCCAGCTGAACGTTCTTTTCTACAAAATACGGAATGCGCACGGAAGTCATCCGTGTTTTGCGGACCGCACAGTATATACGGTCGTGTGCATGAGCCCTAAAGGGGTAGGGCCGTAATACGGTTGTGTCGTATTGGCCTTGTCCTATGGTCCTGTTAATACTAACTTTGTATTAGGAATTCCTTGATAGGTCCCCATTCGCTGGCCGCGGCTGCCCAAAATTTTGTTGTATTTCTTAATATATCTTTATAGCGGTCAGAGCTTCTTTCTTTTTTTTAATACAAGGCGCCGAACCCCCTGCATAAGTAAAGGGTACTTTGACCTTCAAAACCAATTTATTTTTACTGTCCATAGGCATCTAATGTCAAAAATTGAAGCAATTTTGCAGTAGGTCTTGATGAAACATTTCCTACCCTTTGGCTTCTACAGCCCCTCTGCAGATGATACGTCTCCATGACAACAGACAACAAGCAAACCATGCGTAGTCTGGTCCTAGAGTCATGCTCACTTCTGTCTGTCCTTTGCATCTTGCTAACCTGGTAAACATATCGGAGGAGATTTATCAAAACTGGCTTAGTTGCCCCTAGCAACCAATCAGATTCCACTTTTCATTTTCCAAAGGAGCTCTGAAAAATGAAAGGTGGAATCTGATTGGTTGCTAGGGGCAACTAAGCCAGTTCTACTTTACACCAGTTTTGCTAAATCTCCCAGCCTACAGTAAGGGACCGATAGCAGAGAATATGACTACAGGGCCAGGAATTGTTTGTTGTCTGTTTCCATGGAGACGCATTACCCACCTAGTAGCTGTGGACACAAAACTGTAGAATTTTTTTTTTATTAAGACCTGTTGCAAAGTTGCTTCTTTTTCTTTCCCATTTTAGATGCATTGATACAGTTAAAGGTGAACATAGCCTTTTCATGTCTAAAGTGAACAATCCCTTCAGTTAAGCCATGGACGTGTCAGCATTCATTCTGGTGTTTGTCGCTTTGTTTTGCAGTTTATACTGTACATAAAAGGCCAACTCCAAAACTTGAAGATGCACTTGACCAAATTCAGGGATCCATCCCCTCCACATATTACTACGTAACCAGTCACAGGAGTCCTAATGGCACCAGGTACTTTACAGTGTCTATATATGTGCTTGTATGTGTATTGTATTGGTGGCTGGTTACTAATGCAGATGTGGGATTTTTCTGTGGAATTTTCTATATCTGGTTATTCTTGTGATGTATAGAAAGATACAACTCAGACTGGTCCTTATGGCCGCTTACACCATCAGTATCTAAGTATCATTGATCTATTGACCAGCATTTAAAGGGCGTTTCCAAGTGTTTTTTAAAGGGGTTGTCTCACTTTAGTAAGTAACATTCATCATGTAGAGAAAGTTAAAGGGGTTTTCTGGGATTTTACTACTGATGACCTATCCCCAGGATAGGTCATCAGTATCTGATGGGTGGGTATCCGACACCCGGGACCCCCGCCGATCAGCTGTTAGAGAAGGCACCAGCACTCCCGTGAGTGCAGAGGCCTTCTCTCAACTTTTCCTAGGTCAGCGTTCATCGGTCACGTGGCCAAGTGAATGGAGCTGAGCACGATACCAAGCACAGCTGCTGTACAATGTTCGGTGCTGTGATTGGTGAGCTGAGAGAAGGTAGCGCCGCTCACAGGAGCGCCGGTACCTTCTCATACAGCTGATCAGCGGGGGTCCCGGGTGTCAGACCACCACTGATCAGATACTGATGACCTGTCCTGAGGATAGGACATCAGTAGTAAAATCCTGGAAAACCCCTTTAATACAAGGCACTTACTAATGTATTGTGATTCACCATATTGCCTCCTTTGCTGACACCTTTAAGCATACAAGATTATGGCAAAGTCGGCCAATCATTTTCCGATCCGCACAAGCAAAAAATTTTTTTTTTTTTTTACATTGGCTCCCTGATTGGGCAGTTTAGTGCTGTTTCGATGGTCCACACAGATGATCCCGTGGAAGATTGATCGGCCGATCAAACCCTTATGTCTATGGGACTGAAAGTGTCATTGGTTCGGTTCATTCACTTGGCCTCAGAGAGTGTGCGTGTTTAAAGAGGACCTCTCACCGCTCCTGACATGCCCATTTTAATAGTTTCATGCATTCCCCATGTAATAACAATTCTGGAACATCTATTCTTATGTCTCTATGTTGTGCCATTTCTTTATTATTTGTACTAGAAGTTATGAATGAATTGCTAGCAGTCTGCAGTAAGGGAACAGAGGGGAGGTGACCAGTTGGGGGTGTGTCCCTGCACAGTCTGAAAATGGCAGCACTGATTGGATAGAGTCAGACTGTGCAGGTACACACCCCCAACTGGTTACCTCCCCTCTGTTCCCTTACTGCAGACTGCTATTAATTCATTCATAACTTATAGTAGTAATAATAGAGGAATGACACAACATACAGACATAAGAATAGATGTTCCAGAATTGTTATTACATGGGAAATGCATGAAGCTATTAAACCAGACATGTCAGGAGAGGGGTGAGAGGTCCCCTTTAAGGAATAGGGAAATTAGATAGCGAGTGATGTTGGTCTGTGTACAGCGCTGCAGAATATGTTGGTGCTATATAAATAACATGAAATAATATGATTTATGGAAACATAACTCAGTAATAATCTTTTGTTTCCTTTCACAGAACATCAGACTCCCCTTCCAGTTTATCATCGATAGGACACTTCACGTGGCCCAGAAAGCAACAGCCGGCGGCCAAGTTGGACCTTGAAAGAATCTTTCAGGATAGGTCTGCGGTCCAGGTAGACAGCAATCAGCTCTACTTCCAGCACAAACTGGAGGAAGCGCAGCGCCTCCTAGAGGAGCAGCACCTCAGCAACCTGCAGGTACGCAGCTTGTCACACGCACAGACATCCGGCCTCTTCTCTACAGAAAGATGAAGTGGCCAGAAGTCAGTGCTCTATTTCTATATGATTCTAGACCTGACATGTATTACCAGCAGCATAAATATTCTGTGGCATCTTTTCTTAGAATTCTGCATTGTGCTGTGGCTCTGTTATTCCTCTTGGAAATATATGACTGTGTTGACAGCTGGGTTTTACCATTCCCCTTGTCAATAGGGTGTGTCCTTAGACAGCCCCACACTGTCAGCGCCTATTAGACAGATTATGCAGGTACATGCCCTATTGATGAGAGGATTGGTAACGCCCAGCTCTAAATATTCTGCATGGAATTCAGCCATGAGAATGCTAACGCGCCCTTGTTTGTTTCTATGTCAGCATATCTATACTGTCGCGGTTTGCTGTGATTTACACAGTGCAATCATTGCAAGCCTGTCGGGGAGGTTTTCTTTTTCATGCAGTTTAATATAAAACCACTAGATGGCAGCGTCACACTTAACTGGATACTAATGCAGCATGTTGCCAATCATGGAGAGGTGCCTTTAAAGGGGTTCTGTAGCTTTACCACGGCTCTGTTCACATCATGTTTTGGCAACTGTAAAGGTGTACGTACATGTCTGGGCCATTCTCTGATGTATAACTGAAGCCTCCGGCATATGGTGATGTATGTCAGGTAGTGTACATACTTTGTGCATTATACGTTTTTTAATATGTTCCTCTTTATAGGAATACACACCAGACTACAGATAGAAAAAGGTTTACAGAGGCATACCAGCCTGGCGTTTGCCAAAATGACCCTCTGTTGGCATACGCTGGGAACTTTCCAAGCCAAATGTGAAGTAAAAATGAGATGTGAACATAGACCAACTAATGATTATATAAATGGTCATTAAAAGTCATGTATTTCTTTACTATACATGCACATGGATATCAGACATTTTGCATACAAAGATTATAGATCAGGGACCAGCAACCTCCAGCACTGCTCTGAAACTACAACTCCCAGAATCCTCCTTTCACTTCTGTTAGAGTTACAAGAACAGCCAAGTAAGTGCATGCTGGGAGTTGTAGTTTCACAGGAGCTGGAGTGCCGAGGGTTGCTTCTTACTGTTATAGATGATAAAAAGCCACATACACCTACCTCCAGACGGACTGTAAAATAATATACTATCATAAAATACACCACGATCACTTTATTGTGCTGATGAGTCTCCTAATGTGCTGAAACTTCTGCTTCTGGTCTTGGAAAAGTTGGCTTTGTATTGTAAAAAATTCCAGACTATCAGAATCGATCAGCACGTACCTACTTACACAAGGCCACATACTGCCCACAAACAATGATTTTAGGAGCCGCATGAAATAGGCGATCACCACAGAAAATAGACGAGGCGGCAAAACATAATGAGGTCTTTATTATGGGGGATTTCAACTACCCAGATATAGACTGGGAAACTGAAACCTGTATATCTCATAAAGGAAACAGGTTCTTGGAAATAACCAAAGACAATTACCTTTCCCAACTGGTTCAGGACCCGACTAGAGGGACGGCCATACTGGACTTAGTATTAACCAATAAACCTGACAGAATAACAGATGTGCAGGTCGGGGGACACCTGGGAAACAGTGACCATAATATAATAACCTTCCAACTGTCATTCAAAAGAGCGTTTCTTCTACCTCACAGGGTTTTTGCCTTCCTCTGGATCAACTTGCAGGATAACAGGCCGAACTGGATGGACAGATGTCTTTTTTTGGCCTTATAAACTATGTTACTATGTTACCTGACGAATGAGTGCTTGTTCAAAAAGGGGGTTGGCGGTAACTTTAGGCTAGGATTACACGGCGGCAACTTCTTGTCACAAGAAAAGTTGCAAGACATTTTTAATAATGATAGTCAATAGTGTTGTACTGCGACATGTGACAAGCTGCGATGCAACAGTCCATCCAAGTTGGATTTTTGTGCGCAGTGCAGCCCCATCGACTGTCATTACAAAAAATGTTTCACAACACAGTGCAGTGTAGTTTTACCCTTTATGTCGAGCAACACATGTTGCCGTGTAGCCATAGCCTTAAGGTGGTTGTCTCACTTCAGCAAATGGCATTTATCATGTAGAGAAAGTTAATACAAGGCACTTACTAATGTATTGTGATTGTCCATATTGCTTCCTTTGCTGGCTTCATTTTTCCATCACATTATACACTGCTCGTATCCAGGGGTTACGACCACACTGCAATCCAGCAGTGGTGGTCGTGCTGCCACACTGTAGGAAAAAGGTCCAGCCTATGCGCACTCCCAACGCAGTGGCGGACTGGGAACTTAAACTGGCCCTGGGAAAAAAAAGGGAGGGCACCTGCGGCCGCTGGCCAGATGCATAAGTACCTGATCCTTCCAGCATTAATTCATGGTGACAGCATCAGATCATTGTGTACCTGGAAGGCAGCTGTGAGGAGGACTCAGGTGGCCCCCAGGCCCACCGGGAAATTTCCCTTTAGGGTCTATGGCCTTTCCGCCCCTGTTCCCACAGTCCCGGCCACCAGAGAGGCGCCTACTCCTATAGTGTGCCAACACGACCACTGCTGCTGGATTGCAGGGTAGTCGCAACCCCTGTAAACCAGCAGTGTATCATGTGATGGGAAAATGAATCCAGCCAGCAAAAGAAGCAATATAGACAATCACAATACATTAGTAAGTGCCTTGTATTAACTTTCTCTACATGATACATGTCATTTTCTGAAGTGAGACAGCCCCTTTAAACAGGACAATTATCTCGAACATATACAATGTTCATCCTGAATAATTTTCCCGATCCTCGGCCCATATTAAAAGGAATCCACAGGCTTCCTTCCTTGTAGTTTTAAGCTTCTTGCCTGTAATGGAAGATCAGACCCTGCTGATAACCCAGCCAGTCTAAGGTTTAAAGGAGTTCTCCGCTTTAGACAATCCCTGCTTTTTAGAGAGGTCTCTTACCAATAAGCTGATCACAAAGCGTCCCTCTGCTTGAACCACCAGTGACCAGTGAAATGTGGGAAGCCTGGCAGAACGCGTTAGTTTTCCTGCAGCGCCTCCGCTGGGGGAATGAAAAATGACACAGTACTCATTTAAAGGGAACCTGTCACCTCCTGTAGGGAAAAAAAACTGTTAGCAGTACCTTAATCTGGTGGCCAGGGTGACGCTAAAGAAGGTCTTGATAAGGAGAAGAGATTCCTGTAAATAGAAGAAATTGATGTTTTAATCCTGTTCAGAACGCTGACTTGACTCGGCTTGAAGTCAAGGGGGCAGCGGCTAGCCAAGAAAACCACTCCCCCTGGTCAACTTGAATGACAGTTGCCGTTGGGCCAGGGATCGCGCAATTCTCGCGCATGCGCGGTGCGCAATTTCTCCCTGCGCGATCCCGGCCCCGGCTCTTCACTTCTGCGGCGCTTTTGTCCCTACAGCGCATGCGCCGCAGAAGCAAGCGAGCAGCCCAGGAGGTGACAGGTTCCCTTTAAATGCTTAGGTTCTTTGTGTAATGCAGGACAGGTCCTCCAGGGTGAGAGACACCCATTGTAGCTATTTTACAGGCATGACCACGAGGTGAGGATCCTAATAACCTTATAATAGGATATATAAAAGCGTTTCTCTAAACTAGACAACCCGTCTAGGGACCCTGTTTTTGCCTACATTCATTTTTTTTTTAAATTTTCTCTGAAATCTCCCTTTTCGGGCCCTAACATGTGCATTGAATGATTAATATATAAAATTAATCAGGAGGCCTGATGAGTGCTGGCAGGTGAACTCCTGAACGCGGTCCATGTACAATATACCTGCAGTAATGTCATTGATTTATTAGCATTTACATTGCTCCAACATGTCCATAGCTGCTGGAATGCTGAAGGTACGTCATCCCCGCCTCCCTGATTACAGTCTGTCTATACTAGAATTACATTGAAAAGTCTATCCGTGCCGCTGAGACGTGAATATGCCGATAAGTCAGAAGTCAGGCTTCATGTCACTGCTCTATTATTTTCTCAGTTTTTTATTCTTTTGTATTTTCACATCTTAGAGGGCATCTGTCAGCAGTTTTGTACCTATGACACTGGCTGACCTGTTACATGTGCACTTGGCAGCTGAAGACATCTGTGTTGGTCCCATGTTCATATGTGTCTGCATTGCTGAGAAAAATTAAGTTCTAATATATGCAAATGAGATTCTAGGAGCAACGAGGGCGTTACCATTACACCTAGAGGCTCTGCTCTCTCTGCAACTGCCGTACCCTCTGCACTTTGATTGACAGGAGCAGGCAGTGTAAACGTCATCACACCTGGTCCTATCAATCAAAGTGCAGAGGGCGGGGCAGTAGCAGAGAGAGCTGAGCCTCTAGGTGTAATGGTAACGCCCTCGTTGCTCCTAGAATCTCATTTGCATATATTAGAACTTCATTTTTCTCAGCAATGCAGACACATATGAACATGGGACCAACACAGATGTCTTCAGCTGCCAAGAGCACATGTAACAGGTCAGCCAGTGTCATAGGTACAAAACTGCTGACAGATGCCCTTTAAAAATGTATGGCATGGCAATTCCACCTCTGACACCATCCCTACTGGGAGAAGGAGGGTCTTGGCGCCTATTATCCCATTCACATTGGACGACGCACCCATAGAATTCAATAGAGAAGCGCACGCCTTTGAAGTCTGAGAGTTACGGAAAGAGAGGAGCATTTGTTTGGGGAATAGATTTAGAGGACATTCCATTTCTGGATCCATAACCAATAACCAGATGTACTTCTGAAAATGTGCCAGTGTTTGGGCGCAATTTGGGCCAAGGAACTGGCATGCATGCTTTGCAGCACATATACTAACCGTTACACAGTTCTGCCTCATCCGACACTGAGGCCTGACTTCTAAAAAGGTGTGTGACCTCAGTAAAAGGGGGTGCTGACTAAATGCACAACCCCCCTTCCTCCAGTGGTGCATGGACAAAATTCTGGTGCAGGATCTACAATCCAGGGTCCCCCACTGTGGACATAGACATGTGACCACTGCAGCCAGGAAGTCGCTACCACGGGTCAGCCCTTTTCATGAGGGAGCAGGAAGTAGATGACGGCCGGGGAATCGGGGAGTGTGTGAACGGGGGTGGTGGGGGAAGGTAAACTGAGTATGGGGTACAATTTATAATAGAAAGGTCATTTTTAGTTATGAGGCTGCTAAAAATTCTGTGCAAACCCCTTTAATTTGCTCATGTGTCATTTTTTTTTAATTTTCTTAAACGTGTTTTGATAGATTTCAGTAAGAATGAAAGACTGAAAATGACAGTAGATTTTTTTTCGCGAGGCATCATTTTTTGTTCTTGGGTGTTTTATTGCATTTTGCTTCCACGTGCGCTCGCATCATTAGTCCGCTGGGATCAGCATGTCATAGTGATGAGTCAGGTAAACGGAGCGAACGCTTGCGCTGTGGGTGGATCTGGATGTTGTCATGCAGCCAGCACAGGCAGGATGTGGTAAGAGTTAAAAGTCTAGCAAAATAAGAAAGGGCGTATCAACCCCATGGCGTCTAATTGTTTGTAATTGGAATTATATAACAATGGTGGGGCAATAACTGGCGCTGGCGTGAATGCTGACGCGTTTTATTCTTCTGTCCGTCAGCCATTGTTCACCCGTTTGGAATTTGTTTAAAGGGGTTTTCCAGGATTTTTTATGTGGATAAGCCATCAATATCAATATCTGAGATCTCGGGGCACAATATCAGTCATTAATATACATGACAGTACTATACAGTAGGCTCAACGTCAGCGTCTGCTGGTCATAGAGGTGCACTGCCTTCCATGAAATAGAGTTTTAAAGGGGTATTCCAGTTGTTTCATGTCATCCCTTATCCACAGGATAGGGGATAACTATTAGATCCAGAGGCGTAGCTATAGGGGGTGCAGAGGTAGCAGTCGCTACCGGGCCCAGGAGCCTGAGGAGCCCAAAGACCCTTGTGTCTCATAAGAAGACACACAGAGCACTGAGGGAAGGGGGGCCCAAGCTGAACTCTTGCACCAGGGCCCATGAGACTTTAGCTACGCCCCTGATTAGATCTATGGGGGTCCTACCACTGGGACCCCCACCCATCATGAGAACAGGGGCCCCGTACCCCCTGCAGCCCCCTGAAATGAATGAAACGGGCGGTCATAAATGCGCATGGTCGCTCCATTCATTTCTATGGGAGTTCCAGAGATAGCCGAGTACAGCCCTCCATTATCTCCAGAATTCCCATAGAAATGAATAGAGCGGCTTCACGCATGCTCGACCAGACGCTCCGTTCATTTCAGGGTACGGGCCCCATTCTCGTGATCGGTGGGGTCTCACCTGTAGAAATAGTGGGTAGGTGATAACTTCAAACCACTGGAATACCCCTTTAATTAAAGGGAATGTGTCACCTATGACCAGATAGTGACACATATTCCTTTTTTTCGAATCTGATTTTATTTTATGGTTTTACATTTTTTATTCTAATTTCTGATCCTGGTTGTAGGGCGGCCATCTTGCCTGAGCCGTTTTTTCCAGCACTTTCAGAGATTCTTTACGGCAGCCTTATGGGCCATAGACACAATAGACTGCAGAAGACTCACTGACTTCTATAGCAGAGTTTTCTGGGCATCCTCTGTGACCTGTGCAGAGGTCAGGAGCAAGGGCGGACTGGGAACTTAAAAGTGGCGCTGGAAAAAAAAACGAAAAGTGGCCCCATGTAGGTCCAACTTGACAGAAGGCAGGGCAGCAAAAGTAGGCAGGGACCACAGAAGTAGGAGGGGCCTGCAATATTGTTGTGCAGCACAAAATACCGCACCCGGCAGAACCAAATATCACAGTGCTGCACAAAATATTGTCGTCCCAGCCACAGTGTTCAACTGTATCACCATCCTGAGAACGGTGATACAGTTGAGTTCAGCAGGGCACTTTGCAGCTGCTGGTCAGTACTTGGTGCTCCTAGCAGTAATTAATGCTGAGAATATGAGATCATTATTACGGATGGGCGAATCGACTTCGGAAGAAACATCCAAAGTCGATTCGCATAAAACTTTGTTCTAATACTGTATGGAGCAGGATTAGAACCTTGGAACCGAACCCAATTCGGGAAATGTTTTTTTTACAGTAGAAATAAATTTATTAAGTTATTACGCAAAGTGTCTCGAAACTTTGCGAAGTAATAACTTCGGCTCATCATAGCCAATACATTCTAATACTGTACAGAGCTCCTGCTCCATACAGTATTAGAACAAAGTTTTATGCGAATTCGCTCATCCCTAATCATTATGTACCCAGCTGTCAGCCATGAGGAGGGCTTGGGTAACCCCATAGGCATTGACCCAGTGGGAAATTTCCCTGTGAGGTCTATGGCCAGGATAAAGATAAGCTGTGATATCACCCATTGTGAAGAGTGGATCCTGTGTTTGTCACAGTTTAAAAAAACGGGTGCAATCCGTCCGGAATCCACAAAATATCCAGAAAAAGAGGCAATATTCCAAACCCTTTATTCACCTATGGAAAGTTTCAGCCCTACATAATGATGCCTTTGTCAAGGCCTCCATTTCTGGATATTTTGTGGATATCTATCTATCTAATGTGATTAAGTTGTAATTTAAACAATTGGTTCAGGAGAACCATGCAGAACCGGCTGAATCCATTGCCTGCTAATATTCCAGCAAAGAAGTAAACTATTAAAAAACTTTTTTTTTTTTTTTACTGTAAAGTAAAGGGCCTTTTAACTGACAGTAATAATCATGTATAGTCTAGTAATGGTAGTAACTCCAGGAGATGACACACAAGATTAAAGGGGCTATCCCAAGATTTAGGTAAATACAGAGATCTCCTCATTCATTGCTCCACTTGCTCTGCTAGAATCATTTCAAGTTGGGAGTTCAGGGGGTGTTTTCTTTCTACTGCAGCTCTCTCCCTATCACAGCTCAGGGGGCATGTCCTTTCTACTGCAGCTCTCTCCCTATCACAGCTCAGGGGGTGTTTTCTTTCTACTGCAGCTCTCTCCCTATCACAGCTCAGGGGCATGTCCTTTCTACTGCAGCTCTCTCCCTATCACAGCTCAGGGGGTGTTTTTCTTTCTACTGCAGCTCTCTCCCTATCACAGCTCAGGGGGTGTTTTCTTTCTACTGCAGCTCTCTCCCTATCACAGCTCAGGGGGCATGGTCCTTTCTACTGCAGCTCTCTCCCTATCACAGCTCAGGGGGTGTTTTCTTTCTACTGCAGCTCTCTCCCTATCACAGCTCAGGGGGTGTTTTCTTTCTACTGCAGCTATCTCCCTATCACAGCTCAGGGGGCATGTCCTTTCTACTGCAGCTCTCTCCCTATCACAGCTCAGGGGGCATGTCCTTTCTACTGCAGCTCTCTCCCTATCACAGCTCAGGGGGCATGTCCTTTCTACTGCAGCTATCTCCCTGTAACTGTCACAGTAGATCCAGCTGGTGGCAGTTGTGAGTGTTCTGGGACAATCCTTTTAATCAATGAGGATCTTGAGGGATCTGAAGATAACCTTTTTAAAAACACAGGCACCGTGGTGATCATCCGATTGCTGCATACCCCATGGGGGAGATGTATCAAACTGGTGTAAAGTAGAACTGGCTTAGTTGCCCATAGCAACCAATCAGATTCCACCTTTTATTTATCACAGCTCCTTTTGAAAATGAAAGGAGGAATCTGATTGGTTGCTATGGACGACTTAGCAAGTTCTACTTTACACCAGTTTGATAAATCTGCTCCTATGAATCTATGTAGTACAAGGAGGCTCAAGTCTGCCAGAACAGGAGCTGCTCTCCATTTTAGTTCATAGAAGCAGGCAGATCCCCCTTCTCTCCATGATGTCCTTATGTCCGACTCGTGTTGTCTTCATGAGACAACCTCTTTATATTGATAGTAAAACTCATTGCTTAGAGATGGTAAGCCAACACTGATCTAATATCTACATTTATTTTTACAGAATTTTCACCAAGAAGTCGCACAGCTTACACGTGAAGACAGCTTGTCCAGCTTGGACAGCCTAGAAGGAAATTTAGAACCGGCAAAAGAAGAAAATAGCTCAGTGTTTTCTTCTGACCCGTTACACAAAGCACTTGCAGACATTTCTTCTTCCTCCGTGAATATGGGATATCATAACACTGATGATGGTGTCCGTGGCTTCAGCAGTCAGACAAACCTTCCCGAGCCTTCCCGACCTCTACCCGGAGAGATGATTGTAGAAAAGCGCTTTCCAGTAGGAGATAAAGAGAGTATCCCTCAAAATGGATTCCAGCAGAAAACAATGGACACCTTAACAAGAAATGAGAAGATACATCCCGTAAGCACGTACAACCTCTCCATGTCAAATCAAGATGTCAGTCAGGTGTCTCGAGTCTCCGGAACTGAGAACAAGTTGTCCTATTATGACAGAGACAATGCACCTTGTAATGTGGTGGTTAGACCGAGCAGAGCCTGGGCCACTCCTGACCCAACTCCAAGAGAGACCATTCAGACTTCTGTGCCTCGTGATAACAGAGACACACCACAACATGCTGGACTATCAGCAAAACCCGCAATGACTCAACCCTTGGCAACCCCGGTGGTGGTTCCATTTCCCGAAAGCCAATACAATATAAGCACAGATCTAAAAGCAAGTAAACACTCAATGAGCTTAGTTCCTGACCCCGAGATCCTCACAAACATATACAATACACAGTTCCATACTATGAAAACCACTCACAGAAAACCTGTAGAGATCAATAGCCGAGATAGTCCGTTACATCAAAAAAGGTCTTCACCAACCGAAACTGATTCAGGAGTAATACAAGATCCAAAGGGCCATCAAAATGGAACGGCACTTTCTCTCAACGATCCTGACCTGGCGTTGTCTACTCTCTATAGAAAGGCAAGAATTAATAGTGCCGGAAAAGAAGGGAAAAAGTTGTTAAAGAGTATATTGAAGAAGGTCTCCAAGTATGAGAATGGTTACACCAGAGCGATGGGTATTAACAAGATGGTTCTCATAGGGGACAGGGCCTCCGCCGGCATTCGAGACAGTGTCGAACTGATAAAGGAAAAAGAGCATAAGAAAACAAACAATAAAAAACTGAGGTGGTTGGATGAAATCGAGAAACTCATGGATAATCAAGGTGTTCCGGGTATGAATGGGACAATGCAGTCTACCGTAAAGTCTCCAATGGAATCCCCCAAAGAGAACGACCTGGCCCATACAACTTCACAGAATGGTCAGACAGGACCTTCTGCAGGAACGCCCAGTTCTGTCGTCTCTACAGGTTACCATTTCGCTAAGCAGGCATGGATGGTGTCTAAAGATGAGGAACCAAATTCTGTAGGACATGTGCACACCGTTAGAAGCTCCCCAAAAGCAAAGACCAGGGTGGTAAGACGTCCAAAATCAGCCAGAACCCCATCGTCGGTGATGCACCGGAATAGGAAGGGTGTCATAATTCGACCACAGTCGGCCACCGAGGCCAGCAAGATTGCAAGGTCTCAGGGAAAGGTCATGACTCCTCATCCTCCTCCGAGGCCTGCTTCAGACAACAATAATAACAGAGAACCGGTGACCAAGGCCAAGACTCAGGTTAATAATTCAAACAATGTTCTCATCAAGGACAATGTGGCTCCTCAGACCATGCCTCATTCCTCACAGATCCCTCAGGCCTATGTTCCTTCTGATCCGGACAATGCTTCGAAGGCTGCTCTCACGTTGAATAGCGAGCGGGTGTTGGCTTTGCAAGAAAGCTTGCCAGCTACTGTCAAACGGCAGCCAATTTTTGGTGAAAATGGACTGCGTTTGGACCATACGCCCACCGATGAGGAAATCGCTCTCTTGTGGCAAGGAGTGCAAAGTGCCTTAACCCACAAAAACGCTGCTACAGGTGGGTTTCATTTTGTAAAGGTCATTAACCTCCCAATTGTCTCAGTTTTGCAGGACATTAGTAGTGTGCTTTTCTCACAGGGACTCATAGGACCCATATTGGTGCTCAACCTCAACACACAACTCCCATTAGGGTCAATTTCGTAGGAAGCCGATTTGCCTATTTGTATATTTTTGGAATGAAATAGATCTAAAAGGGGGTGTACAAATATGGTCAAAGTGTACATTCCTGTGGGAATGTTTGGGTGTTCCTTGGTGTTTTCGTGGCATTTCTTGATATTTTGGCTCTTTCTTGGGTGTTTTTTGTCTTTGCTCCTGAATACAGCAGGCCATATAGGGCTCCTACCATTTTAAACAACTGACATGTTAGAAGCTTTGATTGATGGAAGTCTGGATGCTGAGAACCCCACCAAATGCTAAAATGTCAGGGCAGATATGCCGTGCCCCTAGTTGTTCATCAGCTCTCCTCGGAGAGGACTTATAGGGGTAGAGTTATCATTTGATTGTGCCAGTTTTGTGGCGCGAAAAAGTCTCAAACTGCATGTTTGCGACTTTTTTAACGGCCGTCTCTATGCAACTTTTCCAAAAAAGGGGAGTGGTGAGGGTGTGGGCCAGCCTGCTCTGTTATAACGGCACAGAACTGATAGGAACGGAGCTGAACAGACCCCATTGACTATAATGGAGTCCGTTCAGTTTTGATTTGTGAACCTGCTTTTCTTACCGGGCAAAATAATCTTTTTAACCACCTAACTGTTCTGCCGGAGTCCAGCTCGGGCAGTGTGAAGAGTAGCTAACTGGAGGGGGGAGGGCTGTTTTAGATGGTGATATCTCCTCAATGGTAGCAGCTAGAAACATGCAACTGGTCTTGTATGAAAGCTGAAAGTCCAAGCTTTCATACAAGACAGCTAAAGTCCAAGCAAAAGAGGAGAAATCACTGTTAGAAATCAAGTTGGGAATAATCAAGAGTAAAACCTGTTTTTACTTTCATTTTCAGCTGCATTCACAGCATCCCGATTTCTATCAGTGATATCTTTCTCTGTCCTGAACATATTGCTGTCATTCTGGTATTGTCTGAAAGCTTGAAATGTCAGCTTTCAAACAAGATCAGTTGCATGTTTCATTCAGGAGGTAGCAGCATCTAAAGCAGCCCTCCCCCCTCCAGTTAGTCCTTTTCCCACTGCTGGAGCTCCACTCTGGCAAAACAGTTAGGGGGTTAATAGAATCTGCTATGGAGCTCTTATCTGACCACTGCCATTCTCACTGTCCTCCACAAGGCCACAGCAGATGCCGGTGCTGTCCATGGCAACATGGCACCCAAGGAGATCCTACAGCTTCAACCAATCCATATGCTTCCCTATGAAGCACAGATTCTCCATGTCTGACACCCAGCACTCCGCTGATCAGATGTTTCAGCAGCAGCCATGCCAGAAAGTATACAGCAGTGTACGGAGGGAAGCAGAAGGCTCCTTACACTGTGTAGTGACTGTCCCGGGTCTAAGATCGGCCCCTATTCAAGTGAATGACAGCTGAGCTGCTGAACATCAGCTCTCTGCTACCCTTCATACACTATATTTTCTGGCACGGCAGCTGCCGAAATATCTGATCGGTGGTGGTGCTGAACATCATCAATATCTGTAGCCCAGAGAACCCCTTTAAGGACCTATCCACATGGGCATGAGGCATTATCAAGATAGAGCAATACAAACATGTATGACCAGGTCAGCTCTGCTGCATCTGTTCAGAATTCATAATGAGTAAATGTCCTGTTCGATTCTGCGTCTTTGACGTTTGATCTGCATTGACTGATACTGACCTGAGAACGTCTGTCATCTGATCCTGATCTTGGTGCTGGTTGTATTTTAGGTGATTTCCGTGCCGGGGTTCTGCCTTCTCATTTACAGCACACACAACCCAACCTGTCCCACATCGTGATCGACGGAGCAACGCTGAGTAACTGGAGGTCACTGTCACGAATAAACGGGTTTTTCTCCCCACTTAATAATGGTGAGATTTATATTTTTTTGTAGTAATGATGTCTGCATTACCATGAATATGGCTCCGCTTACCTTCTCACCTTCATGCTGGGAAAGAAACAGGGAATAAAGTATAAAAAGGATTTGCCGAAGATGAAGATCAGCCCTCTGTGTTCTCCGGCAACCAAAATGTAGTCCAGGATTTTAATATTGATGGATAAGCCATTGATATCTAATTGGCAGGGTCCGACACCCTTTGGGTTCATTCACACATCCGTATTTTGTAATCCAAATGCGGAACGGAATGCGGACCCATTTATTTCAATGGCCTCGCAAAAAAACGTGGACAGCACTCAGTGTGCTGTCCGCATCCGTTGTTCCGTTCCATTATGCGGATCCTCGAAAGAAATAGAGCTTGTTCTACTATTGTACGCAAAATGCGGTCCGTGGTCCCATTGTAGTCAATGGGTCTGCAAAAATGCGGATGACATGCGGAATGCATCAATATGTCATCCGCAATTGTGCATCCGTTTCCAGGAAATAGAAAGAAATTTTAGTACTCTAGCAACATACATTCCTCCTTTCGTTTTTTTTTTTTTTTGCGGAAAAACGGAATGGATGCGGATGTACAATTGGTAAAGACGGAACGTTTTTGCGGAAACAAGGATCCGCAAAAAAACGGAATGAAAATCTGGAAAACAAAAATATGGACGTGTGAATGGACCCTTTGAGAAGACAATCAGAGTAGCCCTGGCACTGGAACTACACCTCCCTCTATTGTGTAGTGGACAGTTGTGTATTGGACACGGAGTCCATGGAGATCTGGACTATGCACACTTGATACCTCGGTATTGTGTCTTCAGGAGGTGCCATATTCTCCCCTAGAGGATCTCTAGAATACTGCATATCAAACACATGGGGGCACAGTATGGGCACAGATAGTAGGCATTGGGCACCATATTATGTATCCTTAGGGAGCATTCACACGACTGACCCCCGCAAAAGATGTGGACAGCACACCATGTGCCGTCCTCATCCGCATGTCCATTCCGCGGCTCCGCAAAAAAGATATCTTATTCTTGTCCGTTTTGCGCACAAGAATAGGCCTTTTTTTTCTAAGTAAGGGGAGGACATGCTGATCCTCAAAATGCGGAACGCACATGCCCAGTATCTACGTTTTGCAGATCTACAATTTGCAGACCGTAAAAAGGATACGGCCGTGTGAATTCCCCCTTACCATGTATAATGTGGAAGTGTGCCCAAGCATGGGGCTTTGTAGCTCAACATTTGCAGAGGACCCTTCAGTCTTTTGAACAGCCGTCCCAGCAGTCAGACATCATATCTTGATGGCATACACCACCCATATGGCTTCCATGTGGACCTCTTGGCCCTGCCGAGTAAATAGCATTTAGGAAATTCTTCTGCTCAGCTACTGCAAGTGACTGCAAGGGGTTTTTCCGAGATTTTTTAAGTGATGACATATCCTCTGAAGGCAGCGGCTTTTGCAGTAGTGCTGCGGCCTTCTCGCAGCTTTGCCTAAGCCAGTGATGTCATGTTCATCAATCACGTGGCCTAGGCGCACCTCAGCCCCTTAGAAGTGAATGGAGCTGAACTGCAATACCAAGCACAACCACTATACAATGTGCGGCGCTGTGCTTGGCGAGCTGAGAGAAGACCGCAGCTCTACTGCGAACACCAGTGCCTCCTCAAACAGCTGATCGGCAGGGGTCTTGGGTGTCAGACGTCTGATGAAATCTGAGAAAACCTCTTTAAATATATATTTATGACTATCCAATAATCCAGAAAATATGATAATCCATCTCTTATGAGATAAAAGGGTTGTCCAGCAGTATTATTTTATTTTTAAATATGGCTCACAGAGGGTTAAAAATAAGCCCTACTTACCCTCACCGATCTCCTGCTGCTGCCATTGGGATGCTGATTCGTTCCCCACTGCTCACCCCGGCCGTCTTTAAAGAGGACCTTTCACCACTCCTGACATGCATATTTTAATACCTTCATGCATTCTCCATGTAATTACAATTCTGGAGCATCTGTTCTTATGTCTGTATGTTGTACCGTTACTATATTATTCCTGCTAGAAGTTATGAATGAATTGCTAGCAGTCTGCAGTAAGGGTACAGAGGGGAGGTGACCAGTTGGGGGTGTGTACCTGCACAGACTGACTCTATCCAATCAGTGCTGCCATGTTCAGACTGTGCAGGTACACACCCCCAACTGGTTACCTCCCCTCTGTTCCCTTACTGAAGGCTAATAGCAATTCATATATAACTTCTAGTAGAAATAATAAAGCAATGGCACAACATACAGACATAAGAATAGATGTTCCAGAATTGTTATTACATGGGGAATGCATGAAGCTATTAAAACAGACATGTCAGGAGAGGTGAGAGGTCCTCTTTAATTGCGTTGTCTTCTTTCTGAAGGTTATGTCACCCTTTCAAGACGGAAACAGATTCTGGACAGCAATGAGAACAAGCGCAGAGCATTGCTGGAGCAGAGGAAAGGAAGACCCGCGTCTGCCGGCTGGAGGCCGTCACATGTTCAGGTATCAAATATTCATACTGCACTTCCCTTTATAAAACACTGTCAGGCGCGGTCGGCCATGAGCATTGATATTTTTATATTAGAGGTAGATTTTCTCGATTCTTGGATTTTTAGGCATGTCAATAGCTCAAAACTCTCTCTAAGGGCTCATACACACGAACGTTTTTTTTTTGTCTTTGTCCGTTCTGTTTTTTTTGCAGCCTGTATGCAGAACCATTCACTTCAATAGGGCCGCAAAAAAACGGAAATGACTTTTCCGTATGTCCGTTCAGCAAAAAATAGAACATGTCCTATTATTGTCCGCTTTATGGACAAGGATAGGACTGTTCTATTAGGGGCTGGCTGTTCCACAAAATACGGAATGCACGCAGCTAGTATCCGTGTTTTGTGGACCGCAAAAACAGCTACGGCCGTGTGCATGAGCCCTAATGGGAAGCACTGAATCATGTCTTGCTGCAGCCCCTTTATTCTTAAAATTGGCGGGGGTCCTGGAAGGCAAACCCAGCACCAGTCATAAAGTGATGGCAAATCCTAACCCTATGCCATTGCTTTATGAAAAGAGACTATCCCTTTAAAGGGGTACTCCGGTAATGACAAGTTATCCCCTCTCCTACTGCTCGGACCCCCAGTAATCACACGCTCTGTTTCAGGGTTCCCACCCCTCAGTATTACAGAGCAGGGTACTGGCTGGTTGACTCAGTGAGATGAGATCCCACCAGTCAGTACCCTGCTCTGATCAGGGGTAAGAACCCCAAAACAGAGCTGTCTACAAATTGGGTGTCTCTGATTTGGCCGATATGAGCTAATTTGCATACTTTTTCCTATGGAGCCTTGCCTGAAAAATAAGTCTCCATAGACCGTGGTGTCTCCTCAATAAGAAACAGGGCCCCTTCTGTATGACAGCAAGCAGAGATCTTAATAACTGTGAATAATAAATAAAGACAGTATATTAAAAAAAATGTATAACTTTGTATTATATGATGAAGAAACTTAAAGGGCATCTGTCAGCAGTTCTGTACCTATGACAGTGGCTGACCTGTTACATGTGCACTTGGCAGCTGAAGACATCTGTGTTGGTCCCATGTTCATATGTGTCCACATTCCTGAGAAAAATGATGTATTATTAAATGAGCCTCTAGGAGCAACAGGGGCGTTACCATTACACTTAGAGGCTCTGCTCTTTCTACAACTGCCGCACCCTCTCCACTCTGATTGACAGGACTATTCATGAAGACGTTTTCACTGCCTAGCCCTGTCAATCAAAGTGCAGAGGGCGTGACGGTTGCAGAGAGAGCAGAGCCTCTAGGTGTAATGGTAACGCCCCAGTTGCTCCTAAAAGCTAATTTGCATATAGTAAAACATCATTTTTCTCAGCAATGTGGGCACATATGAACATGGGACCAACACAGATGTCTTCAGCTGCCAAGTGCACATGTAATAGGTCAGCCAGTGTCATAGGTACAAAACTGCTGACAGATGCCCTTTAATTTGCTGAAACCAGCAAGCAATCTGAGGCTCTACATTTTACATGGCCTCGTATCTTGATTCATTCACAGTGTTTAGATCCCGTTACTACGACGCGTGGAAATCCAGCTGTTTTGCACCATTAATCAGTGGTGTTTATTCAGAGCTGAAATCTGCTTCCTGTCATCACTGTGTAAACAGCGCAGCGAGGAGCGGACAGCAGATTACAGGCGACATGACTTCATTAACATGCAGATGTCTGGATGAAGGCGGCTACACAATGTCTGCTTGTTTAACCTTTTCCCTCCAAGCGATTCAGATGTCATCCGCGTATTATGGAAATGCATTCGGGGGTCATGTGACCTTGTTCTATGTGCTAGGCGCTGGGGGAAGTTATAGATTATTCCTTGTGCTCGGTGTGAACTTTCCTTCCTAACCTCAGAGTACTGACCTGCCTAAATATGGAGGGGGAGGTCAACAGTTATAAGAAAGAAAAATTCACAATTCAGTTTATGGCCGTAGTTAAAGGGACCTTGTGCTGTCCGCATCTTTTGCGGCCCCATTGAAATTAATGGATCCGCACCCGTTCCACAAAATTACGAAAAGGATGTGGACCCCTTCATACGGTCGTGTGAATGAGCCCTTATGAACCATCTGGGAATCTGTATAAGAAGCGACCTCTATAAGGTCTTATGGTCGGTCATATTACAGCTCTGTACAATTCTCATAGGGCATAGACATCTGTGGGCCACTACTGTACCACTGAATGCTTTTTCTGGTGGACCACTGTAGCATATTACATCAGGCCACTGAGACCCCCAGCAATCATATGAAGGGTGGTCCTCACGTACCCTGTGTGTATGTGTGACCTCCACTTCTATGGGACTGGCGAATACAGCACTCTGGCAGTCCTATGGAAGTGAATGGAGCGTTGGTCACACATGCACACTAACCCTCCCCTCACACAGGGGACTTGAGGACCTCTCTGTTCTTACGATCACGACCGGTCTAAGGGGTCACAGCCCCAGCGATCATACTTTTATCAGCCCCTTTAAACCATCTTCATATACTATAATGGGTTTTGCTCATATAATAAATTATGGATCACGTCAGGTATATGTAAGTGCGTCGGCGTCCGTTTTTTTCAATAACTGAATTATCAGATTGACATTATATTGTACCATTAACAGAACACGAACACAGTGAAGATAAATCCTTTGCCAAGTGCACATGAGCCCGGGCAGACTCACAGCGCCACTCACCCTGGAGAAGGTACGTACAATATTAGATGTTTAATACGGTTTAATATTAGATAAAGGGGGATTCTGGTTTTGACAAGTTACCCCTATCCACAGGATATGGTGGGGGTCCCATAGAGATGAATGGAGCATCAGTGCACATGGCTGACCGGCTGCTCCATCCATTTCAGAGGGGCATCAAGGGGTACAGGGTCCCAGTGGTAGGACCGACACCAATCTAATGGTTATCACCTATCCTGTGCCTTGGGGATAACTTACCACAACTGGAATTCGCCTGAAATTTGGACACCTTTGGAGGCATTGTTTTCTTTTTTTTTACTCATTTTGGGCTAAAAAAATATTTTTTTTTCAATTGTTTATTAATAAAATTGTTAAACAGTTTTTTTTTTCTATAGCTTTTACTTTTACTGCATTTTCAGGCTAATGCTTCTCAATTCTCAGTGAATCAATCAGGGAGCTGCTCTGACGCTGGATCTGTAGCTCTTATCTCTGAACCCCTGACAGCTCAGAAACTCTCTATTAGGCTCCATTCACACGTCTGCAAATGGTGTCCGCATCCGTTCAGCAATTTTGCGGAACGGGTACGGACCCATTCACTTTCAATGGGGCCGCAAAAGATGCGGACAGCACATAGTGTGCCGTCCGCATCTGCACTTCCATTCCGTGGCTCCCGAAAAAAATAGAACATGTCCTATTTTTGTCCGAATACACGGACAAGAAAAGGCATTTCTATTATGTGCAGTCCGCAAATTGAGGATCCGCAAAACACGGACACCGGACACACGGATGTGTGAATGGAGCCTAAAGGGGTATTCTATAGGATAGGGAATAGCTATCAGATCGGTGATCTCACCAATCCCGAGCTATCTCCGCCTAGAAATGAAGGGAGCGGTGACGCGCTTTTCCGCCCAGCTGCTGCCTCCATTTTAGGGGGGCTCCACAGGGTTCTCGTGGTCAGTGGAGGTCCCAGCAGTAAGAGCCCCACTGATCTGACCAGATATAACCAGAATACCACTTTAAGTTAAAATCTTACAAAACTGATGCTATTATGGGGGTCATTTTAGATGTCGACCTTAATAAACTCCTGCACCGGCGGTGGATCTCCCGCAGTTATATAGAGGCGCCGGCTTCTACATAACTTCGGCAAATCCACCGCCCCTTCTAAATGTAAGCCAGCTTCCTAGCTGTCTTACATTTAGACCATTTTCTACACCTAAAACAGGCGTAGAAAATGGTAAACCTTCCCCGCCCACACGACGCCCAGTTTCTAAGCCCTGGCGTGATTGTGGAGAAGTCGCAGACTGACGCGCAAAGGACCTAAGTTAGGTATCCATAGCCTTTGAAATAAAATGTCCTACAACTTCCGGATATACTTTGTTTCAGTTTCCTGCCATTTTCAACAAGTCATAAAAGGAGAATTGCCTGGGTACATTGTAGCAAACTCTCAGCAGTGAGAAGTTAGACCTGTAAAAGCTTTTGGATTTAAACAAGATTTCTCCCATTTACTGACATCACCATCATGAAAATAGTGAGGGATTGAATCACAAATTATATTAGAAAGCAGCATAACGTCTCAATATAGATATATAATAGTGCCCCCTGGTGGCTATAAGTCACAAAGTTGATCTCTGCTGGAACACAGCACATACAGCTGATATTTTATGCAATCAGACAAGAAGTGAGTGTCTGCTCTGGTTAAGGGCCCTTGCACACGACCGTATGCACTCTGAGACATACAGTCTGTGAGCGGGCCATATGTCCCGGAGCGGCATCAATCGTGGGCACGGGAGCGCACAGCATCATAGATGACAATGATGCTGTGCCCGTCGGGCCGCCCGTGGGACTATTGTCCCGCACTCATATGATCTTATGAATGCGGGACAATAGCCCCGCGGGCGGCCCGACGGGCACAGCATCATTGTAGTCAATGATGCTGTGCGCTCCCGTGTGCAAGGGCCTTAATAGAAAGGGTGCATATATACACACCTCAGCATTGAAATTGTCAGCACCAAGAAAGAAAAGTCATGGAAATATGGAAATGGCAGGATTGATATGTTAATGATATGCAAATAGAAAAAAATATTAAAAACATCTTAATTTATTCAGTATCGAGTATGAGCACCGCCCACAGAAATACACGCACTTACACGCCTTGGCATGCCATCAGTGAGGTTATTACTGGTTCTCTGAGGAATGCTCTGCCACACTGAATGCACTTGGGCACACAAATCATCAAGATCTCTGCTGACAGCTCCCTTCGCAATTGCTGACCAATGACATGCCAGATGTGCTCGCTGGTTCAACAATCACAGACGCATGCGCAGGATTACAGGCCCGGGGAGGAAGACCGTGAGGATCCCTGGCCCTGTCACACAAGGAGAGGGGAGAGTGGCTAAGGGGGAAAGGTGATAGTGCAGTGGCGCTCTGAGGGCTAGGCCCACCCCTCGGTGCTCCAAAGGGCCATCAATTGCAAATACAGCGGGAAATTTTAATTCAGTAGGATCAACCTCTAATAGGCAGTATGCCTAGTTTAATAGGGTTGACCATGCTGACAGGAGGGCATCACCGTACTTGCTGGTAGTATTTTTGGTGTTTCTTTTTCTGTACCTTATTCCATTACTGCTAGTTTATTGGTGTCTGGTAACCGGTAGCGTTAGTGATGCCTTTTGAGCTAGACAGAATTGTCATTTATTGTAAATGATAAAATCCGCGCCTCTGTTCGACCCTCAGACTGCGAAGTGTATAATATAATATGCTGGAGGAACGTTCTTCGCACCTAATTACGTTATCGTTGACGTTTGATCATCTTTTGCTGTCCGCAGTCTCAGAAAGCACGGCTCAGTTTATTCTGGCGGAGAATCTGGTGGAAACATCTGCAACAGATGGAGAAATTCTAGCGGCCATGCAGGAGGTGCAAGGAAACAAGCACAGCGGCGTAGTACACAGAGCTCCGCAGACGGCTCTTTCTATAGAAGAACAGAGGCTCCTTCAGTCACTCGATCGCCTCAATCAGAGACTGCAGAGTAAGTACAGCGGGCACCCGGGGCTGGATTACCAATAGGCAAAGGAAAACATTTCCCTATGGAGGAACCCGTACAACCATCCCACCCCAGCTGTATTAGTAGTGATAGCCCCAGGACTTAATGGGATATTCCCATCATAGACAATGGGGGCATATCGCTAGGATATGCCCCCATTGTCTGATAGGTGCGGGTCCCACCGATAGGGACCCATGCCTATATCGAGAACGAAACGGGGAGCGCTGTGCCTGGAGGACCCTGGGTTTCCTGAGGTCCGGCCACCACCAGGTGCAGCTCCCATCTGCTTCCATAGAAATGAATGGGAGCGCACCACGTATGTGCGGCCACCGCTCCCATTCATTTCTATGGAGCCGACGGAAATAGCCGAGCCAGGACTCGGCTATTTTCGGCGGCCCTATAGAATTGAATGGAGGATGGCTGTGCATGCGCAGTGCACCCTCCTCAACTTTCCCCGCTCTGTTCTCGATATAGCGGTGTGACTCGCACCTATCAGACAATGGGGTCATATCCTAGCAATATGCCCCCATTCTCTATGATGGGAATACCCTTTTAATTCACAATCAGGGAGCCCGGGATTCTCTATAAGACATGCCTGTTTTAGTGAATACTTGTATTCCCCATGAGATAACAATTCTGGGTCATCTTTTCTTAAAACTCTGCATTGTGCCGTTCCTCTAATATTCCTTCCGAAAATGTATTTATAAAAAAAACAACTGGGTGTGATCAATCCCCTTGTCAATATGTTGTGTCCTTAAAGGGGTTTTCCGAGTTATATATATTGATGACCTATCCTCAGGATAGGTCATCAATATCAGATCGGCGTGGGTCCGACACCCGGCACCCCCGCCGATCAGCTGTTTGAAGAGGAGGCACGCGCCGTGCCAGCACTGCCTCCTCTTCACTGTTTACATGCTGGCCGTAATGGGGTAGTGGTGAGTAGGTGTAATTACACCTAACCGCCCCATTCATTTCAATGGGAAGGCTCGTTCCCATACAAGTCTATGGAAGCGATTCTTCCCATAGAAATGAATGGGGCAGTGAGGTGTAATTACACCTACTCACCACTACCCCCGTTACGGCCAGCATGTAGTATGTAAACTACAAGTCGTCCCGCAAAAATCAAACCCTCACACAGCTCCATATAAAGAAAAGTAAAAAAGTTATGGGTCTTGGGATTCAGCGGTGCAAAAAGATTTTCTCCTTTTTTTAAAAAAAGTGGTTTTATTGCACAAAAGTAGTAAAACGTAAAAAAAAAAAAAAAAAGATATGTATTTGGTATCTTTGTAATCGTACTGACCCCGAGAGTAAAGTTATCGTGTTATTTATGCCGAAAAATAAACACCATAAAATTTAGAACGTAAAAACTCAGTGGCAGTATTGCTGTTTTTTCCCATCTCCCTCCCGGAAAGAGTTAACAAAAGTTAATCAAAAAGTTATGTGTACTCCAAAATGGCCCCATGAAAAACTACAAAACTACAACTTGTCCCGCAAAAACCAAGCCCTCATACAGCTACATAGACAAATAAAAAAGTTATAGCTCTTAAAGGGCGATGATAAAAAAAAAAACGAAAAAAAAAAGGCTTGGTCAGAAAGGGGTTAAACTGTCAGCTCTGATTGGGCACCATCAGACTGTGTAGGGACATTTCCCATTGACAAGGAGAATGGTAACACCCACACGTGGATTTATTCATACATTTCCAGGAGGAGTAAGGCCCCTTTCACACGAGCCGTGACGGATTAGGTCCGGATGCGTTCAGAAAAACTCGCACCATTTTGCAAGCAAGTTCAGTCAGTTTTGTCTGCGATTGCGTTCAGTTGTTCAGTTCTTTCCGTGCGGGTGAGATGCGTTTTGATGCGTTTTTCACATGCGTGATAAAAAACTGAAGGTTTACAAACAACATCTCTTAGCAACCATCAGTGAAAAACGAATTGTATCCGCACTTGCTTCCGGGTGCAATGCGTTTTTCACTGAAGCTCCATTCACTTCTATGGGACCAGGGCTGCGTGAAAAACCCAGAATACAGAACATGCTGCGTTTTTCACGTGACGCAGAACTGATGCGTGAAAAAGAACGCTCATGTACACAGATCCATAGAAATGAATGGGTCAGGATTCAGTGCGGGGGCTATGTGTTCATGTCACGCATTGCACCCGCGCGGAAAACTCGCTCGTGTCAAAGGGGCCTTATAGAGGGACAGCCCAGAAGGTCCTCTTTATCTGATAGGGATCTCATGTCTTTTGTTCCTGTTGTAGATGTTCAAGAAACCATGGTCAAACCCTCAGCAGCTACAAATGGATTTCGGCCAAAATCAGCCCTGGTGAGGATTATTACTTTCATTTTTCAGAAAATGCTAATTTGTTAATAATTGTATTTATGCGACTGCATTAAAAGCAATTGGGAAAGACATATTAGACCCAAGGAAACGAGTGCAGAAAAAAGCTGGAAGAAACACGTCCAATCAGATCACTTCTTTCATTTTGAAAACTGCTCTGGGGATATCTGATATTGATGGCCTATCCTGAGGATATGAAAGCTTGAATCTGATCACTAAATATCGGATCGGTGGGGGTCCGACTCAAGTACTCGGGGCAAAGCTGTGATACCATTCACCACCACTGCTACTTGGTAGATGGCGTACTGGTAGACGGGCAAATGTAAACAAAGGCCCATAAAACAGGTGATTAGCAAGGGTAGGCCATCAATATTCTGATCCTGGAAACCCCCTTTAGGGTCCACTTCACACGTTCGCAAGTGTTTTGCAGTTCACAAATTGCAGATCCGCAAAACACGGACATTGGCCATATGCGTTCTGCATTTTGCGGACCGCACATGGCTGGCACTATGATAGAAATGCCTATTCTTGTCGGTGGCATGCATCTTTTTTACGGAGCCGCGGAACAGTATTGCGGATGGGGACAGCATGCGCATGCTCGCTCATCTCTAGTGCGGACCCGTTCATTTCAATGGGGCCACAAAAGATGCGTCCGCACTAGAGATGAGCGAGCATGCTCGAGTGTCATTTTTGCGTATTTGCGTACGCATTTTAAAATTCCTACGCTATTCATACGCATATTTTAATCTATACGCAAATGCGTACGAATAGCGTACACATTCAATTTGTACGCTATTCGTACGCAATTCATACGCATTTGCGTATAGATTAAAATATGCGTATGAATAGCGTAGGAATTTTAAAATGCGTACGCAAATACGCAAAAATGACACTCGAGCATGCTCGCTCATCTCTAGTCCGCACCCATTCCGCAAAATTGCAGAACAGATGCGGATCCATTTATGTGGACGTGTGAATGAACCCTTAATTGGATGTTAATAAGGTCCAGAAAGTTCTCAACTGTGGCACCGTGTCAACCCCGAGTGCAGCAGAGTGCTGTAGCTGTACAGAAGCAACATGCTAAATTAGATAGATAGAAAGATAAATAGATAGATATGAGAGAGAGAGAGAGATGATAGATAGATAGATAGATAGATAGATAGATAGATAGATAGATAGATATGAGATAGATATGAGATAGATAGATAGATAGATAGATAGATAGATAGATAGATAGATAGATAGATAGATAGATAGATAGATATGAGATAGATAGATATGAGATAGATATGAGATAGATATGAGATAGATATGAGATAGATATGAGATAGATAGATAGATAGATAGATATGAGATAGATAGATAGATAGATAGATAGATAGATAGATAGATAGATATGAGATAGATATTAGATAGATAGATAGATAGATAGATATGAGATAGATAGATATGAGAGAGAGATAATAGATAGATATGAGAGAGAGATAATAGATAGATAGATAGATAGATAGATAGATAGATATGAGAGAGAGATAATACATAGATATGAGAGAGAGATGATAGATAGATAGATAGATAGATAGATAGATAGATAGATAGATATGAGAGAGAGATAATAGATAGATAGATATGAGATAGATATGAGATAGATAGATATGAGATAGATAGATGATAGATAGATAGATAGATAGATAGATAGATAGATAGATATGAGATAGATAGATAGATAGATAGATAGATATGAGATAGATAGATATGAGATAGATATGAGATAGATAGATAGATAGATAGATAGATAGATAGATAGATAGATAGATAGATAGATAGATAGATAGATATGAGATAGATAGATATGAGATAGATAGATAGATATAGACAGCCCAACAGAGACCTTCCATCTAGAGTTCTGCAAATGCCTTCTCCAAGTCCATCGCAGCACCTCCAACATGGCGTGCCGGGCAGAGCTGGGCAGGTTTCCACTATGGCTCACAGTGCAGAAGAGGGCAATATAATTCTGGGCACACATACAGGGCAGCAGCCCCGGCTCTTACCAACACCAAGCCTGGCTGAGCCTCAGGGCCCAGAGCAAACCCTGCGCCCTCCAACCGAGTGACAGCGGTAGATAGATAGACAGATAGATAGACAGACAGAGATAGATAGATAGATAGATAGATAGATAGATATGAGATAGATGATAGACAGATAGATAGATCAGGGCTGGCCAACCTGCGGCTCTCCAGCTGTTGCAAAACTACAACTCCCAGCGTGCCCAGTCTGCCTACAGCTATTATCCTACAGCAGGGCATGGTGGGAGTTGTAGTTTTACAACAGCTGGAGAGCCTCAGGTTGGCCAGCCCTGAGATAGATAGATGATAGATAGATAGATAGATAGATAGATAGATAGATAGATATAGCCATAACTACTCCTGATGTCTGTATCTCCTCTGATGTATTTTACAGAAGATTCACCATTTCCCACCGCAGCCGGCAGAACACATGACGCAGGCCCAGAAGTACAGAAGTCTGTCAGCTGACCCCCGCACCCGTCTGCAGAGAAGATACTGAACACTTTGGAGGGGGGCGAGTGTTTAGTATCCTCCATTGTATTATAGTAGGACTGTTAACCCTCCACATCCCTGAATGTATGTACATATGTATAACTATCCGCCGCCGTACTATATTTATCGTTTTTTATGGAGATGTAATATATTGTAATGATTTGGGTGACTACAGGCGGCATACTTTTTATTTTTCTACATTTTTATGACAAGTTTGCACTAGCAATACGCTTCAGTTTCATATTTGTAGTAACCACACTGCTAAGTTCCCATCTGGAGGATAATGTCCGCTATGGACTTGGCTGCGAATCCGCGTCAGAATCTCCTTACGTATATTGCAGGCGGACTATGTTGCGGATTCACCACTGATTTTGTTCTACTGCATTGCAAAGAGTGAAATCTGTGGTGAAGATCTGCAGCATTTCTGTAGAACATCCAGCTTTCCTTGAATTTTCTGCAGATTTTTTTCCGCTATACGAAGATGAGAGTTTTGAAAACCAGATGAACTTTTACTGTACTGTAAACTGCTACAGACTCGCGGTGCATAATCTGCAGCATGTGAACCTGGCCTTAGTGGATGAAATAATATGAGTATATAAGTAACCACAGCAACCTGACGGGTGACATATTTCACTTTCAAAAATGTGGTTAGTTACCATTTCATGTTGTTTAAAGCAATACTCCGCCTAAATGTATTTTTAGCACGCACTGGATTGGGTACTGACAGGTCTCTTAAAGGGCATCTGTCAGCAGTTTTGTACCTATGACACTGGCTGACGTGTTACATGTGCACTTGGCAGCTGAAGGCATCTGTGTTGGTCCCATGTTCATATGTGCCCACATTACTGAGAAAAAGGAAGTTTTAGTATATGCAAATGAGCCTCTAGGAGCAACAGGGGCGTTGCCGTTACACCTAGTGGCTCTGCTCTCTCTGCAACTGCTGTACCCTCTGCACTTTGATTGACAGGACCAGGCAGTGTAAAATGTGATCACACTTGATCCTGTCAATCAGAGTGCAGAGGGCGTGGCAGTTGCAGATAAGAGCAGAGCCTCCAGGTGTAATGGTAACGCCCCCGTTGCTCCTAGAGGCTCATTTGCATATATTAAAACTTACTTTTGCTCAGCAATGCGGACACATATGAACATGGGACCAACACAGATGCCTTCAGCTGCCAAGTGCACATGTAACAGGTCAGCCAGTGTCATAGGTACAAAACTGCTGACAGATGCCCTTTAACCCTACTCTACCCTCATTTGGTTAAGACTTTAGTAATGAGACAGACTGGTTGCTAGAGACCTAATGCTTAGCAACCCCATCTGTAGTAGTTAAGCTGTGTATCTATAGCAACCGGTCTGTCACAAATAATTCAATTGTACTACTGAAAGCTGTAATAGCTATGCACAGGGAAGAGGAGACGTAGCTTGGCAGCAGATTTTTTTTTTAATATAGTACCCAAGTACCTTATTAGCCTTCACATAGAAAAATGATAAAATTCTGACTGCCTGCAGCCACCACAAGGGGGAGCCTAGGAGACTACTGCATACTGTTCTTACTGAATTCTGTTTATGGATCATATTCAGTAAACTCCCTCTAGTGGTGACTGCAGGTAGACAGAATGATATCATTTATCAGTATGTCTGTCAGGGGATTTGGAGCTCTGTATCAGTTAAACTAAGCTATAATTGCTATAAAGATATATTACGAAATCAACATATAATTTCAGACCTAATTAAATGAAACTAAAAGAAATTAACTTTGTTTGGCCGACAGTTATCTCTCCCAGTTCCCCCATGCACATATTATGCCCGATCCAGCTATTTCAATGTGGTCCTTTGCAGCGGTCTTCACAAGCACAATACACCAATATACCCTATTTCTATCCTATTACGTAATATATAGATTAAGAAAACTGATGGGATTTGCTTGATTAAAGGGGTTTTCTAAGATTCCGATATTGATGACCTATCCTCAGGATAAGTCATCAGTATCAGATTGGTGAGGGTCCCGGCTGTCTGAGGAGGCTGTGGAGCTCCTGTGAGCACTGCAACCTCCTCACAGCTCTCCAAGCACAGCGCTGTCCATTGTATAGTGGCAGTGCTTGGTATTGCAGCTCAGCTCCATTGATTTGAATAGGGTTGAGCTACTCCAAAGTCATGTGACCTGCCATGAATGTGACATCACTGGCCTAGGAAGAGGCCGATGCGCTAACGGAGCACTGTGGCCCCTTTATTCTGCTGACTGGCGTCGGACCCCCACTGATCTGATATTGGTGACCTATCCTGAGGAGAGGCAGTCAGTACGTAAAGTCTGGAAAACCCCTTTAAGTTGGGTAAACTATATTTGTTTCCTGCAGATTTTTAAGAATTTTAATACATTTAAAAAAAAAAAAAAAACATTTTAGTCGCATGGCTTGTTTCCAGGCTTTTTTTCAAATTACACTGAAGCATTAGGCTAGGGCTACACGGCGACGCTGGTCGGCGATACCCGTTGCAGCCAGGATCCCTAAGTAGCAGGGATCCCATAGAAATGAATGGGATCGCCGCGGCAGTAGCAAGAAATCCAACACGGTTGGATTCCTGCGACTGCCGCAGCGATCCCATTCATCTGTATGGGATCCCCGCTACTCAGGGATACTGGCTGCAACGGGTGTCATATGACAACTGTCGCTGTGTAGCCCTAGCCTAACAGGAAATCTGGTGATGTGATACTGTCATTCCACCACAGGGGGGCAGTATAACACTTTTGTTTCAAATACCCAAAACTTGTGTTAAGGCCTCTGTTTTACAATATGTACCGGTATTTGATTTTTTACATGTATGTTATATATGTGTGAGCAGTTGTAGAATGTGATACTGTCCTATATACTCTAGAGATTTGTAACTACCATAATGCACTTTATTAGATTATATTTTTATATCTGAAAATACCTCATTTTTGTTTTATTTTTTTTGTGAATGCTAATTTGTTTTCCGTTTGATAGAAAATATATAATTATTTTAATATTCAAAAATAAAATGAGGAAAATCTTGTTTTATCTCTGTGTACGTAATTATTTATTAAAAAATATATATATAACCAGATGTTACGTATTTTACTAATTAGATATTTTCTTTGAGACAGATACAGTAGATATGAGAGATAGATAGATAGATAGATAGATATGAGATAGATAGATAGATAGATAGATATGAGATAGATAGATAGATAGATAGATAGATAGATAGATAGATAGATAGATAGATATGAGATAGATAGATAGATAGATAGATAGATAGATAGATAGATAGATATGAGAGATAGGCAGATAGATATGAGAGATAGGCAGATAGATAGATAGATAGATAGATAGATAGATAGATAGATAGATAGATAGATAGATAGATATGAGATAGATAATAGATATTGAGAGATGGATAGATATCCTAGTTGCCCATAGCAGCCCGTTTCCCTGTTAATAGTGATAAATGAGGTCTGTTTTTGTAACCGTGTGGTTGCTTGCATGGAACAACATGGCCTGTAAATGGCATACACATGCGGTCACTGCCAAAGTCAACGATCTTGGTTATGGTCAGCTGTAACTGGTGTCCTAATTAAAAAGGATACTCTAAATGCCAGATCCCATGTGGACAATGCTTTTCGCGGGAGTGACTGTAGTGATGCAGAGGTCCGATAGTACTAAAAATGTGTTACAGTTGGGGTCCATGTGACATGCTGTAACAAAACGGCGCCAAGCACCTACTTACTTACACCTTTCACTGCACGGACGGACTTGGACAGGGGCGTAGCTATAGGGGGTGCAGAGGTGGTGGTCGCTACCAGGCCAAGGAGCCTGAGGGGGCCCAAAGACCCTTGTGCCGCATAAGAAGACACAGAAAGCACTGAGGGAAGGGGGGCCCAAGCTGAACTCTTGCAACAGGGCCCATGAGACTTTAGCTATGCCCCTGGACTTGGAACTTAAAGTGGCCCTGGAAAAAAGTGGCCCCATGTTGTAAGCAGGTCCAGATTGACAGAAGGTGGGGCAACAAAGAAGGCAGGAACAACAGAAGTACGTGGGGCAAACAGTACTGTAGTGCAGCACCAAATACTGCCCCAGCAGGAACAAATACCATGGTACAACACATAATAGTGCTCCAGTATTGAACTGTATCACAGTCCTGAGGATGGCAATACAGTTGAATTCAGGAGGGCACCTGTGGCCATCGGACAGTTGCATATGTACCAGATACTCCTAGCATTAATTAATGCTGAGCGTTTCAGATTTATATAAACTCGGCTATGAGGAGGGCTCTGGCGCCCCCCTGGGCATCGCCCCACCGAGAAATTTTCATGTAGGGGCTATGGCCAGTCCGCCCCTCATTCCAACCCTAGTGGCCAGTGTGTGACACTACATGCTACAGCAGCCTCTAGTGGCCAATGTAAGACACTACATGCTGGAGCTCCCTCTGGCGGCTGACGTGAGGTACTACCTCCGATTTTTAAAGTGGACCTTTCATGCTTTTAAGTTAGTGTAGATAAATAGCTTTACTTGCAGGGTAACCCCCGCTGATGCTGCCACCCTGCCAGGTTTTTCAAAATAACGCTCCTACGCCCCGCTGTATTTTTTGCGCTCAGTATGCTAATACTGAGCATCGGAATAGGGAGGAGGAGACGCCAAGGTTTCTCAATGGGCGTCTCATTCTTCCTGGCTGTGCCGCGATCCAATCACAGCGGAGAGTGTCACGGCCAGGGAGAAAAAAACTCCTAAAGGTCCTCTTTAAGAACCCCTTCTGACCTTATATGACACCTAATCTAATAGGACTGCCTATATAAACCTTGTTCTGAGCACCAGTCTGTATTAGGTCCCATCCTGACTCCAGCCCTCTAACCCAGTGTTCCTCAACTCCAGTCCTCAGGGCCCACCTACCGGTCATGATTTGGAAATATCCCACAGAATGACTACCTGTGGTAGGTCCTGATGCACTAATTATATCACTTGTCCAATACTAAGGAAATCCTGAAAACATGACCAGCAGGTGGTCCCTGAGGACTGGAGTTGAGGAACATTGCTCTAACCCATTGTATTTGTGGCTGTCAGTTCTTGTACCTGATTTTGGCATGTGACTCCATTGCCTTTGTTTGACTATTATCTTGGATCTCGATCTGGCAATGCTTCTTCATAACCTCATCTGTCTATATCCAAATAGCCACATTAAAGGGAGCTGGTAGAGAGCAGTGACCTGAAGGTCCCTACCAAGACCATACCACCTTGGCCTCAGCACCCCAACACTCTAAGCGCTAACACTATACTGATAAAAAGGAATCCTATACACACTGCCAGGTTCTTGACAGATCTTTTACATTTGGATCCAAGATCTTCATGTTACCTGACGACCCCTTTTGTACCACCCCGCTACCCAAGAACCAGTATTTATGCCTGAACTACAATCCGTACACCATATAACACACAGGCTGCCGCCATTACAGTCCTCGTGACTATAGGACAGGCATGGGCAGTTGAGGAATCCCAGTATTACAGAGAGCGCCTGCAGCCAGCTGTTCTCGTGGACGGGGGCCAGATCCAGTTTGTAAACATCTCACTTCGTTTGCATCAGTCAATGACATTTATAACTAATTCCAGATCTTCCAGCGGATGGTCAAGGGCTGTGATTACGACATCTGATGTGGTAACTGCATCTCTCCTCCATGAATTTCCCTTTGTTTACACTGTCTCAGAACTGATGAGGTCAATATGATCTGCTAAAAAAGACTAAAAAACAAACAGATGATGCTGAACAACAATATACGTACTAACCTCGGTCTTCTGTAACAGCATAACGCAAAAAGCGTGCATGAAATCCTATGATGAAAGTAGATTACCATGGAAATTGGTGTCATTCGAGTCTTTGCATTAGGCCTAGGCTGGTACCTGACAAGTCAGGCATGTGCCACAGTTTTTGGCATGCTTTGGAGTGCTCAGAATACCCCCAAACACTGCATATTTGTGCCCCATATACCTGTTTTTTATGTCGGCACTTTCTTTCCCCTGTTCTCAGCATCACTGCATCCTGACAGGATGTTTACATGACTAACTTCCTGTTTTCATCAACTTTCTGCTGGGTTTGCTCCTCCTAGCTGACATGGAGAAGGGAGATGTAGGGGACGTGGCTACCACAGAGAGAACATTGTGACAGGCAGAGCAAGCCCTGAGAAACATTGCAGAGCAAAGCATTATGGGTTTAGTTAACAAAACTAACAGGAATCTGATGGAAACAGGAAGTTCTGCATGTAAGCATCCTGCCAGGATGCAGTGATGCTGAGAACAGGGGAAGGAAAGTGCTGGCATGAAACTGAGGTATATGGGACTACAATATGCAGTGTTTGGGGTACTCTAGGCAAAAAGAATATGATAATGGAACTGAAGCCCTTTAACCACTTGTTTTGCCCCAGTCCAGCTCCAGCAGTGGGAAAAGTAGCTAACTGGAGGGGGGAGGGCTGCTTTAGATGCTGCTATCTCCTGAATGGTAGCAGCTAGAAACATGCTGGTCTTGTTTGAAAGCTGACATTCCAAGCTTTCGGACAATACCAGAATGACAGCAATATGCTTGGTACAGGGGAAGATATCACTGATACAAATCGGCATACTGTGAATGCAGCTGAAAGTGAAAGTAAAAACAGGTTTTACCTGCGATTATTCCTGACTCAATTTCTAACAGTGATTTCTCCTCTGTAGCTTTGAATATCAGCTTTCAAACAAGACCAGTTCCATAGTTCTAGCTGCTACCATTCATGAGATAGCAGCCCTCCCCCCTCCAGTTAGCTACTTTTACCACTGCTGGAGCTGGACTCGGGCAAAACATTTAGGTGGTTAAGTTAGTTGTTTTTCATTTGTTTCTCCAACCAGTAAAGAACTAACCAGTCTACTACTAAGCTGGCTTCCGCTGTGGGCTTTATGCACTGTACGGCAGTGTACATGGATGCTCAGCCAAAACAATAATGAATGTAGTGCTCACGATTGCAGCCCTGGCATCCTTAACCCTTTCAGCCCCAGCACCGTACATGTACGGCGCTGGGGCGATGCAGGAACATGACGCCCGCTCGCACGTACGGCAAGCGTCATGGCCGGCAAGTCTCTGCTGTTTCAAACAGCAGAGACTTGCTGCTACTTACTGCCATTGGCGATGTCTTTGTGAAGGCCTTAGATGCCATGATCACGTGAGATCACGGCATCTAATAGCAGTAAAAGCCGGAAGCGCAGGCTTCCGGGTGTTGTGCAGATGCCCCATGTGGCCAATTGGGTGTCTGCACATGTAATGAAAGCTGTAAACCTCGCTAATGATGTTTACAGCTTTCAAACTGCAATTCGTATTCAGGATAAGAAATGAGCAAAAGGGCATTTAAATTGAATATTTAAAATCCCTGATTGTGCAAAAAGAAAAAAGAAAAAAGAAAAAAAAACATTATATATTTGCTCATTTATGAGCTTCAAAATAATCACAAAAATTTGTTAAAAAGTTAAAAAATATATAAAAAATAAAAAAAAATATAAAAGTTTAAATCACCCCCCTTTCCATATAATTAAAAAATAAATACCTAAATAACAATAAATATAGACATCATTGGTATCACCGCGACCGAAAACGTCCGTACTTTTAAAATATTTAAAAAAATGTCCAATACGGCGAATTGCGTGATGGAAAAAAGCATCAAAATTGCCGATTCGCTGTTTTTTGACGCTTTTTTTTTAATTAAATAAAAAGCGATCAAAAAGTCCTACACACCCCAGAATGGTATCAATAAAAAGTTCAGATCGCCCCGCAAAAAATGAGCCCCCATACAGCTCCGTACACATAAATACCAAAAAGTTATAGGGGTCAAGATATGACGACAAAAAAAAAAAAATTCCAACTTTATAATTATTTTATCACTATCAAAACGCAAGAAAAACTATACATATTAGGTATCGCCGGATTCGTACTGACAAGTAGAATGAAAGTAACTGGTCAGTTTTAATGAACATCGAACGCCGTAAATAAAAAACCTGTAAAAGTGTGGCAGAATTGCGTTTTTTTGCAATTTCACCCGATTTGGAATTTTTTTTCCGCTTCCCACTACACCATATGCAATATTAAATGGTGGCGTTGGAAAGTACAACTTGTCCCGCAAAAAAAAAGCCCTCATACAGCTATGTGAACCGAAAAATAAAAATGTTATGGCTGTATCAAGGCAGGGAGCGCAAAACAAAAACGCAAAACCGAAAAAACCTCCGGGGCTGAAAGGGTTAAAACCAGCACAACAAGGAAGGCTGCTGGGTAGCAGCAAGGCAAATCTCAATAGCAACATGGATATCCAGCACTTAAAGGGGTTGTCCAGGAATAAATAATTAGTGACAGAATCATACATACCAGTCCTGAGCACTGGCTCCCATGTTTCCATCTTCCTCCCCGGCAATGGCATGGTGGTCTGCTCCGATGCAGCCAATCACTGGCTTCAGCAGTGATGTGTCTCTTGTGCAGCTGAAGGTTCATATTAAAATCTCAATATACTCTACGTGTTAAAGGGGTTGTTCCATCTCACACATTGATGATACAGTATATTGTTAAGATATGCCATCAATGTCAGATAGCTGCGGGTTCCACTTCTGGGTGCCGCTCCTTTTTCCAGAACGGGGCCCCTGAAGTGAAGGAGAGCACAAAGCCCATGCGCGGCCACCCTTCATTCACTGCTATGGGAGTTCCGAAAATTATTGCGCTCACTCAGCTATTTTCGGAACTCCTGTAGATTGCACACGCATGCATGGCCAACTCTCCATTCAACGCAATGGAACCGCCGTAAATATCCGAGCCAGTGCTCATCTGGTTTTGTAACTCCCAAGCTGGAAACAGGCGCGGATCCCAGAGGCGGGTCCCATCCTTGGAAAGTTATTAGAGAGGCACTTGCACTCTTAGCCAGTCACATCTGTTTGGATACTAAGAGGCTTTCTGTCCATATAATAATACTGTCAGAGGGACACAAATACAGAACTACTTCTCAGAGGAAACTTGAGGGAAGTATAAGACATTTAAATATACCATATATTTTTTTAAATGTTATAACACGCTCAGGGGTCTGTAAGGTAATGTGGTCTGGTGGGTGCCAGTGGAACGAATTTGGTGTTGAGTAGCGGTTTCCGGTATCAGCATAAATGCGAACAGCGCCTTACAAAAGTTATATGAGCTGTACTATGGACTATGCTGGTTTCATCTGGAATATTCTATTGTATTTGCAGTAAACAGCTCCACTCTTGTCTATAGTCTATGGGGGTCATTTACTTAAAGGGCACCCGTCATCAACTTTATGCTGACCTCACTGAGGGTAGCTTAAAATAGTGACAGAAATGCTGATTTCAGCAGTGTGTCCTTCATGAGCTAAAAGTAAGTGGTTGCTGAGAACCAGCATCATAATCATTGCAGCACAGGCCTTGAAAATACTCATATCTAGCTGAGAAGAGTCATGGTTCTTTATAATCTCCTGCTCTCCCTGCCCATCTGGTCATGATTGGCAGTTCTCTCCTAGAAAGAAAGGGAGAAAACTAGGTAGAAGATGGTCAATCATCAGCAGGTGGGCAGGGAGAGCAGGAATTCATGAATAACCAGGACTCTTCTCAGGTGGCTGTGACTCTTTTCCAGGTCTAGACTGTAATGATTTTGATGTTGGTTCTCGGCAACCACTTACTTTTAACTTATAAATGACAGACTACTGAAATCAACTCACCTGTCTCTACTTTATTCTGCCGTTAGTATGGGCAGCACAAAGTTGATGACAGGTTCCCTTTAACGCTGCATTACACTGGCTGAAATTTTCAGCCAATAATCGCTAACAAGCGTTCACAAGAATACTCGTTGGCGATAATCTTGCAGTATGATACTGCCGAACATTGGCTGATGAACGAGAAAACACTTGTTCATCAGGCAATTCTGATTCTTAAGCATGCTTAAAAATCAGAGCTTGCCGGCGGTAAATTGTGGTGTCTTATAACGATCTGCCGCCAGCAAGCCATTAGTCAGTATGGGGATGAATGATGGCATAGTGATCGCTCCTCCCCATGCTGCAGAGGAAATCACTGCATGTGATAGCAGCTGTCTCCTCCGAATGATTCCCTCCAACAATCGCTTGCTGATCTGCCTGTCTAAGGCCTCATTCACACGTCAGTGTTCCATGGACGTGTCCTGTACGTGTTCTCCACGGACAGCACACGTCCCCATTCATTTTAATGTGTGTATTCGCACATCAGTTTTTTACCACAGTCCGTGGGTCCGTGTTTTTGGCACGGATGCATGCTCTATTTTGTCCATTCATGGATCCATCACGCCCATTATAGTCTATGGGTCTGTGAAAACCACAGATGCAACACAGATGCTGTCCGTGTTTCATGGATCATTAGGAAGAGATGCTTTGAAAATTATTTTTCAGCTGCGCAGTGTCAGTGAAACTTGGATGACACACAGACAGCAAAAAACGGACACACGGACCAAACATGGATACTTCACGGAGGAATCACTGACCACCTTTTCACGGATTTGAGCACGGACATGGTCCAGCTTCTGATAAAACAATATCCTTTATTCGATGCGGTAAAATCCATACAAAACAAGACAGATGCAAAATTAACGCGTTTCGGATCTCAAATTAACGATCCTTGTAAGGATTGTTAATTTGAGATCCGGAACGTGACAATTTTGCATCTGTCTTGTCTTGTATGGATTTTACTGGATGCTATAAAGTATATTGTTTTATCGGAAGCTGGACCCTTCTACTTTTTACACAGTTTATGTCGGCTTTGTCCTGGCCATATCCATGTCTCCGATACGATACGCAGGTGAGCGCCGCAATTTGATCTTCTATACCTAGGTTAATAAATGAACACCAGGAAAAAGGGGTAAAAGTAGCTGAAAAACTATGAGGTTTATATTTTCCAGCAGGCGCAAGGACTACCAAAGATGCGCCTAATTTACGACGAGACACATTCCCCATCATAAATTATGCGCATCTTCCAGAAGCAACGCCGATATAAAAGAAAGGAAAAAGACCACCAAAAAATGACTTGTCTTAATAGATGATCCTCTATGTATTGTACGGCAGCCCAGCCACATTCACTTCAATGGATTGAGCTGCAATACCAGATACAGACTATGGACAAGAGAGGCGCCGTTTCAGGCAAAATAATAAAAAATCAGACCTATTTTTCTTATCCCAGATAACCTCCCCATTTGAAAGGGTTGCGAGTATATTTTAATATATTATGGTTCTTGCGTACAGACTGCACACACTGTTAGGGCTCATGCACATGACCATAATTGTCTGTATTATGTATGTATACCCCTTATCATATGTACAGCGCCATGGAATGAATGGCGCTTTAATAATAAATAATAATTATAATTATAATAATAATATACATTTTGTGGTCCGCAAAACACAGATCTGCAAAAAATATGGATGACGTCCATGTGACATCCACGTTGCATCAATTTTTTTTTTTTTGCGGATCCATTGTGACAATGCCTGTTCTTGTCCGCAAAACGTACAAAAATAAGATATGTTCAATTTTTTGGCAGAACGGACTTGCAGACATATGGATAGGGAATGCACATGGAGTCATTTCCATTTTTTGGCAGCCCCATTGAAATGAATGGTTCCGCATACGGGAAAAAAAAAAAAAAACGGACACAGACAAAAAATACATTTGTGTGCATGAACCCTTAACCCGTGCCTTTCAGATCCCTATTATAATCCGCCTCCTCGTTATAAATATAACTTGTCTTTCCAGGCAAGCAATAATTAGGATTTAACTTGACATCATCAAGGCATAGAGTAATTTGGGTAATAAAGCAATCCGTCCGCAGTAAACTCACGCCGCACGCTCTTTGACTCTCTAATCCTGCTGAGCAAGTGACTGCTCAGAGTTTAACCTCCTTCATAAAACATCTCCCTGTAAAGGTTTTGATTGACGTCAATAAAAGAAATATAGAGGACATCATTCACAGAGGACATGACGTGACCTCCGGAAGAGGAGAACACAGATTCTGAATAATCGGATGCACCGTGACGTATCGGCAAGGCTTCATCTGATAGGCCCATTGTTCCGTAGACATGACAGTAATTAGGCTCATGCACCTGATCATTTGCCCACTGCTGGGTCATCTTTGGTGACGATCCCTACGTATACTTAGAAGTAAATGTCTACTCTTACGAGCCGTTTACAGCATAATTGCTATGTAGAAAGGGTTGCACAGAGTTGTATTAAAGAGATCCAGTGCAGATTATTATTATTATTATTATTTACTTCAAAGCATCATTAAAGGGGTTTTCTGAGATTTTGATATTGATGGCCTGTTCTCAGGATACATCTCGGGAAAACCCCTTTAATTCCAGGGTGCTCGAATATGAAATGGTTTACACATACATATCATACAAAAACAAGTACAATAAGCATGAACTGACTAGACTGGTAAAGAGGGGCAGAGGGAAGTAGAAGCCAATTTTCCTCACTTTTTCCCGACTCCAATCAGGCATCAGAATAACTCCCTGGATCAACGACACCTCTCTAGTGACTATAACCTGTAATATTATTACCCTCCAGAAATACATCCTGGCCCTTCTTGAACTCTTTTAGTGAACTTACCATCACCACCTCCTCAGGCAGAGAGTTCCATGGTCTCACTGCTCTTACCGTAAAGAATCCTCTTCTATGTTTATGTACAAACCTTCTTTCCTCCAGACGCAGAGGATGTCCCCTCGTCACAGTCACAGTCCTGGGGATAAATAGATGATGGGAGAGATCTCTGTACTGACCTCTGATATATTTATACATAGTTATTAGATCTCCCCTCAGTCGTCTTTTTTCTAAAGTGAATAACCCTAATTTTGATAATCTTTCTGGGTACTGTAGTCCACCCATTCCAGTTATTACTTTAGTTGCCCTCCTCTGAACCCTCTCCAGCTCTGTTATGTCTGCCTTGTTCACAGGAGCCCAGAACTGTACACAGTACTCCATGTGCGGTCTGACTAGTGATTTGTAAAGTGGCAGGACTATGTTCTCATCACGGGCATCTCTGCCCCTTTTGATGCAGCCCATTATCTTATTGGCCTTGGCAGCAGCTGTCTGACACTGGTTTCTACAGCTTAGTTTGCTGTTCACTAAAATTCCTAAGTCCTCTTTCATGTCAGTGTTACCCAATGTTTTACCATTTAGTATGTACTGGTGACTTGCATTATTCCTTCCCATGTGCATAACCTTACATTTATCATTTGCCCAAGCCTCCAATCTATCCAGATCCATCTGTAGCAGTATACTTTTGTGTTAATTACTTTACACAGTATTATCTTGGAAAATTAATATTTCACTTTGAAATCCCTCTACAAGAGAATTAATACATACAGTTTATTGAAGATAATAGGGCCTAATACTGACCCCTGTGGTACCCCACTAGTGACAGTGACCCAATCTCAGTATGTACCGTTAATAACCACCCTCTGTTTTCTATCACTGAGCCAGTTACTTACCCACATACAGACATTCTCTCCCAGTCCAAGCATTCTCATTTTATATACTAACCTTTTATGTGGCCCAGTATCCAATCCTTTGAAGAATTCGAGACATATGACATCCATTGACTTCAGTCCAGTCTTGAACTTACCTCCTCATATTTTCATTGATATACTCCAGGATAGCATCTCTTAGAAAACCTTCAAACAGTTTACCCACGACAGATGTAGCCCCCCCTCCCCCCACACCTATTAAACATTTATGGCATACACTGTGGATATGCCATAAAAGTTTCTTTAAGTTTTATTGCAGCCCTTGAGCATGTTACAACCTGAAATCTGGCCCTCAGACCAGAAAAGGCTGTGAACCCATGGTGTGCTTGCACTTCCAGTCTTAGAAGCCTATGTGTGTGAAGGGGACGAATAATTCCCCCGCTCCTCTCCTTTGTTATTTTTGCAAATAATGTACAGGGAAACCTCTTAGACCACCCAAAATTGTAAAATTGGTAACCAGTGATGGCACACTCCACATGTGGCCTTTAACCAACGCCTAATGTGTCTCCCAGCAATATCACCTCAACGTACATAATACTATTAACCCAAGTGCAGAGGTCTGCTTGTGAGGGTTTAACTCAGAAACTGGAAAGTGAAAAATGGTGGGCTTTGTTTAGGAAGAGGGAGGTCTTATCAAAGAGGACCAGGATGCACAGGATATAATGGAACAGAAAAACCTAATTGGATAAATAGGAGTCTTTAGGAAGAGGTGGCCTTGTGGTGAGGTTTTCCCATAACAAAAAGCCCAGACTTTACTTTTTGATGGTCATTATTCTTGTATTCAAAAATGACCTTAGTACGACAATACCAATATTCAACTGTATAGAATTTTGTGGAAAATAGTTTCTACAGTATTTAACAACTGTATACATTCCAATACAAATGGTTTTGAAATTAAGAACTGCAAATTGGGGAGAAAGCTTTGTGTCCTTGGCCTACTCTAGTCACATAATTCACATCCTGACACATGGTACCTCTTAATTCCTAAAATAAAAGGTCTAACCCTAGCCTCAGGCACCAGCTAAGAAAGATTCCAAGGGTCTGGGCATCACAGCAGGTTGTTAATGTCCTAATCTGCAAATAAAAGGGATGAGATGCTTCTACTCAATCACGCCAAATGAACATGAGAAACAGTGATGTTTCTGATAGCAACCAACCAGATGAGAATGTAAACTACCACTTAATTGATGATCAGTAAACAGTAATTCATGGCCAGACATCATTGATGGTCATCAATATGGACAAACCCATCCACAGCCCTCAATAAAGTATAGAATTTGAGTACTGGGTGATGAAGATGCCCTGGTAGTTGGCCCTAACTTTATAAAGTATATTGCAACCCAGCAATAGAAGGAGTTCTTCTTGCATACTGCTTTGTTTGTAGTACTACAAGGATAAAATATATACTTTGTTGATGGACATGAAATTGGAAGAAACCATATGTAACAAAATACAGATGTTGGGTGCTGGATGATAAAAAATGTTTTATGTATCATCGATGGTCATCAATATGGACAAACTCATCTACGGCCGTCAATAAAATACAGATGTTGGGTGCTAGATGATAAATATGTTGTATGCCCATGCCTTTGCCTTTGTAGTTAATCCTATCTTTATAAAAAATTGCAACCCAAAAAAAAGATGAGTTCTTTGTTCCTACCACTTTCCTGGACACAAGATATACAACACTGATGGTCTCAAATTAGAAGGTACCTGATATAATCCTCAATACAATACAGATGAGGATTGCCTAATGATACAGATGTTGTATAGCCATCATCTCCCGCCTAGACTACTGCAACATTCTCCTCTGTGGCCTTCCATCTAGCACTCTTGCACCCCTCCAATCTATCCTCAACTCTGCTGCCCGACTAATCCACCTCTCACCCTGTTACTCATCTGCCTCTCCCCTCTGCCAGTCCCTTCACTGCCCAGAGAATTCGGTTCAAAATACTAACAAATACATACAAGGCCGTCCACGACCTGTCACCTCCCTACATCTCAGAGCTACTTTTCCGATACATCCCCACACGTAATCTCCGATCCTCACAAGACCTCCTTCTCTCCTCCCCTCTCATCACCTCTTACCACAATCGCCTCCAGGATTTCTCCCGTGCAGCCCCCATACTCTGGAACTCTCTACCCCAATATATCAGACTCTTACCTACAGTGGAATCCTTCAAAAGAAACCTGAAAACCCACCTCTTCAGACAAGCCTACAACCTGTGACCCTGCTGCCTCTACACCGCCATGACCAGCTTTACCCTCACCTACTGTGTCCTCCCATACCGCATAGATTGTAAGCCTTCACGGGCAGGGCCCTCTCTCCTTGTATACCAGTCTGTAACCCGTCTTGTTCATACTTAGTGCAATTGTATGTATGTATACCCCTTTTCATATGAATGAATGGTGCTCTAATAATAAATAAAAATAATAATAATATAGCCATGTTGTTGGTCATTGGCCCAAACATCAGAAGGACTTTGACAACCCAGACATAAATTCTTCTTGCCTACCACTTTGGTGGCAGTATTTAATGGATAAAATACGAAGCTGATGGTCATCAAATTTGGGAGAAATCACATGTGATTTCTCCGAAATGACTTTAATTAAATATAGAGGTTCTGTAGGATGAAGATATTGCATTCTCATGCCTCGGTAGGTGGCCCTAACGTGATCAGGTGCATGGCAAGCCAGCGAAAGAAAAAGAGTTCTTCTAGCTTACCAGTGTACTGATGTCCTTCATGGTCATCACATTGGAAGATGTTGCACAGTTAAGATGTTGTATACCCATTACCCATGACTTGGTAGTTTGCTTAAGCTTCAGGTGGGAATCAAACCTGTGGTCCAGCTGATCCACGGTAATGAATCTAATGAAGACATGGGGGAAGGTCATCTCTGAACTTCCCAGAACCTATGACTGTTCATCAATGGACTACATGGATCAATACGTTTTGAAAAGCTGAGATCCGTGAGTGCGTCCTTTGTTAAACCTGATCTCACTTATCTCTACACAGACTCAGAAATTGCTACAGGATGGCATATTTACCAGATTCAAGATATTCCTGTTCTTCTTGATAGAGTTAGGAAATACATCACTACTTTAAAGAAGCTGACTCAAGGATACATGAAGTCTGTAAAACTGCTGTGTAAAGCTCAGAAGGTAGCTCGTTTAGTCACTTATCAATGAAAACCAACGTAGTTTGAGGATTTTATGGAACTTAGCAAATTAGCCTCACCTAATCTCATCAGCGGAACAACCTCTCGGAAATTAAAACACATTAACTTGTTGTCAAAAACAGGAAAGACCAATCAACAATCCTAAAATCAGTCCAGGCGTGTGAGGATGTCATCCCATTATCACTCAGTTGTCTTAGTGGAGCATTGCACCAAATAACTATGAGGTTTAAGACTAGATATTCCTGTGCTACATTGGCTTCTTGTCCAAGGGTGTAGCCATAGGAAGTGCAGAGGTTGAGATTACACCTATGCCCTAGAGCTGGAGTAGGCCAAAGATCCCTATGACCCTTATGAGCTGGCCAGTACCATAAATGAAGAGTCATAGTATGGCACCTTGTTAAATTTTGCACTGAGATGTAAGAGCTTAAAGGGATTTGCTGGGAGTTTAATATTGATGGTCATCAATATCTGATCATGGGGGTCTGACTCCTGGCACCCCTGCTAATCTGAAGAGAGTGCGCGATTGCTGCAGCTTCCTCACAGCATACCAAGCACAGCGCCGTACATTGTATAGTGGCTGTGGTTGGAATTGCAGCCCAGGTCCATTCACTTGAAATGGACTGAACTGCACCTAAGCCATGTGACCAATGAACGTGATGTCACTGGCTCAGGAATAGGCCACAGCACTCACCACCTCTTGAAACAGCTGATCGGCAGAGTTGCCGGGAGTCGGACCCCCTCCAATCAGATATCGATTGGCACCCCAGAAGACCAGAGGATCCTTTGGTGGGCCTAGTCTCTGGAGCCATAGAGGGACCCAAAAATCCAGAAGAAAAAACACATTTGGAGCTTATAGGGTCTATTGATTCAAAACCTATTAGACTTTATTAATGATATAGGGCTTGGGCCCGGGAATAATTTTCTGTGGTGGGCCCAAGGAACCTCAATCCAACACTAAATCAGCGTCTAAGGCTGGCCATACACATTAGATAGCTGCCGGCTCATTCTGCTATGTCTCCTGAACTACCAACACATGCACACTCGGCTCAGTGATAGCATTACTGGATAAGTGTAAGGTGAGGGGTTGGAGAGATGCCCACACTAAGGTTAAATTAGAATTTGATTTTGCAATATGACCCTCCATTCTTGGTGTTATATTTCTTGAATTGGAAGTAAATGCATTTTTAACCTATCAACTACCATATATATTCTCTAAGTATATAACTTCTTGTCAGTGGTGTACACAGAGAAGTAAGGGCCCCATAGCAAGGATCAAACCAGGCCTCACACACAGGACAGAAGGGTTTCGGCCTAAACCCTTTTCAAAGACCCTTGGGTCATTTTTTCCACTGCTTCATTTGCTAAAAGTTGTACCTTTAGAGCAGGGATGGGGAACATTTTTGTAACATCACTCGGGGGCCATACAAAATTCTCAGCTTAAAAATTTGACGGCTATATTTGGTCAAACATATAAGTGACTTGGGGGTAAGTTACAGAAATTGCGCTTCAATTAAAAAAAATCTAGAGCACAGTATTTTTGCAGCACAAAATGTTGCCTGCATTATATATTACAGATAGTACAGGCACCATTTTTACCACATATAGCCATCTAATATTTAAGTCGAGAATGTTATATATTTAGTTTTTTATTTGGCAGTAATGGCAGCTATGCTGAACCCAGAGGGGTCCAGAGAGGTGTTCACCCAGCTTCCACTCTCCCTGCCACTGTCCCTGCCTCTTTCTTTGCAACTGTCCCTACCTTTTTCCTTTTCTCAGCCTCAATTCTGCCCCCATCTCCATCAGACCTCCCAGGCTACACCAGCCTCAGATCAGACCCTCATCAGACCCTCCCCAGCCTTAGATCAGACCCCCAGCCTCAGATCGCACCCCCATAAGATCTCCAACCTCAGATAAGCCCCCATCAGACCCTCCTCTGCCTCAGATCAGACCCCCAATAGACCCCTCAGCCTCAGATCAGACCCATATCAGACCCCCAGCCTCAGATCAGCCCCCATCAGATCCCCCAGCCTCAGATCAGACCCCCAATAGGCCCCCAGCCTCAGATCAGACCCCCAATAGACCCCCAGCCTCAGATCAGACCCATATTAGACCCCCAGCCTCAGATCAGCCCCCATCAGATCCCCCAGCCTCAGATCAGACCCCCAATAGGCCCCAGCCTCAGATCAGCCCCCATCAGACTCTGCCCACCCTCAGATCAGACTTTTAAAATAAATAAAAAAATAAACTTACCTCTCCAGCTCCGGACAGCTCTGCCTCTTGGCAGATTCACTTACCCTCCCTGGTCTTCTTCCTGTCGCGCTGTACTGTGACCTGACAATGCACATAGTGTGCATCTATGTGCACTACGTCCTGACACTGTACGTGTCAGGACACAGAGCGGGGCCGGAAGAAGACCAGAGAAGGTGAGTACAGCCAGTGCAGCGCTGTTCTCACCTTCCTGTGCCACCCACATGCTAATGACCGCTTCCATAATGGAAGCGGTCATTAGCATTTTCTGGCAGGGGGCCACATGAAATGGTCGTATGTATGCGGGCCGGAGGTTCCCCACCCCGGCTTTAGAGGGTAGAGTGCTGACCAAGTTTTTACCCCCAGTAGAAGAGGAGATAATCCCAACTAAGACTGGGCCCCCTCTTGTCCTGGGCTCCATAGCAGTCGCATGGTCTACCTCTATGGTAGTTACGCCCCTGCTTCTTGTCATAGTTATAATCCTTCTTCACAAAGGTAGAAGCACATGGTCTTCATATCCAATTACTTGTACATTTTATCCTATAATAGTGTAGTAATATAAAGGTGCAGACTGTCTTTAGCAAAAGCCAGTCTACGATGGGGCCAGAACTAATCTGGCAGCTTAGCCCAAGGGGTGAAATGGCTAGACCTGCTACCTAGTGCTTAGACTTAAAGATATAAGAAACCATCACAGTACAACAAGGCGTCTAATACAGTGACAGATGAACGAATACCACGTATTATAATGTAGTTGAAGAGCCCACATCAGTGAACAGTATATTGAAATGTACAATACATGATGGCTGTGTGTAAGCTATCATTACCTGTTATCAGTCGCCTCCAGCAACAGCCTATCTAATACTATAATGTCTGATAATTTAACATAGCCCCTAGGAACGCTCTGTGGCTGAGCCGGGGAGCCTAACTGCAGGTAATAGTATCTCACCAGATACGGTCGGGATTTATCAGTACAGGGTCAAGAAGGAATGACTATGTTGCTCGTCCTATAATTATACGGGGATGCAAATTTCCCTGCAGGGTCTATGGCCAATCTGCCCCTGTTCCCAGCCAGTTCAGTGGGACCTTGTATGCAGGGGGGCACCACCAATGAGGCCAGGTGAGACGATCGCCTCAAGCAGCACCAGTAGGGGCAAGAGGGGGGAGGCAGAAGGGCCATGGGCAATGAGCGCTTTCATTGTGGCATAGGGGTTAGGTTAAGAAATTGGCATTGAGGGGGGCCGTTTTAGTTTTCGCCGCAGGCAGCAGACAGTCTAGGTGCACCCCTGCTTGTATGTATAAGATATTTCAGACTTGAAGTGCTAGCCCTGGCTCAAATGATGTAATGCTGTTGTCTCCTCTATCTCACTTTTCATTACTAAAACGGGTGCCCCTATGGCTTTGGGAACTGGAGCTTGTCCTCCCAGTACAACACCTGCTGCCTGCGCCTACGGGTAGACAGCTTCGCTCCATCTGGCGACTTTTTCTACTTAATAGATTAGGCAGCAACTACCTGATGTGTTATTTTTGCACCCTATGGCAATGTTATTTGGGCGCTGTAAGTATAGATCTATTATAAGTGCAACATATGATTGTATTATTTGGGTGCTACATGCTGCACAGGGCATAATCATACTTGACGACTCTCCTGGAATGTCTTCAGGGGCATCTTTCCATCTGGAGGAACCCTCTCTCGCGAGGGATATACACATAGGTAACTCATTTTTGAAGAGGTCGAAAATGATGTCAGGTTGGAACCATGTTATAATGTGGTCACATGAGGTCACGATGGAAGACAAGTTGCTCCGGCCTGGTCATAGGACTTATGGGAAGACTTGACACCATATGACAAACATTTTTATAGGTATAATTTTTTTTATTTTCTATTTTCAAAAGGTTTTCAAGATCTTTTTTCTAGATGTTATAACTAGAGAAAAAAGACTCATTCAGACGACCGTATATTTGTGTCCGTATTGGACGCAGACCCTTTCTTTTCAATGCGAACAGCACACCATGTGCTGTCCACATTCGTACTTTCATTTGGTGACCCAGCAAAAAAGATAGAACATGCCGTATACTTAGGCATTTCTATCACAGGGCAGGTTGTTCTGTTCTGCAAAATGCGGAACACACATGGCTGGTATCCATGTTTTGAGGATCCGCAAAACAGATACGGCCATCTGAGTGAGCCCTAAAGTTGCATGAAGGTGCAGTGTGTTGGCAGTCCACTGCTGAAAGGAGTTAATACTGTTTCTGCTTTATGTATCTGGGGAGCCATGTACAGGGTAAGTAGGCCTTGGTGATAGTAGCTAGATGGGGCCGTTCCACCATTCCCATAGGGAGTGGTTAGAACTCAAGTTAAAGGGGTCCTCCGCTTTTTACTATTGATGACCTATCCTCAGGATAGCTTATCAATATCAGATCATCGGGGGTCCGACACCCGGAACACTCGCTGATCTGCTGTTTGAAGAGAAGGCAGCTTGTACGCTGATCTGATATTGATGAGCTATCCTAAGGAAAATTATCCAGCCAGCTTGAGACAGTGTCTTACACCAGCCTCTGAGGAAGCAAATGAAGATTATTTGGGAGTTTACCAGCTATTGAGAGGAGGTGCATGTTAGAAAGCCTGTGGAGATAACCTGCATACCGTTTTTGTAATAGCTTTTGTTTTGAGCCGCCGGCACAAATGGTACCCCAAACCAACATCAGGCAGGGGCCTCACATCACTGCACGTCTCAGAGAGTGCTGGAGTGAGGACTGCCTCCATGAATACTACTACTCCTATCCCCTCCGCCCCCATGTCTCCCGTGTGGATCACTGCAAAGGTCTTTATAATCTACACATTAACTTGGCTTTAATATTAATGACTATACACAAATGCACCCAGCACCATCACTGTCCCCACCACATGAAATGCACAAAGCACCACGGCTGTCCCAACCACATGAAATGCACCTAGCACCATGGCTGTCCCCACCACATGAAATGCACCCAGGACCATGGCTGTCCCCACTACATGAATGCACTCAGCACCATGGCTGTCCCCACCACATGAAATGCACTCAGCACCATAATCCATGGCTGTCCCAGCCATCACATGAAATGCACCTAGCACCATGGCTGTCCCCACCACATGAAATGTACCCAGCACCATGGCTGTCCTCATCACATGAACTGCACAAAGCACCATGGCCGTCCCGACCACATGAAATGCACCTAGCACCATGGCTGTCCCCAGCACATGAAATGCACCCAGCACCATGGCTGTCCCACCACATGAAATGCACCCAGCACCATGGCTGTCCCCACCACATGAAATGCACCTAGCACCATGGCTGTCCTCATCACATGAACTGCACAAAGCACCATGGCCGTCCCGACCACATGAAATGCACCTAGCACCATGGCTGTCCCCACCACATGAAATGCACCCAGCACCATGGCTGTCCCCACCACATGAAATGCACCCAGCACCATGGCTGTCCCCAGCCACCATATGAAATGCACCCAGCACCATAGCTGTCCCCAGCACATGAAATGCACCCAGCACCATGGCTGTCCCAGCCAGCACATGAAATGCACCCAGCACCATAGCTGTCCCCAGCACATGAAATGCACCCAGCATCATGGCTGTCCCCACCACATGAAATGTATCCAGCACCATGGCTGACCCCACTATATAAAATGCATCCAGCACTATGGTTGTCTCCACCACATGAGATATCTATGTATTGACGGCGGAACGTTTAGAATTCTTGAACATTTCCGGGCGGACACCTTTTCCCAGAGCACCGGCTGGGGTTTGTTGCCATGGAGACACAGACGCGGCAGAATACAAGTTGTTGCTGAACAGGAAGATGGCGCAGGGAGACGCAGAGACCGGTTCGGGAGCTAAATTCACGTTTTATCCCCTCCCGAACCGAACATTTAGCTTCTTGGAGAACAGAGACACCCGGGAGCTGCTGACCAAGTGGTAAGTGACAGTCCTCACCCGTCTCTGACCCCATCATGTGTCACCTGCTTCTGGTGTTATGTATACATTATCTGCTGTACTGGATGGTGGGAGTTATGGTTCTACATCTGCCATCATCTATTGTGGTGACCCCTGCTCTGTATTGTCCTGACCTCTGACCACTATGGGGTCTGCGCTGTGTATGGATTATAGGCAGATTTACACTTAACCCTTTAATGACCAGTGCTGTCTGTCAACCCTAGTGGGTCAGATTGATGCTGATGGATTCCTATGGACACAGTGTAATGCTGTGTTTCCCCTGTGGTGGCGCTGCACATTTTTCCTGGTTGGACCATGTTCACACGGCAAATTTACCGGTTTGAGAATCCGGCTCTGACCATGTGTGGATTTCTGCCACAGATTTGCCATTGTTCATCCTGTGGATCCGCACAAGGATTTTGCTCCATTGAAAGGCGGGTGTGTCCCCACCATAATGGCCCCCCCAACCGCCCCGTGTACCTCACAGCTGCGGTCATCTTGATGTTTTTTGCGTAGTTCGTCCAATGGATAACTTTTCTGCGATGCCACTTTATTCCTCTCACGCACAGTCAAGGGGGCGTGGCCTGGATGCGCCCCCCCCCCATGCGCTATGTCACTATGGCGATGACAGATATCCCTTTAAAGGGGCTCATCCACATGTGGCCGCCTGCTGTGGTTTCTGCATGGAATGAGCATACCATACTAATTCAACAATGTAAAAATCCAGCAGACAGGCCTAGAGGCTGTCCATACACAATGGGGGTCATTTACTAAGACTGGTATTGTACGGTGGTTTTTTTACTCCTCTTTAGCGCTGGCTTTGCTGCTGGACGATGTGCGTAATTTATGTGGGGGCGTGCACGTCTTCATTGATTAGGTGCACCTTCAGCAATCATTGGGACCCATTTACTAAGGCCCCTTTCACACGAGCGTGACGGATTAGGTCCGGATGCGTTCAGGAAAACTCGCACCATTTTGCAAGCAAGTTCAGTCAGTTTTGTCTGCGATTGCGTTCAGTTGTTCAGTTTTTTCCGCGCGGGTGCGATGCGTTTTGATGCGTTTTTCACGCTGAAGGTTTACAAACAACATCTCTTAGCAACCATCAGTGAAAAACGCATTGTATCTGCACTTGCTTCAGGATGTGTTTTTCACTGAAGCCGCATTCACTTCTATGGGATCAGGGCTGCGTGAAAAACACAGAATATAAAATGTGCTACGTTTTTCACGCAACGCAAAACTGATGCTTGAAAAATGCACTCATGTGCACAGACCCATAGAAATGAATGGGTCAGGATTCAGTGCGGGTGCTATGCGTTCACGTCATATATTGCACCCGCGCGGAAAACTCGCTGTGAAAGGGGCCTAAGACTGGCTTTTTACTCCAGAGTTAGTATCACCCGCTCCTTCCCGGTGCCATTAGATACATGTAATTTATGACGAGGCGTATCAGCGGCAGTCCTGGCGTAAAAACTCCTCCAGTCCCCTTGTTGCACAGCCGGTTACAGAAAAGGACTTGCAGCTATTTTATGCCTAGTCCGTTAGTAAATGTGCCCCATTGTTCCTGGCTGAAGTAGTTTTTCTCAGACACGTTTCCGGGCATAAATGTTGGTAAATTTGTCGCTGCCGATGTCCCTGCCCTGGCATACCCCCACCACACCCTCAACACTCCTGTGCATTGAATACAGTTAAAAAACGGGCATTTAAAAAGTTGCAAAAAGATGGTAGCAAAAAAAAAAAAAAAAAACGGCGTAAAAATGTTTGTTAATCCCCGCTGATTTTTCAGGATTTGCTAAAAGTCTGTGCAGCTTGAATGACCCCCAACGGGAGAAACCAGAGACCAGGGCACATTTACGAAGAACGGCTTTATATGGCGGTCTTAGTTTCCCCCTTGCGCTGCCATTAGATTAGTCTCATTTATGACGAGACGTGCGCCTTGTACTAAATTCGGCACATCTGTGGCAGTCCTCGCGGTTGGTGTAAAAACTACTACTACTCCTCCCAGGCCTGGCCCCCGACACGTCCCCACCCTGCCCCCGTCACACCAAAATGGCAGATAAGGTGGAAAACCGGGCATGTGACTAAATATTGTCGCACGGCCAGTTAGAAAAGGGGATTTGCAACTATTTTACTGCAAAATACTTGTCTCCCTATCCACTGCTGAAATAGACATGCATGCTTAACCAATCCGTGTATGCAGGTTTAGGGCTCATGCACATGGACTTGCTTTGAGGTCCGCAAATCGCAGATCCGCAAAACATGGATCCCAGCCAAGGGCAACATACCAAATTTCTGTAAAAACGTCCTATCCCTGTCTGCAAAGCGGACAAGAAGAGGACATGTTCTACTTTTTTGTGGGGGAGCGGAATGCATGTGCGGATGTGGACGCACGGTTGTGGCCCCGTTCAGATAAATGGGTCCTCATATGATCCACAAAAAACACGGATTGGATGTGGACCGCAACTACAGCCGTGTGCATGATCCGTAATGTACACAGTGCAGTTTATTTCTGTCCTCTTTCAGTAAATACTTATATCCCCCATGATATAACTGTTCTGGAGCATGTTTTCTGCGCTGTGTCGTTCCTCTATTAATCCTCTTGCCGTATGTGAATAATTGACAAATGGGTGTTGCCATTCTCCTTGTCAGAAGGATGTGTCCCTACTCCGGCAGTATTGCTAGCGCTGATTGGGCTGCGTCAGACTGTGCAGGGACCTAACCCCCTTCTGGTAACACCCAACTGTCAATGTATTGATGTGTTTCCAGGAGGAGTAACAGAGGAAGACACAATACAGAATTCTAAGAAAAGATTCTCCAATATTTATTTCACGCTAAAGCAGAGCTGTCCTTTAAAGAGGTCCCACAGAACAATCTAGCGGGGCACGTTTACTAAGGGACTGGCGACTATTTTAGTCGTAAAATAGTCGCATGTTCCCTTTTTTAACCGGTCGTGCAGCAATATTTCATTCCACAGCCGGTTTTATGCCAGGGGCCATGTTAGTGAAAAACTACACCAGCCAGGCCCTGGAGTAGTTTTTCCGCCAGTCACAAGGACTGCCACAGATGCGCCCACGTCTCGTCACAAATTAGGTGAATCTACCGGCAATGCAGGGGGAAACCAAAGACTGGCGTAAAAAGCAGTTCTTCGTAAGGGCTCATGCACACGATCATTGCCTGTTTTGCAGTCCGCAAATTGTGGATCCACACGGATACCCACGGTGTGCTTTATGCATTTTACGGAACAGAACAGCCGGCTCCTAAAAGAACAGTCCTAATCCTTATCCGTAATAAGGACATGTTTATTTGCGGAACAGACATATGGACACAAAGTGCACACGGAGTAAATTCCGTTTTTTATGCAGACCCGTTGTAGTGGATGGATCTGCATACGGGCCGCGAGGAAAACGGCACGGAAACGGAACAGAAATACATTTGTGTGCATGAGCCCTACATGTGCCCCGTCCTTTATTATCTGATCGGTGGGGGTCAGTGTCCCAGCGCTCCACTCATCTCTATGGGATCAGCCCTTTTCTTTCTATGGTAGACCGATGTAGATGACGGAGCGGCAGTGTGTTTGTGCAACCATTGCTCTGTTCAATTGGGGGACTCATAGGGGTACATTTACTAAGACCAGCTTGTTACACTGGTCCTAGTTCCCCCCCCAGCGCTGGCGTAAGGTTCGTCTATCTTATGTTAGGGCGTGCACCTCGTCATAAATTAGTTTTTCACTAACATTTGCACGTACACTCACCGGCCACTTTATTAGGTACACCATGCTAGTAACGGGTTGGACCCCCTTTTGCCTTCAGAACTGCCTCAATTCTTCGTGGCATAGATTCAACAAGGTGCTGGAAGCATTCCTCAGAGATTTTGGTCCATATTGACATGATGGCATCACACAGTTGCCGCAGATTTGTCAGCTGCACATCCATGATGCGAATCTCCCGTTCCACCACATCCCAAAGATGCTCTATTGGATTGAGATCTGGTGACTGTGGAGGCCATTTGAGTACAGTGAACTCATTGTCATGTTCAAGAAACCAGTCTGAGATGATTCCAGCTTTATGACATGGCGCATTATCCTGCTGAAAGTAGCCATCAGATGTTGGGTACATTGTGGTCATAAAGGGATGGACATGGTCAGCAACAATACTCAGGTAGGCTGTGGCGTTGCAACGATGCTCAATTGGTACCAAGGGGCCCAAAGAGTGCCAAGAAAATATTCCCCACACCATGACACCACCACCACCAGCTTGAACCGTTGATACAAGGCAGGATGGATCCATGCTTTCATGTTGTTGACGCCAAATTCTGACCCTACCATCCGAATGTTGCAGCAGAAATCGAGACTCATCAGACCAGGCAACGTTTTTCCAATCTTCTACTGTCCAATTTCGATGAGCTTGTGCAAATTGTAGCCTCAGTTTCCTGTTCTTAGCTGAAAGGAGTGGCACCCGGTGTGGTCTTCTGCTGCTATAGCCCATCTGCCTCAAAGTTCGACGTACTGTGCGTTCAGAGATGCTCTTCTGCCTACCTTGGTTGTAACGGGTGGCAATTTGAGTCACTGTTGCCTTTCTATCAGCTCGAACCAGTCTGCCCATTCTCCTCTGACCTCTGGCATCAACAAGGCATTTCCGCCCACAGAACTGCCGCTCACTGGATGTTTTTTCTTTTTCGGACCATTCTCTGTAAACCCTAGAGATGGTTGTGCGTGAAAATCCCAGTAGATCAGCAGTTTCTGAAATACTCAGACCAGCCCTTCTGGCACCAACAACCATGCCACGTTCAAAGGCACTCAAATCACCTTTCTTACCCATACTGATGCTCGGTTTGAACTGCAGGAGATTGTCTTGACCATGTCTACATGCCTAAATGCACTGAGTTGCCGCCATGTGATTGGCTGATTAGAAATTAAGTGTTAACGAGCAGTTGGACAGGTGTACCTAATAAAGTGGCCGGTGAGTGTAAATGTTAATAAATTTGCCGAGGCTGGAGTTCGGGCCTCGGCACAGCCCCCAGAACACCCACACTCCGCCTCTTTCCCACCTTACTGGTGGACATGGCCTAAAATAGTCGCAAGCCCCTTAGTAAATGTGCCCCAGGAGCTGCTATTCTCTGAATCCGGGAGTTCCAGCAGTCAGACCCCCTCCATCACCACTCCTATGGATAACTGACAACCCTTAAAAGGGTATTCCCATCTCACAAATGTAGTTTGTATAGTTAGATATAGCCATACCAATAATATTACTAATAGAATGTATTTATATAAAATGTACCGTTTAGAAGATTTACCTATTTGTATATCCATTGTCCCACACACATCAGTCAGGCCGTTGCCCCTGGTTACGGCCACCGGAGCCATGTAGTAGTGGTGGACGGCTTGCAGTTGTTCAAACCCGCTCTGAGGTAACTGCTGTGTTGTGAACGCACATCACATGAGCATGCGCAGACACATCTTAGGGTTGTAGCATTTTTGTCTGCACTTCCAAAACACAGAGAAACAGATCCTGTTCCAAGATCAATTCATCTCTATGGAGCAGGATCCGTTTATAAAGTCTGCGTTTTGGACGGATCCTGACCATTGTGTTTTGGATAGCAACAAAACGCAGATGTGAAAGTACCCTAAGATGTGTCTGCGCATGCTCATGTGATGTGCGTTCACAATACAGCAGTTACCTCAGAGCGGGTTTGAAAAGGAGCAAGCCGGCCACCACTACTACATGGCTGCGGTGGTCGTAACTAGGGGCAACGGCCTGACTGATGTGTGTGGGACAATGGATATACAAATAGGCAAATCTTCTAAACGGTACATTTTTATATAAATACATTCTATTAGTAATATTATTGGTATGGCTATATCTAACTATACAAACTACATGTGTGAGATGGGAATACCCCTTTAAGGCCTCATGCACACCACCGTATGTATTTTGCGGTCCGCATAACACGTACCTGCAAAAAATACGGATGACGTCCGTGTGCATTCCGTATTTTGAGGAACAGAACAGCTGGCCCCTTATAGACCAGTCCTATCCTTGTCTGTAATGCGGACCATAGGACATGTTCTAATCTTTTGCGGAACGGAACACGGAAACATAATGACACACGGAGTAACTTCCATTTTTTTTGCACACCCTTTGAATGGTTCCTCATATGGTCCGGAAAAAAACGGAACAGACATGGAAAGAAAATACGTTCATGTTCATGAGCCCGAAATCTGGATAAGGGATCATGCACATGGACGTATTTTCTTTCCGTGTCCGTTCTGTTTTTTTTGCGGCCCGTATGCGAAACCCTTCATTTCAATGGGTCCACAAAAAAAAAAACACAGAAGTTACTCCGTGTGCATCCCATTTCCGTATGTAAAAAAAAAAAAAAGAAAATGTCCTATTATTGCCCACATTACGGACAAGGATAGGACTGTTCTATTGGGGCCAGCTGTTCTGTTCCGCAAAATACGGAATGCACATGAATTTCATCCGTATTTTTTGCGGATCAGTTTTTTGCGTACCTCAAAATACCTATGGTGATGAACATGACCCCTAAGGGCTCATTCAGACGGCTCTATGAATGAGTCCGCATCCGTTCTGCAATTTTGAGGAATAGGTTCATTCATTTCAACGGGGCCGCAAAAGATGCGGACAGCGCACAGTGTGATGTCTGCATCTGTGGTTCCATTCCACGGCTCAGCGGAAAATATAGAGCGTGTCCTATTCTTGTCCGCAATAGGCATTTTCTATTATGGTTGTGGCCATGTGCGGCTGCGAATTGCAGAATGCACGCGTCCGGTATCCTTGTTTTGCGGATCCGCAAAAATCTACGGCCGTCTGTATGAGCCCTAACAGTCCAGATATATGAGCAGGAGAATCCGGGTCTGCGAGGGTTAATAGTGGCGTGCGGTTCACATAGAGCTCTGAGGTGCCGGGTGAGATATTCTGCAGCTGGAGGTAACACAGACTTGTCTGTCCCTCGCAGGCTCCTCTCACCCCTCACTTCAATCGCCCTGTTATGTGCTCGCTAATGAGGAGTAAATAACATCACGCCGCTCACCCCGCACTCGCAGTAAACACCGTAAATAGCAGGAACGCTGTGGGAATTTTTTTTAGACTTTTTTTTTTCTTCCTTGGGACCAGATTTAGAATTTGTGATCGGCCTGGAGTCGGTGCAGCCAGTTCACACGGGTCTCAGTTCTGCAGAGATTACAGAGCGGTGTAATGAGAGACCCTGGAAATAGAGGATACGGCCGCTGAGTAATTCCTACATACTGCCTGATAATTCCCAGGCCGAAACCTCTCGCCGTATCGCAACTCCTCACCCAGCCTCCAAATATTAGTGACGTTATTAAAAGGCATCTGTCAGCAGTTTTGTACATATGACACTGGCTGACCTGTTACATGTGCACTTGGCAGCTGAAGGCATCTGTGTTGCTCCCATGTTCATATGTGCCCGCATTACTGAGGAAAATGATGTTTTATTATATGCAAATGAGCCTCTAGGAGCAACGGGGGCGTTACCATTACACCTAGAGGCTCTGCTCTCTCTGCAACTGCTGCACTCCACTTTCATTGACAGGTCCAGATGTGATGACATTATGCTTCCGGGTCCTGTCAATCAGGGTGCAGAGGGCGCAGCAGTTGCAGAGAGAGCAGAGCCTCTAGGTGTAATGGTAACGCCCCCGTTGCACCTAGAGGCTCATTTGCATATAATAAAACATCATTTTTCTCAGCAATGCGGGCACATATGAACATGGGACCAACACAGATGTCTTCAGCTGCCAAGCGCACATGTAACAGGTCAGCCAGTGTCATAGGGACAAAACTGCTGACAGATGCCCTTTAAGGAGGTTTTCCAGGCACCCAAAATTGATGAATTATTCCCAGGATAGGTCATCAATATCCGATTGGTGGGGGTCTGACACCCCGTACCCTTAAGCCTCTTTTCATGCGTCAGTGATTCGTGATCTGTGAAAAATCCGTTTGGTCCATGTGTCCGTTTTTTGCCCTCCATGTGTCATCCATATTCCACAGACCCTGCTAGACTAAAAAATTAATTTCAAGAGCATCTCCTAGCGACAGTCCGTGACAACTACTGACCAAACACGGATGGCATCAGTGTTGTGTCTGTGCTTTTCACAGACTTAAATGTGCCTGAAGGATCCGTAGTCACAGAAAAAAAACATAACATGCTTCCGTGGTGTCAGTGTGGACCGGCGGTCCGTGGAAAACCACTGATATGTGAGTACAGACATTCATTAACGGTCTTGCAGCTATTTTAGGTGTAAAATAGTCGCAGGTCTCCTTTTTTAACTGGCAGTGTGACAATATCCTGTGTCCGCCAGATTGGTGTGATGGGGGCGTGACTGCAGCCGTGGAAAAGTTATGCCTAAAAACGGCTGTAAATTCTAGCGAACAACTGCACCAACCAGGGGCTGGCTGAGTTTTTGAGCAAGGACTGCTACAGATGCATCTAATTTATGAAGAGGTGCACGCCTCCTGCTAAATCAGATGAATCTTACGGCAGCGCAGAGAGGGAAACTAAGACCGGCGTAAAAATCCGGTGTTACTAAATGTGCCCCATTAAAGTGAATGTCATTTTCTTACCAGTGTCTGAATTTTTGACTTATATCATCCTGAAGTTTCTTATCTGTGTCATGTGACCAGCAATTAGACCCACCAACTCACACATAGACTTATGTGTGGACAGGAAGTCTAATTCTCTATGTATTCCTATGAGACTGAAAGTGAGGCTCCCATAGGAATGAATAGAGCAGTTACTGGCTTCCTGTCCTGGGTCAGTTGGAGGTCAGGGAGTTGGTCACATGACCCAGCTACAATAAGAAGAGAAGTTATCACAGCAGGGCCGAAGGAGTTCAACCCTGCTGTGAGCGGTCCGCTCTGATTGGACAGCGCTCACAGCAGGGCAGAAGCAACGCCCATTGAGGAACAGGGAGTCTCCTCCTCCCTGTTCCGATGCTTTCTAATTAGCATAAAGCCGGACCGAAGAACGGGGGGCCCGTGTGAAGCCACCGGGGGACAATTTGCAAAGAAAACAACGCTGCTGGCATCAGTGGGGGACGCACTATCAGGTAGATAGTGCAGATTCATTTTTTAAAAGTCGTGAAAGGTCCTCTTTAATACCTGAAATCTGTATTTTATAGGCAGAACGGACCCAATACCAGCTCCAGGTAGCAACCTGTCGACAGAAGATGTATGCATTTAATTCTGCTGAGCTGAACCTGTATTCTTCTCTCCATCTCAGGTCGATGAATGGCAGAATCACGGCCCAGGCCTTCCGCTATGACCAGTACTTCCAGTCCTTTCAGAAGAATGACTTTGTTCTGGTAAGTTGACAGACTTCGACTTAGCTCATGCACGTTATGGGGGACCGCAATTTGTGATCCCCAATGCACGGCACAGGCCCTTATAGCACCTCCTACTAGACATGGCTCCCTTGTGCTGCCGTAAGGGAACCTCCACCTCCTGCAAGGTCTTAGTACATAGAAACCGAACGATGCCGGCGCCATGAAGTTTACAGCATTGAATGACCAACCATTTTCCTGGGCGAACTGATCATTGGGTCAATGAAAGGCATTTATTGTCCGTTCTTGTCTCTTTTTAGACTTGCTCTCTGCGTGTTATCTGAGAGTTTACGAAGTTAAAGGCTATCGACACCTTCGGGGCAATTTTCTTTTAAAGAAGAACCCCCGCTAAAAATTTTATTCTATGTTCTTCTAGAAATGTACATGATGTAATCTGTAGTGAATGTCATTTTCTTACCAGTGTCTGTATTTTTTACTTATATAATCCTGAAGTTTCTTATCTGTGTCATGTGACTAGGAATTAGACCCACCAACTCACACAGCACCTTATGTGTGGACAGGAAGTCTAATTCTCTATGTATTCCTATGGGAGCCTCACTTTCAGTCTCATAGGAATAAATAGAGCAGTTACTGGCTTTCTGTCCTGGGTCAGTTGGAGGTCAGGGAGTTGGTCACATGACCCAGCTACAATAAGAAGAGAGGTTTTTACTCACAGAAACAGTCACTGATAAGAAAATGACAATCACTACGGATTATATCATGCACCTTTCTAACAGGTCAGAGAATAAAAATTTTAGTGGGAGTTCTTCTTTAAGGATTGCATTTTGGGCTACAAATAATTTTTTCAGCTTCAGTCTTTGTTAAAAATTTTCAGTCGTTTCTGAGATACAAGGTTTACAAATCAGTGTTTATGAGCTGACAAAGTCTGTTTTGTTTGAATCCCGTCATCTGATGGCTCATGTTTAGCCCTTATCTCTGACAGCTCAGAAACACTCTTTTTATAGCTCAAATCACAACAAGTGTTTATGAGATCAGAGGATACATACACACATAAGAGTCGTCAGATAACGGGATTAAACAAAAGCAGACTGTGAGAGCCTGCAAACAGACTGATTTCTTAACCCTTGTAGCTCAGAAACGGCTGAACATTTTTAATGAGGGCCAAATAAAAAAATAAAAAACAGATTTTTAGCCCAAAATGAGTTAAATTCAATTATAACCCCCTCCTCCTCCAGAAGGTGTGCATAGCCTTTAAACTGGCTACAGTAAATGAAATGTAATGAAAATGATAATTTCCCTGCCGTTCCAGCACTGATGCTGTGGTGATCCTGTGGGGGTTGAGTAAGGATATGGTACATCATTGGTCCAGGCAAATAAAAAACAAAACAAAAAACATAGAGAATCAGAGAATATATTTAACGTAAAAATAATGTTTTAAAATATGCAAATGAGCCTCTAGGAGCAATGGGGGCGTTGCCGTTACACCTAGAGGCTCTTCTCTCTGCAGCTGCTGCGTCCTCTACAAAGGACCAGGCAGTGTAAACGTCATCACACCTGGCCCTGTCAGCAGTTGCAGAGAGAGCAGAGCCTCTAGGTGTAACGGTAACGCCCCCGTTGCTCCTAGAGGCTCATTTGCATATAATAAAACATCATTTTTCTCAGCAATGTGGACACATATGAACATGGGACCAACATAGATACCTTCAGCTGCCAAGCGCACATGTAACAGGTCAGCCGGTGTCTTAGGTACAAAACTGCTGACAGATGCCCTTTAAAGAAGTTTTCTAGGCTCCTGAAATTGATGAATTATTCCCCGGATAGGTCATCAATATGTGATTGGTGGGGGTCCGACACCCCGCACCCTAAGGCCCCTTTCAGCCTCCAGCAGTACAATTGTTAAATCCTCTACCTTCTAATAAAAATGAAATGACTCTGCTAAACCTGTCACTGTCTGTATAGCAAAGCAGAAAAGTGAGCTGGAAATCAGAAAGGTATGTTCCACTGGCTTGTGGGGAAACCGGAAGATTTATTTTTAGATTTTTATTTTAAATATATAATAATGTTAAAAATGGTTGTAAAATGGAACTAAACACAAAGTATCTTTCAGATGATACGTCCTGTAATACCCGGGTAGGGTTCTCATACCGGCATCAGGCAGCCATCAAGGTGAACAGGAGGTGAACTGATTGGCCCTGATATTAATCCGCAGATCTGTGGATGTAATTAGCGGCTGACTTACTGCCCGAGACGATGAAATTTCACGTCAATGACTTTATCAGATGCCACCGCTCGCGTCCAGCAGACATAACGTATGCTAATGACATTTCCATATAGACTTGTGCCACTATAAAATATCAGGCGTTTAGTAAGAAAATGGAAAGGTTTGTCTACTCCAGCTGCGGCGTCCGAGGCCGGTCAGACTGATCTGTTTAGCATGTTACAGTATGGAGACGCTTAAAAAAAAAATTCAATAAAAATAAATTGTCGTACGAACCAGACGGGTGTATCGCAGCCATCCACCGCTTGATGTAAGATTATCCAGATTTTTTAAGACCCCTCATTTCTATGATAAAGCTTCATGGACATGACCGTATGTATTTTGCGGTCCGCAAAATGCGGATAACGACCGTGTTGCATCAGCATTTTTTTTTTTTTTTTGCGGAAGCATTGACTTCAAAGGGTCCGTGAAAATGTCACCAATGCCCTTTTTTCTTTTTGAGTGGAGTCAGGCCTCATGCATACGACCGTGTCTGTTTTGCAGTTTACAAATCACAGATCCGCACAATACGGATGCGTTCTGTGTGCCGTCCACGTTTAATTTATTTATTTTTGTGGACCCATTGACTTCAATGGGTCTGTGGCCCTCATTTTGTGAACATATTCTGTCCTTTTGTGGAATAGACATACGTATGCCCGTAGCAACCAATCAGATTCCACCTTTCATTTATGACAGCTTCCTTGGAAAATGGAGAAGGAAAACGTGGAATCTGATTGGTTGCTATGGGCAACTAAGCCAGATCTACTTTACACCAGTTTGATAAATGACCCCGTATGTGGACATAGAAGCACATCGATCGTCAATGGGCTTTCTGCAGACGTATGTCCATTCCACAGAAGGTAGAGTATGTCTGCATAATGAAGGGCACAGACCCATTGAAGTCAATGGGCCCCCCCCCCCCAAAAAAAAAGCGGATGGCACGCAAAATGCAAACGTATTTTATGGATCTGCTATATGCAGACTGCAGAACAGACACGGTCGTATGCATGAGGCCTGACCCCACCCAAAATGAAAAAAGGGCCTTGGCGAGTTTGGGTAAATATAGATATTAAATATTATATATATAATATATAATATATTATATACATTTTAATTATTCTTTATATTATTATTTATTATTATATTATATAAATTTTATATATTTATTATTATTATTTATTATATTATATAAATTTTAATTATTATTCTTTATATTATTATTATATAAATTTATATATTTATTATTATTATTTATTATATTATATACATTTTATATATTTATTATTATTTATATTATTTATATTATTATTATTTATATTATTCATTATTATATTATATACATTTTATATATTTATTATTATTATTTATATTATTGTTATTATTTATATTATTCATTATTATATTATTATATAAATTTTATATATTTATTATTATTTCTTTATTATTATATTATTATAATATATTTAAATATAAAATAGTACTGAATACAATTTTTGAAGCTGTTTATGTATGCTGCTCCTATGCAGACCTATACATTTCCATAGTTACTCTAATGAAACTATGCTGCAGGAAATGAAAGTGACTCTTCATACCGATACAGCTATTGGAATTTGTGTCCCCACCGTTCCCTGGGACCTCATTCATAAATCACTACAAATTGACGTCAGTGATCATGTAGCTAGGTATGGTCAGTATCCAGTAATCCAGAAATTCTTTTAGTCTAGCGGTTGTTTCTAGCAAGTTTACATTTTGGATGCAGCATGCACCTAAGGACCGTGTAGATAATGCATCGCTTGTATCATTACTTACAGGCCTTCTTCCAAGACCCCAACGTGACCTCCCACCTGAAATTACTGTCTGGCTCTTCAGGACAATGGACGACACTAGGTAAACTTATCATTTTTTACAACTTAACGAAAAATCTGAATGTTAGGCTGTGTATCATTGTGTGCATTGTGCTTTTACTTCACTGTGTGCATTCTCTCAGTTCGGTGACATCACTGTATGCAGTATCCCTGTACATTGATGTCACCGTGGACATTAGCCTTCTACTGTGGCATCACTGTGTTTATCCCTGTACTGTGACATCACTGTGTTTATTATCCCTGTACTGTGACATCACTGTGTTTATTATCCCTTTACTGTGACATCACTGTGTTTACTATCCTGTACTGTGACATCACTGTGTTTATTATCCCTGTACTGTGACATCACTGTGTTTATTATCCCTGTACTGTGACATCACTGTGTTTATTATCCCTGTACTGTGACATCACTGTGTTTATTATCCCTTTACTGTGACATCACTGTGTTTATTATCCCTGTACTGTGACATCACTGTGTTTATTATCTCTGTACTGTGACATCACTGTGTTTATTATCTCTGTATTGTGATATCACTGTGTTTATTATCCCTGTACTGTGACATCACTGTGTTTATCTCTGTACTGTGACATCACTGTGGTTATTATCCCTGTACTGTGACATCACTGTGTTTATTATCCCTGTACTGTGACCTCACTGTGGTTATTATCTCTGTACTGTGACATCACTGTGTTTATTATCTCTGTATTGTGATATCACTGTGTTTATTATCCCTGTACTGTGACATCACTGTGTTTATCTCTGTACTGTGACATCACTGTGTTTATTATCTCTGTATTGTGACATCACTGTGTTTATTATCCCTGTACTGTGACATCACTGTGTTTATTATCCCTGTACTGTGACATCACTGTGTTTATCTCTGTACTGTGACATCACTGTGTTTATTATCCCTGTACTGTGACTTCACTGTGTTTATTATCACTGTACTGTGACATCACTGTGTTTATTATCCCTGTACTGTGACTTCACTGTGTTTATTATCCCTGTACTGTGACTTCACTGTGTTTATTATCCCTGTACTGTGACTTCACTGTGTTTATTATCCCTGTACTGTGACATCTCTGTGTTTATTATCTCTGTACTGTGACATCACTGTGTTTTATTATCCCTGTACTGTGACATCGCTGTGTTTATTATCCTGTACTGTGACATCACTGTGTTTATTATCCCTGTACTGTGACATCACTGTGTTTATTATCCCTGTACTGTGACATCGCTGTGTTTATTATCCTGTACTGTGACATCACTGTGGTTATTATTCCTGTACTGTGACATCACTGTGTTTATTATCTCTGTACTGTGACATCACTGTGTTTATTATCTCTGTACTGTGACATCACTGTGTTTATTATCCCTGTACTGTGACATCACTGTGTTTATTATCCCTGTACTGTGATATCGCTGTGTTTATTATCCCTGTACTGTGACATCACTGTGTTTATTATCCCTGTACTGTGACATCACTGTGTTTATTATCCCTGTACTGTGACATCACTGTATTTATTATCTTGTACTGTGACATCACTGTGGTTATTATTCCTGTACTGTGACATCACTGTGTTTATTATCCCTGTACTGTGACATCACTGTGTTTATTATCCCTGTACTGTGACATCACTGTGTTTATTATCTCTGTACTGTGACATCACTGTGTTTATTATCTCTGTACTGTGACATCACTGTGTTTATTATCTCTGTACTGTGACATCACTGTGTTTATTATCTCTGTACTGTGACATCACTGTGTTTATTATCTCTGTACTGTGACATCACTGTGTTTATTATCCCTGTACTGTGATATCACTGTGTTTATTATCCCTGTACTGTGACATCGCTGTGTTTATTATCTTGTACTGTGACATCACTGTGGTTATTATTCCTGTACTGTGACATCACTGTGTTTATTATCCCATTAGTATCTCATGGTTACTTCGATTTATTTAAAGGGGTTCTCCAAGTTATATATATTGATGACCTATCCTCAGGATAGGTCATCATTATCAGATAGGTGGGGGTCTGCGGATGTGATATTGATGTACTATCCTGACAATAGGTCATCAATATGTATAACTTGGAGAACCCCTTTAAGAATATGAAACAAGTGATACACAATCATTTACTGTCCAGAAATAACGCCAATATTAAGTGTATTTCTGGGTCTAATCTGCGACTTCTCCCCGCTCACCTCAGATCTAAAAAAAACTGGACGTGGTGGTGAAGGGGGCGGCCGGCAGGCCTGTCTCATTCATCATTTTCTACAACTGTTTTAGATGTAATACAGCTCGGAAACCGTCTTATATTTAGAAGCGGCGTTCGATGCGCCATAGTTATCTTCATAACGCCGGCGGATCCACTGCCAGCTATAGGGGGTCTAAAACGCCGGTCTTAATAAATGACCCCTAAAATATCCATTTCCTACTGTGGTTTAATTTGTGCCTCTCCTGAGAGAACGCTCTGGGATTAACCATTTACAACTTCGGTAATTCATGAGAGATTTACAGGGAAGGGAGGGATAGATAAGAATAGCAAACATTTCAAGTAATACATCTATAAAAACGATCCCTTCTTCAGAAGATAACATTTACGATTGGGTTATTTGCTGCAGAGTTTTTGCAGCGTCCATGACATACGGCCGAATTTCCCTTCAGAAGCAAACGCCCAAGGGTGTATCCGGCAGCCCCTCCATAGACATGAGATCATTATCGGATCCCGGCGGAAACAACGAACATCAGTCCTAGTGTATTCAGCTGGGTTCAGTCTGCGCACACTTGCGCCAATGCAGCTCCCCTCCATTATCATTTAAAGGGGTTGTCCGGATTTAGAAAACCCTGCTGCTTCTGTCCATAGGTTTTCGAGTTGTATTGCCTTTCTGCCCCATTCACTTTAGTGGCGTTCAGCTGCAGTACCAGGTATGGGCCAGGTGTGGTGCTGTTTCTGGAAGAAAGCTGCCAGGGTTTTCTAATCCTGTACAACCCCTTTAATGCTTAAAGGGCCGATCAGCCATGACATGAATGACAATACTAAGCAGATAAACTGCACACGGAGAAAACCTTCATGTCTCCTCATGATCTCCATTTCTACAGAGATTTAGCTGAAGATTTTATCAGTTGTATTCAATATAATCCCTGGCAAGCAGAGCAGAGAGGAGGATGAGGCAGCTCTTTACCTCAGTGTTGTGAAGTAACTTGTCCTGCTGTGTGATTAGGACAGGTTTTGTGTGTACTAATAGGACGGCGGCCATTTTATTTCTCCTTTTAAATATTAAATATATATAAATTAAATGGAACCTGTCAATGATAAACCTGGCACATTGCCTTTAGGGCTAGATCAGCTGAATGTAATGATACCTTTCACTTAGCGATCCGTCACTTTATTCTGGAGAAAGTGTACTAATCCATAACTAATCCATATGCAAATGAGCAGTTAAGTGAAAGCTATTATTACATTCAGATGAGCTAGCCCTACAAAGCACCATGCCCTAATTAATATAAGTAATAAATTCATGATATCCAAGTGGTTAAAGCTCAGTTGGGATTTTTTTAAGGATACCCATACAGCGCATAAGGGCTCATGCACGCGGCCGTACCCGTTTTTGCGGTCTGCAAATTGCAGATATGCAAAGCACGGGTACCGGCCGTCTGCGTTTACGCATTTTGGAGATCCGTATGACCTGCCCTCTGCTAGAACTGCCTATTCTTGTCCGTTTTGTGGCTTGTTCATTTTTTTTTTTCTTTTTGCGGGGCTGTGGGACGGACATACGGATGCGGGTGGCACACGGTGTGCTGCCCGCATGTTTTGTTGCCCCATTGAAATGAATGGGTCTGCATTCCATCAGCAAAAAATGTGGCTCGGATGTGGACCAAAGCTACGGGGTTGTGGTCTCTTAAAGGGGCTTTCCATATTCTAATGCTGATGACGATTGATATTCGAGCAGTGAGGATCTGAGGCAAAATCGTACCCGTTGTTTACAGTGCTCTGTACAATCAGCACCATTTATATAGTAGCGGCTGTTCTGGGTATTGCAGGTGTGTCCCATTTAATTGTCCCTGCACCTCATTTTTCATGGGCATCTTGCGTTGCAGCTCCTCTTAAAGGGGTTGTCCGATTTTTGCTGTTGATGGTCTGTCCTCACTGTAGGTCATCAATATCAGACCGGCACCCCTGACGATCAGCTGTTTGAAGAGAAGGCATTGCTCGTATGAGAGCTACCATCTCTCCTCTGTTTACCTGAATTGCAGAGGCGAGCGGTGTAATTACAAGTATGGCGTCCCTATTCAATTCAATGGAAGGGCTCTGTAGTATGCACTTGAACAGACAGCGCCGTCCCATAGAAGTGAATGGGGATGCCATACTTGTAATTACACTGCTCACTGCTGTGGTTGTGACGGCAGGCAGGTAAACCGAGGAGAGAAGGCAGCGCTCGTATGAACACTGCCTTCTCTTCAAACAGCCGATTGGCCAGGGTCCGACACCCAGCACCCCCGCCGATCTCATAATGATGACATATCCTGAGGATAGGTCATCAATAGTAAAAAAAAAAAAAAATTTAAAAAGCGGACAACCCCTTTAATTTAAAGTTGAGCTGGTCACATGTCACAGACAATATTGGCGCTGTTTCTGGGGAAAAAAAACTGACTTTTTTTTGTTTAAATCCTGCATAACCACATCTTTGACCCATGATGATTATTTCCGTAGGCACGAGCTTGTCATATACAGATCCTGCTGATGTTCCCCATAGATCAGTGTATTTATTCGTCATATAATATCCGGCGATCGCCTCCCCCTCGTTCCGTGCGGTCTACTATTACTAACCTTAACCCGGGAGCACCTGTCGCGGTACCTGCAGGTTTATAGATGAGCCGCGGCCCACACCTCGTAGATCCTGTGCTACCGGTGATTGATGATTCACATTGACAATCGCTCTCCCCGCCCGTGTGATGAAACCCTGCAGTGTGTGTAATTCTGCCCCAGGACAGGCCCAGCCTTTCAGACACAATAGATAAAGATTATCAGCCAAGTCCCGGGGACCGTCATTAAATTGTCACCATTTTATGGGTCAGCACTTTCAGAGTTTTTTCAGAAGCCGGCCATGATGATGTGTTTTGGTTTGGACACAGAAGATCCGGGGATCGGGGTCAGCGCCTACCAGAGGTGTTTCCGGTTTTCTTTTTCGCTGATTCCTGGGTGTTGTATTAGTCTGTCCTGAATACATCTTATTTCAAGAGTCCTATAATAAATCTGGGTTTCCACGTTGTAGCCGAGAACCCCTTGGTAAAACCGCTGTGGTTTACCGCAAAATGCCATGGGTTCACCGCACGTACAGCAGAAGCAGATGGTTTGTATGTGCCTCACCTGTATTTACCATGATACTGTGCGGTACAGCGTACTACCGCTCTGCAGCCGCAGTGTGGAACCGCAGCCTCATAGGCTAAGGACCCATTCACAAAATCCGCCGAGTGTCCCATGGCAGTCAACCATACGGTTTCTGCTGCCGCTTTCCAGTGTGAATGCTACAGAACTGCTCGCGGTTTATCCCCACTAAATGCAGCATCCGTCGGGACGCCGTGGCAGAAATAACAGGTCCTTTCTATAAACCGTGGCCTCCCATTGAAAACAGTGGGAGGCAGATTCAGTGCAACTGCCCACGGCTTTTTGGTGTGGAGTTCTCTACAAATTCTGCTGGCAAAAAAACGCCAGACCGGGTTTCCATGTTCAGGTTTTTTTGATGCAGTTTTTATAGCCAAAGCCGAGAAGGGATCATAAATGGAGGGAAGATTGACCAAGACTGGCGTCAAAGGTCAATTGGAGTGAACTTTGGCTTGTTACGTGCGCCACAGGAGCCGACGTAGATTTGAGCTACAATTCATGCTGATTTTTGGGTGGAAATTATGATGCATCTGTTGGGCCAAGGAGGACAAACCCCTCCCGCTAAGTCACGTTCACATTTTTAAAAAATTGGCGAAACATAAACAATTCCGCTACAGAATCAAAGTCTTTCTGAGTTTATTGCACATATAACCACAAAGCCATTCCCATCAGTGACACCCGACTGACCGGCCAGGGGCCACCTGTAGCCTGTGTGGCCCAGGGTCCCAACAGGCAGGCAGCTGTATAGGGTGCACAGCCGTGTCCAGGTAAGTGATTGAGTGGAGCACTCTCCCTGTTGTCTGATGGCTTCTTTCCTCCCTTCTCTCTGCTGACTTAGGGCTCATACACATAAACGTATTTTCTTTCCATGTCCCTTCCAGTTTTTTTTTGCGGACCGTATGCCGTTCATTTCAATGGGTCCACAAAAAAAAAGAAAAAAGGAAGTTTCTCCATGTGCGTTCTGTTTTCCGTATGTCCATTCCAAAAAAGGATAGAACACGTCCTATTATTGTCCTCATTACGGACAGGGATAGTTCTGTTCTATTAGGGGCCAGCTGTTCCATTACACAAAATACGGAATGTACACGGACGTCATCCGTATTTCTTGCAGATCCCTGTTTTGCAGACCGCAAAATACCTACGGTCGTGTGCATGAGGCTTTATGAAGAGTAAGTTGGGGCTAATTCCCTCCACGTGGAAATGAATGCTGTTTAGAGGTGTTTTTTGGAGCTGATTTTGAGGCTGAAACGTGGCAAAAAGTCAGTGTGACCTGGGCCTAAGTAGGAATAGGCTATCTACAGAGTATGTGCCCAATGTGCAGTATGCCCCCTCCTGTACTGATGCCCCCCATAATGTGGATTGACCACCACTAGGTTGTCCGGTTCTAGATAGTAATGGCCTGTCCTCAGGAGCTGCAGGACCCCTTTAAGGAACAGAAGCAGTCATGGGACATTGGCGTGTAGTATGTAAAATAACAGTAAAACACGCGTGTGCTCGGGCTGGTAGATGCTAATTCTTTGGCTAGTTTACACTTGTAGTTGCAGTGATGATACTTATTCTTGCAGGGACCAACATTAAGAAAATCGAAGCCAGAGAAGTCCCGTGCTCCCACGTGTCCATGTCACTGTTTGACTGTTTGCAGAAGGAGAACATTGTGAAGGAAAGCGGACACATCTCCAAATGCCTCGATGAATACGTCGACGATTTTGTGGTTTCAGATGAACTTCGTAAGGTGGGTGCTGCAGCGGGCTGAACGCCTTTTGAAATCACAGGGGTTCCTATGAGGCCCCTTTCACACAAGCGTGACGGATTAGGTCCGGATGCCTTCAGTGAAACTTGCACCATTTTGCAAGGAAATTCAGTCAGTTTTGTCTGCGCGGGTGCAATGCGTTTTGATGCATTTTTCACACTCGTGATAAAAAACTGAAGGTTTACAAACAACATCTCTTAGCAACCATCAGTGAAAAACGCATCGTATACGCACTTGTTTCCGGATGCAATGCGTTATTCAATGAAGCCCCATTCACTTCTATGGGACCAGAGCTGCTTGCAAAATGCAGAATATAGAACATGCTGCATTTTTCACGCAACGCAGAACTGATGCGTGAAAAAAACGCTCATGTGCACAGACCCATAGAAATGAATGGGTCAGGATTCAGTGCGGGGGCTAGGCGTTCACGTCACACATCGGACCCGCGCGGAAAACTCTCTGGTGTGAAAGGGGCCTGAGTGCTCTTTTAGTCTTTCATCTGTCTCTGTAAAATGGCCCCTGGGCCCTGTTCATACCATGCAGAGGTATATATCAGGACTCTTGCTGAACTATACCTCTCACAGAGCTTCTGATGTATGACGTTACATAATCCTACAGTGGCGTGCGTCACCCAGGTTTGTTTTTTTTTTGCATGTAAAGAATAGCACAGTCGACTCGAAGAAAAAAAGTATGTCAACATAGACTAGTGTGTACAGGGCCCTACAGGTATTGGGGCCCCATGGTATGTTAAGCCTACAACAAGGGAGCTCTTCTCAGTGTAGACATTATGTGAGAGAGAGTAACATGGTGAGAAAAAGGCTTATTGATTGACGGGGGGTCTTACCTCTGTTGATCTTTAGAATTAGCACAAGTGAAGCTCATTGGCCCCTTGGGGTATGTTTAGACAGAGCATTGTGGATTCAGGTTTCAGTGCGGAAAACCAGGCCAAATCTGCGCTGAAACCATCTCCCATTGTTTGCTTGGTTCTTAAGACCACGCCAAGAATGTACAGGTCCAGGTTACCACGTGGACCCCTCTCAGAGCCACAGTGGAAAGGAGCTAAACCTAGAGCGGGTCAACATAAGAACCCATGGTAGCTGTTTCTGCTGTGGGGTCTGCAGTGGATTTGATCGCGTTTGACGAAATCTTCCATCTAAACATACCCTTAGGCCCCATTCACACGTCCCTGGTGCTGCTGTGCAAGCAGGATCGCAAGCGGTGGGTCCTCAAAACGTGGTCACTGGCCGCGTGGACTCTGCGTCACTGTGTGGGCCCATTGCTTTCAATGTGTACATGATCCGCAAGATACATAAAAAGATAGGACATGTCCTCTGTTTTGCGGAGCAAAAGCACGGGCCTGGAAACACACGCAAGAGCTTCCAGGGCCGTGGCTCAGTTCCACGAGAGTTGCCCACAACACGGGCACGGCGGCCGTGTGAATGGGGCCTTCGGCTGTATTCAGACGTTACAGTTCAGGTGAATCAACAACCACATGAGGGTTTTCAGGAAAAAAAAACGTATACATCCAATGACCGCATCCCAAAACTGCGGCAAATCTCGGTAAAACTGCCTGTGGTTTTTGATACGGTTACGGGCTGCTTGCTAAACACAGCTTCTGAATATAAATTTTACAGCACTAAAGGGTGCAACATATCTGCAGCATTTCATGATTGAAATCCCCAGCAAAGTTTGGTGCGGATTTCGACCAGACACACCGCGAACCCTCTACGTGTGACCGTACCCTAAGATAGACTTCTCACAGCCTCAAGCAACACGTTTTTTCTAACACAAATCCTTTCGTTTAAGGTCCTTCTTCTGGAAGACTTTGAAAAGTACGAGATATTTAGTCCATCCGACAGAGAAGAGTTTCTTTTCCTCCTCTTCAAACACCTCTGTCTTGGGGGAGCCGTCTGTCAGTTTGAAGATACGATAGATCCGTATCTGGAGACTACAAAATCCATCTACAAGGAACTGCTGAGGTAGGACCGGACTTCTTTTTAAGTATTTTTGCAGTTTATTGCACGGTGTGATGTCAGGTGCATACATTACTCACCCGGTATAATGAGGTATACATCTTAAATAGGTTGTATCAGACTACAAAGAATGGCTGCTTTCTTTAAGAAGAGTGTGACTCTTGTCCACAGGCTTCTATGGTATTGCAGGTTAGCCTCATAAACAGAGACACCGGGCTCTCATGTTCTTCATGGAGTTGGACTTCCTAGCTTATAAAAGTCTTCCACCAAGTTACTCATGGTGCTCCCCTATCTCCGGCAGTCCCATGGAGAATAACTGGAGCGGCAGTAGTCGTATGCAACCTTCTGCTTCATTCATTCAGGACATAGATGATAAGTAAATTCCAAAGGCCAAACTAGACTGCAGGTGTTTAAAGGGGTTGTCTCACTTAAGTAAGTGGCATTTATCATGTAGAGAAAGTTAATACAAAGCACTTACTAAATGTATTGTTATTATCCATATTGCTTCCTTTGCTGGCTGGATTCGTTTTTCCATCACATTATACACTGCTCGTTTCCATGGTTACAGACCACCCTGCAATCCACCCGCGGTGGTCGTGCTTGCACATGGTCCCAGCCACCAGAGAAGCTGGATTGCAGGGTGGTATGTAACCATGGAAACAAGAAGTGTATAATGTGATTGGAAAAATGGAGGCAATATCACAATGCATTAGTAAGTGTCTTGTATTAACTTTCCCTACATGATAAATGTCATTTTCTGAAGTGAGACAACCCCTTTAATAATGACGAGATGAATATCAGATTGGCGGGGGTCCGACACCCAAGCACACCCGCCAATCAGCTGTTGGAGGAGGCTACACACTCATTGGCGCCTCCTCGATGCACAGCACCGTCCATTGCATAGCAGCTCAGCCCCATTCATTTGAATTTGACTAAGCTGCACGTAGGCCACCTGACCGATGAACATGACCCCACTGGCCTTGGAAGAGGCCACGGCGCTCACTGAACACCGGTAACTGGCCACATGACACGCCAACACTACATGTGAACCCCAAGGGTACGTTCACACGGCCGTGTGTATTTTGCGGTCCAAGAATGCAGATCTGCACAATACGGATGACGTCTGTGTTGCATCCATTTTTTTTTTTTTTTGCGGACCCATTGACTTCAATGGTTCCGTTTGTCCACATTTGCAGCCAAGAATCGGACATATGGATGCGGCAAGCACACGTATGTGAATGCACCCAAATGCGGGTAGACCTCATATGCTCACTGTACTAGTCAGTCTGCAAAACTGAGTCTGTGTGAACTAGCCCTTTTGCTAGTGTTTTCAGTGGGAGGCCACGCTGTTGTTTGTGTTTCCGCGGTTTACCTTCTGTGACCACGCCAAGAAAGCACACGGGTGCCACAGGAAACCACAGCGAATGCCGACTATGCAGTGGGCTTTTACAAAAGCTGAATCCTGTGAACTAGCCCTTTTGCTAGTCTATAAACTGTAGAAAAAAAAGAAAAAAAATCTTCATTTTAATAAATCCCGCCCTGAACGTTGCGCACTTTCATCCACACCTGCTTTACATTGACACGTTCCAGGCCTTTTGTCCACAATAAACTTTTATAAAAGGAAAAGTTTGCCGTTCACACGAGCGATTTCACAACCGCCCTTTAATAAATCAGTGCAACGGGAAACAGATGTGGACGAGCGGGAGAAGTGGGGCCTTAAATGAGGACAATTTAGCTAATTAAAGCCCTAAATGAGCAGCGAGTAGACTGAATGGGGTCTTTGTGCCCGTCACGTGACCACACCACATTTCCAGCGTCTGCGATCGGTTCCAGCGTTGCGCCGTGCTGTTTGTTTTACCTAATATAGTTTGGGGAAGCGGGTTCATGTTAGAAATCATTAAGTAAAGAAAACAAATTCACCGCCCGCTAGACGAGAGCCCCTCGTCTGCCCTCCGAGTGAACCAGAACGGGGCACGTTACTTCAACGCTGGTAAATAGGAGCCGTAAAAAAAAAAATCAACATGGTGTCTGTTCACTTTCAGCGCCCCCCCCCCTCTCCAAACGCTTTTAAAAGAGGAAGAGGAAACAAGCGGTGCGAGTCCTGTGTGCGCCCATTATATCCGCGCTGCCTCGTACACACTCACACATAATAGCTTCCATTCAGATAGAAATTTTCCCAGCTTTGTGCAGCATCTGTGCTCCATAAGCCTCCGCTCAGGGACCGCCGTCCTGTACCGCGTGTACATGTGACATCAGAGGAGCCTGAACTCCAGCGAGAGCCGCCGTCCTCGCCATCCGAACACTCCAGATGTGGACACAGGGTTTATTACTGTTGGGTTCACGTTTATTTAATAAAAAGAAAAAAAAAAAAAAAAAACATTCCTGCGTTTTCTCTCCGTAGTTTTGAGGAAGGATTCAGGATGTGTTGGTAATTGGACTGGTTGACGGGTTCTGGATTTGAGAAGGATGCAGGATTCCCATCGGATTCTCTCACATTCCTCCTACAAGGCATGGGAATGGGGTTTTTGTGACCACAGGTGTCGGCCTCGGATTTCGGACATGGATACTTTTTGTAAATACGTGTTGGATATACGTGGATATGCCATGGACTTCTGTACCCGGACCCTGGATGTCTCCCCATCCACAACCCAGTTATTTCCCACCTGCTTTGGCAATGCCAATATGTACTTAGTCCTATCAATAAAGATAATTTGAATGATGGATAGATATAGATAGATAGATGGATAGATATAGATAGATAGATAGATAGATAGATAGATAGATAGATAGATATTGGATGGATAAATAAATAGATGGATAGATAAATATTGGATGGATAAATAAATAGATGGATAGATGAAAGATAGATATTAGTTAGCTAGATGGATATTGGATAGATGGATGGATAGAGAGATAGATAGATAGATATAGCTAGATATGAGATAGATGGATAGATGGACACTGCTTGAGAAAAGTCCCATTGAGAGGACTGAAACGTCGCAATCAGGTAAATAAACGCCTTTAATTCACTACCCTGGAGTGCCGTGGAATTATTCTATATCATTTTGGATTCTGGACCGTGTCCACAGCCGCTGGCACCGAGTTTACCTACTTTCTATAGACTGTGCAGTCCACAACTTTGTATTTTGTTAGATAGATAGATAGATAGATAGATAGATAGATAGATATTAGAAAGAAAGATAGATAGATAGATAGATAGATAGATATTAGATGGATGGATAGATAGAGAGATGATAGGTATTAGTTGGATGGATGGATGGATGGATGGATATATGGATGGATAGATAGATGAAAGATAGATGGATAGATGGATATTGGATGGATAGAAGGATAGATAGATATTGGATGGATGGATGGATAAATAAATGGATGGATGTATGGATGAAAGATAGATGATAGATATTAGTTAGCTAGATGGATATTGGATGGATGGATAGATGGATAAATGGATGGATATTAGATGGATAGATAGATAGATGATAGATAGATAGATAGATATTAGTTAGCTAGATGGATATTAGATGGATAGATATTAGATGGATGAATAGCTAGATAGATGGATGGATGGATGGATGGATGGATGTCTGGTCTGAGGTCTGATGAAGATCTCAGGTCTGGACTGAGGTGTGAGATTTTGTGCACATCTTATACCTTTATACCATGATGTAGCACAGGTGTGAACAGACTCTTACATTACCAGCGACTGCACAGTGTAACACCCTCAATTAGTAACACCCATCTGGACATTTATTCAGAAACTTCTAGCAGGAATAATAGAGAGACCTGCATCCGCATCAGAAATATCCTGTTGATATGCCATAAATGAGTGAGACGAGAACGCCCCTTTACGGGTTTATTCGGCAGGTGAGGGAGCTTTCACTGCAGCTTTTCCATATGATTTCTCTATGAACGTCGGTCCCCGCCATTTGATCTTCTCTTTTCCAGCCGCGTGAACTTCTCCTCCTGACAGATTGCCGGTACATGTGTTGTAAGTGGGTGTGAGAAACATACTGATTTGTCTCTCATGGCGAAAAAAACAACAAAAAACTAGGGCAGATGCACCTGCCCTTTCCATTCAGCGCACTTACTGCTCGGTTACACGCCCTGCACTAGCGCAGCTCTTATTCACACACAATACTATTCACGAGGCTTCAGAATATCACTGAGTGTGTCCTCTGGATAAACCTTCAGACTGTGGGAACCGCTTGCTCTACGACGCTATAATATTAGATGGCTCTGTGCCTTATGACGGGGTCATCCGAGAGGATTTGGGGCTCCGCTGGGATGTGGTATATATTACCTCACTGTAAAGGGTTTCTCTGATATGATATCATAGGTATGAACACATCTAGTACTCAGCTAGTACCAGAAAAGGGGGATCATTTCTCTACATACTTTCCATGCAGGATGGATTGGTGATTGGCATGGGCCCTCAGTAACGTGGCCCTTGTTCTATAATCACTCCTTATGTGTCCTCCTCCCTGTGGTTACTATCTCCTACTTCGTCAAAGACTTCTCTCGTGCTGCTCCTCTTTTTCGGAATGTCTCCTCATTTCTGTAACGCTGTCCACCAGCATTCAAAGTTTTGTCTTAAAGGGGTTGTCCAGGTTCAGAGCTGAACCCGGACATACCCCCATCTTCCCCCACTCAGCCATTCTGATATAAGCATCGGAGCATCTCATGCTCCAATACTCTCCCTTGCCCTGCGCTGAATCGTGCAGGGCAAGGGCTTTTTTTTAATTTTTTGGAGATCCGGTGATGTACAGGGCTCTCCATGGGTAAAGCTAGGTGGAGGCTTCCGCCCAGCACTAATGGGCAAGCTTTAGCACTGCCCTAGCCTGTAAAACAGCTATGGCAGCGCTAAAGCCTGCCCATCAGTGCCGGTGACGTCACCAAATACACTGCTAGGTGGAAGCCTCCGCCTAGCAATGAAAAATGTAAACAAAAAAGCCCTCGCTCTGCGCTATACAGCGCAGGGCAAGGGAGAGCATCGGACCATGAAATGCTCTGATGCTGATATCAGAGGGCCTGCCTAGGTGAGACACCCTGTGCTGTCATAGGAAGAGAGCTGCAGGAGGAAGGGCACACCCCCTGAACTCTTATAGGGAGAGAGATGCAGCAGAAATGGCACACCCGCTGAGCTGACATAGGGAGAGAGCTGCAGCAATGAAGTCACCAAACCTGATCTGTGATAGGGCGAGAGCTGCAGCTGAAAGGACACACCCTCCCCGAGCTATCAGTCTGAAATAAATCTAGCAGAGTCATTGGAACAGTGAATGGGGAGATCTCTGGATCCATGTGAGGTACAGGGCTGGTTCTAACTTTGTTAGTACATGGCAATCTCTATTTGATGTCTGGTTTTCATTTTTTACATTAAAGGGGTTGTCTCACTTCAGCAAATGGCATTTATCATGTAGAGAAAGTTAATTCAAGGCACTTACTAATGTATTGTTATTATCCATATTGTCTCCTTTGCTGACTGGATTCATTTTTCTATCACATTATACACTGCTCGTTTCCATGGTTACAACCACCCTTCAATTCAGCAGCAGTGGTCGTGCTTGCACACTATAGGAAAAAGCACTAGCCTATGTCTTCTCCTATGGTCCCAGCCACCAGAAAGGCCAGTGCTTTTTTTCTATAGTGTGAAAGCATGGCCACCGCTGATGGATTGCAGGGTGGTCGTAACCATGGAAACTAGAAGTGTATAATGTAATGGAAAAATTTGCGGGCATATGACAACACCACTGAGGTCACTGCTGCGGGCCGTGTTTGGCTGCAGCGATCACATGTCGTATTGACTTATCATGGCAGGAGACTGGCAGGGTACGGGAGAGGCATCGGCATCGGACCAGCCGGGGATTGGTGGTGGGAGTATTACTGCTTTTGTTTATAACATGTTGAGCAATTTTTGAAAAGAAGTGCATGGGGTTCATTAATCATGTTGTCAGGGGGCCGCGCAGGTTTAGCAGATGGTCCTGTGTTGGTTATGACTGTATATCAGAGGGTGACTCAGCAAGTGAAACCTATTCACCTGGATAGTCATGTCTTTAGTACTGGAGTGGTCCTTCATTACAAACTTAAGAGTCCTTGCAGGGTTGGGTTCGAGATCACACGTGAAGAAGAGGAAATAAGGCGCCAGCGATAAAAGTAAAATGAAACGAGACTTTATTTACCATGAACAGTCATCCATCACGTCGTGTCGCCCTCCCATTGACTGACAGGACTTTGGTTTCAGCTCAGGCGTGAACAATGGAGCACAGACTTGAGGAGCATTCCTGTCCTGACACTCCCACTACCTGTCAGCTTCTCTAAAGGGGTTTCCCCCCACTCAGGTGGATAAACCTTTTGATCTGGTCTTAGGCCTTCATGATAAATATGCGCCCTGTACCATCTGGTTGGTGTTGATTGGGTAACAACCTGCCGTAGTTCTCCAGATCCGACATTGCCAGATTCTGCCCATCTATCATGGGGTCCGGCAGAGATCTGGCCGCTACATGGCAGGTATGACAGGAATCAGCCAGACAAAAACCACTGAATGCAATGTTTTTTGTCTAGCCGATTCCTGGCATTGTATGCTAGAACAGCCTGGCGTGGAGCACAGTCTCGGATGTGAAACTAGCCTTAGTGGGCTTCTTGTAGATGGTGGAACTGGTTGGGAAGGATCTATTTGTGGTTTCCATATGCAAAATTATAGGCAATTTTCTGTAGAATCAGATCCAGGAACTTGAGGCACCTCATCATTCAGTTGGTTTGAAGAAGCACTTCTACAAAAATTGTATTTTCTTCCTTCTGGTCCTCAGGTGTGTCATGTACCGACACTCTGACTCTCCAGCTGGCACAGCGTCCTAAGTGTGGACAGGAAGATGGTTTCTTTATTCATTCCTATGAGACTGACGTTGAGGCTTCCGTAGGAACGAATAGTGAAACCAGGTACCTTTCTAATGGGCAAGAGAATAAAAATATTTGAGAGAGTGCCACCTTTTAAAGCCCCAAAGGATTGGTGGTTGGAAAACTCATTGTCTAGGATCTCATGGACATTACCATCAGTACTATGGAGTCCCGTCAATACAGTGCTCCTGGCTGTCCTCGCTCTTCTCCCCATCTGATTGGAAGCTTTATTTCTCTATAAGGCATCTGGTCCAGGGGAACCAGGAGGTACCTGAGCAAGGTACAGATGTAGTCAGCAGGCCGAGCTGGGAGCAACAGTGCAAGACCGAAGGATGAGGCAGAGGTGACGTCAAACAACCAATAGGTCAGGGCAGGCGGCGCAGGTCAGGCAATCCGGGTCGGCAACAGGAGAGTCGAAGCAAGCAGGCAGGCATCAAACAGGTAGCAGAATCCAGAAACCCAAGCACGGGTCAGGTAAACAGGAACGCAAGCAGAGATAACAGCGACTTTTGCAGGACACAAGGACCTTGACGCTCAAGCATCTGGGAATGGGGCTTGACCACTGATATAGGTGCAGGAGAGATAGGATTGGTCAGCAAGGTCACATGATCTAACCCATAAAACACAGGAAGTGATGCATGCCGGCCCTTAAGGAAGTACTACAGGGAACAAGATGAAAGCATGCTGTCCCCAGGGCTGGAAGGATCAGATTCACTGCTGAACACGGAGCCCACGGGCTTGCTGGAACAGCCTGCCAGATATTTTTAGCGCATATGTGAAACTAGCCTAAGAAGAAGGAGACAAAAGGGAGGGAGTATGACTGCAGGATCAGACTACAAAGCCTTTATTTGTAGTCTGTTACCATGGAGACAGTTCTGCATAAGAGCTGTAGAAAAAAAAAAAAACGATTGTGGATTTTTCATAAACAGTAGTTTTCTCCAGCCTCTTATTTCGTATTCCCATTAATTGCTCTTTGTTATGAACATTTGGTCTTCAATGAAATCTAAATTTGCTTTTTATTTTCAGTAGCAGAAGCGAAGGTGTCTCACTTGCCCCCCCCCCCCCCTTAGTCTCCGGTTCTTCACAGAGGTCTCACTTAACCTTTATTTCCCATAAAAGCGTTTTCTCCTGTTTTGAGTGGCAGGGAAGTATTTGAAGGGAAATGTTTTTCTAAGGATTGTTATTGGACTTTTCTCATTACTGGCGCACAAGTGGCGATCGCTGAATGGCTTCTGCTGTCTCTACTATTAGAATTCCACATGTGCAGCTCATTATATTCATATGGGCACCTTCATCTCCAGAGTGGTACTGACGTGAACCCAACCGCGCTGTCAGGATGATTTACTCAGAAACTCTTGTAACAACAGCTTGTTAGTAATATTAAAGGCTAGGCTGGGATAAAAAAAAAACCTTCTCCGTGTCCGGTTCATGCACGGCTAGTATTTCTTTTCTTCATATTTTTAGGTAGAATCACAATAATTATGTGAGAAGGTAAAGAAAACCAGTGTTAAAGAGGACCTCTCACCACTCCTGACAGGCTTGGTTTAATAGCTTCATGCATTCCCCATGTAATAACAATTCTAGAACATCTATTCTTATGGCTTTATGATGTACCATTCCTTTATTATTACTACTAGAAGTTCTGAATGAATTGCTAGCAGTCTGCAGTAAGGGTACAGAGGGAGGTAACCAGTTGGAGGTGTGTACCTGCACAGTCTGAAAATGGCAGCACTGATTGGATAGAGTCAGTCTGTGCAGGGACACCCCCCCCCCCCCCCAACTGGTCACCTCCCCTCTGTACCCTTACTGCAGACTGCTAGCAATTCATTCATAACTTCTAGTAGATATAATAAAGGAATGGCGGATCCACCAGGAACAGTGAATCATGAAGTAAAGTGTAATTATGATTTAAAGGGGTTCTCCGTGATTTTTATATTGATGGCCTATACTTAGGATAGGTCATCAATATCAGATCGATGAGGGTCTTCACACCCACCGATCAGCTGTTCTGCTGCAGTGTAGTCCATGACCATTCCCATCAACATGATTGGGAGAAGGACGAAGCTGTGTAGTTCCAACACCTATTTCCTGCACAGAAGCTGCTGCTGCAAAAAACGGATAGGTGACGGTGCCGGGAGTCAGACCACCACCGATCTGATATTGATTACCTATCCTAAGGATAGGCCATCAATATAAAAATCCAGGAGAACCCCAATATGGAGCCCACACACCTTCAATACTTGCTGGCCAAAAGCTTGTTTGGCCAACATCTATCTCTCCCGACTCCCCCATATGTGCTTGACTCAACCGAGTGATGTATGTGCGTGTTTTCAGGTAGGCAGAGAACAGAAGAGGTGTTTTTGGCAGCACTTGTCTCCTGGGAGAACAAAAGGATCAGGCATTGAAATTCAATGCTCCCAATCATTCTCTTCCCCCAATTGCATCTTTTGATGGGGAATCAGTAGCACCCCATACACATTAGGGCTGATTCACATGGCTCAAAAACACGACCCATTTGTCGGTCACGTCTCCTAAATTGACTGCGGCCCCCCTGACCCGATATGACCGCCTCATAGTGTTTTATGCTACAGTCAGTTTATGTGATTGTGGATCTATTGTGCCGTACTCACATGATGACTCTCCAGAGAATCATTAGCCAACAAAACAGCAGACAATCAGTTAAACCAGAAACAAGTCAAAGCCAGGAGAAATGGTCAATCAGGAGACAAGGGGTTAATCCAGAATCAAGGTCAGTACACAGGAAGGTCCAACGGAAATGCAGCGTTGTTCTGAGCATTTCGGAGACTGTTGTTACCATACTCCAGTCCTAATCCCCGGTGCACTGGGCACAGAATCTGCTTTATGAAATTCGGCAAGCAATTTGCCAACTGTGCCATGAAGGATGGGTGGTCTGTTGAGGTGCTGGGCGCTGAAATCTACTGCAATGACTGCGCTCCCCAAAGATGAGCGCAATCTCTGTCCTTTCTTTGAGTGTTAATCTCGCAGCCATATCTGTAAGAGAAAATTCTTAATAACTTTGGCAGGAATAAAGGTCACATGGATTCCTCTTCAGATACATCCCTTCCCATTATAAAATATCGACTTGGTTCCAAGATGGAGGCTTTCAAAATGGTCACCATGCCCTTTCACCGTAGCAACATGCCACAAACAGGAGGCCGTTCCCACCCACCGTTTTCCATTTCTTCAGGTGGAGGAGTCACCTGAACAGCCAACATCGTGCTGCCACGTCCAGTATCCGAGTTAAAAGGGTTATTCCCATCATAGACAATGGGGTCATATCACTAGGATATGCCCCCATTGTCTGATAGGTGCGGGTTCCACCTCTGGGACCCGCCCCTATATCGACAACAAATCGTCGAAATGAACGGAGTTCGCACTGCGCGTGCGCTCCCATTCATTTCTATGTAGCCAACGGAAGTAGCCCAGCCAACGCTTGTCTATTTTTGTCGGCCCCATAGAAATGAATGGAGGGCGGCTGTGCATGCGCGGTGCGCCCTCCATTCATTTCCCCGCTCCGTTCTCGATATAGGGGCGGGTCCCAGCGGTGGAACCCCCACCTATCAGACAATGGGGGCATATACTAGTGATATATGCCCCCATTGTCTATGATGGGAATAACCCTTTAACTCGGATCCAAGTTGTTTAACCCCTTAGGGTGAATGCACACGTTCAGGATGTATGTGCGGACAATCCTCACTGAAATCCGCAGGAATATCCTCACGGGCATTTCGCATCATTTGGTGTGGATTTGATGTGGATTTGATGCGGATTTTCCTCTCCCCATTGAAGTGAATGGAGAAAATCTGGTCTTGAAAAATAAAATAAATTGACACGCTACAGATTTTAAAATCCGCGCCGCAGGTCAAGATCCGCGCAGAAAAAATCTGCATCGTGTGCATGAGAATTTCAAATTCTGATAGAATAAAATATACATAAAATATATTGCATCCACTTGCAGGATAACAGGCTCGACTGGGTGGACAGAGGGCTTTTTTCGGTCCTATGTCACTATACATTTTACGCAAATCCGCAAGCAATTCTGATCGTGTGCATTTAGCCTTAGATGCCACAATCAGTAGCACAGTGCTGCTGAAAACTTGTACTGCAAAGAGTCCTCATACAGTCCTGGATACCCCAGACAAATAAATTACATTTACAATGCAGATATCATGAAACTGACAATGATACTGCCGAGCACAGGACATGTCAGCTCATTCATAGCAAGTGTCAGTGACCATAGCATGCACGCTGCTCTGGGAATTAGCCGCCTCTCAAACGTTGCTGCCTGCAGGCATAGGCCTACTGTGCCCAGTACGGAGTAGAGAAGGACTCCATGTCCGTGTGTTGTCTCCATAATACTGTCACCACATTAACAGAGTAAAGGTGATTAACTGTGTGACTGACTCCAGAATCTGAGCCCCAGGGCGATCAGGAGATCAGGCTCAGGCAGGGGTCAGTTTCTTCCAAACCGCAGGGGTCCAGTATACAGGAATTACCCATAGGCTGCTAAAAAAGGAATTGACTGATATAACTCAAAAATAAAATTTAGAGAAGTACCCTGTGTCTGTGACCTCCGGCCTCTGCCGCCAATCACTGCCGGACCTGCACCGATCCATCAGTCACCGGGCCGGCTCAATTTCACATGGAGGTTGTTGAGATGATATCACCCCCCTCTATGTAGTTTTCTTTATTTTAACATTTTTCCAGCAATTTAGTTGGATTCGCTAAGCAAACTACCTGCTTATTAAAGGGGTTGTCCAAGGTACGAAAATGGCCATGTCCGTGGACGCTGATCTCCATTGACGTGACAGCCGTACCAGATAGATGGTGCTGCATCTAGAAAAAATAGATACCCCTTTTGTTATCTTGGACAACCTGTTTAATTCCGTGTCTGCATTGGGAAGATGTTTAAGGGGTTAAAGATTTAAACGTATCCCCTATCACTGGGGACCCCCGCCAGTCACGAGAATAGGGGTCCTGTGTCCAGCCGTATGGACGGAGCAGAGGTCGAACATGCTCACTACCGCTCCATTCATCTCTGCTATCTCCAGCAGTCCCAGAGGCCTGTCCTCCATCCCCGTGGAGACCTATTGGCAATGCTCCATGGGAAACGAATAGGAAATTTTTTTTTATTTTTTACACTGACTAGCTGATCGTCCACTTTTGTCTATTGTGTTGCTGGTGGAAGCGCTTGCACGAACAAGGACGATCGATCAGCCATTTTGTTGATCATCATCTTATATATATGGTTGACCTTACCAATCGCCCATGTCATGCCTGGGATAACCTCAATAACACCGAGTCTGTTGTAGACATTCCCCTCTAGTGTGGATAAGGTTACATTGCCATTAAAGGGGTTTTCCAGGATTTTCTCCTGAGGATAGGTCATCAGTATCTGATTGGTGGGGGTCTGACACATGAGACCCCCGCCGATCAGCTGTTTGAGGGGGCACCAGCACTCCCGTGAGCACCGCGGCTTTCTCTTAGCGTTTCCTAGGCCAGTGACATCACCTTCATCGGTCATGTGGCCTAGGAGTGGCTCAGCCCCATTCAAGTGAAGCACGATACCAAGCACAGCCACTGTACAATGTACCGCGCAGTGCTTGATGAGCGGGGAGAAGGTAGCGGTGCTCACAGGAGCGCCGGTACCTTCTCAAACATCTGATTGGCGGGGGTCCCGGGTCTCGGACCCCACCAATCAGATACCGATCAGTAGTTAAATCCTGGAAAACCTCTTTCTTTAATCTATATTGAATATTATAGTGCTTTATACATTATTATAGCCAATATTACTAGTACAAGCCATATGGCTTGTGGCTGGAGGCAGACGCTTACAAGAACTATGCTTCTATTTGCTGGTGACACGACCAGGTCTGATCTTCACAGTGACGTATGTGGATTCCTCCTGAGCATTTGTGTAACACATGTACATTTTCGAGAGATAAAAACATGGTAGATGACATCCCCGCCTAGTGAAGCAGCACCATGCACAGGTCCACTCCCCCTCACAACCTCTAGATCTGAGATGGTGTGAAGGCACCAACGTCAACAGTCACTTCTTCTCGTTATGTGAGATGCTAATGATCCTCCCTCCACTGATAAGCTCATGTTTACGGTGACTTTCAGATTCCCCGGGGGCATCTCCTCTCCGGGGGTTGGAATGGATGTAGGGGGAAGCAATCAGTTTTGTTGAGCTTTTCTTTGATGTTCCGCCCATAATGGAAGAGTAGGAACCAGTCTACTTTGGGGGAGACTGCTAACTGATGTAAGATATATATCTAGCGATGCCCATAAACCCTGTCGTCACAGCCTTCCACATCCTGTGATTGCCATCAATCATAGTTACCAAATGTTACTATTAGAGATGAGCGAGCAGTGCTCGTTACGAGCACTGTAGCGCTCGGGTCCCGTGTGAAATGCCCGCAGGCATTGCGGATCCGTCCTCAGCTGCATGTAAGTCAATGAGGACGGATCTTTTGGTATGACACTCATACCAAACGATCCGTCCTCATTGACTTACATGCAGCTGAGGACGGATCCGCAATGCCTGCGGGCATTTCACACGGGACCCGAGCGCTACAGTGCTCGTAACGAGCACTGCTCGCTCATCTCTAGTTACTATCCATATAAAAAGTAGTGAATTATTGCAGTTCTCACATTAGCCATTGGAACACACAAAATAGGTAGACATTTGCTTCTTTCTGCACTTTTTAGCTTTGCTGCATAGACTGGGGAAGTATCAGCAGAGCCATCTCATTATCTGTGTAGGATTTAATGACAGATCGCAGCTGTATTGTATTGCTGGCTCATTATGCAGCTCTCCTGGCATTTCCTGGAGGAAGGGTCTGTGCCACGTCATTGCCTGAAGACTGTCATAGTCTATGAACACCAGAGCATCAAAGAGATGCTCTCACCTCTCCTGACATGTCTGTTTTAGTAAGTGCTTGCATTCTCCATGTAATAACAATTCAGATGCATCTTGTTATTCTAGCTTGTGCCATTCCTCTATTACACCTATTAGGTGTTTATGAATGAATTACCAGAGGTCGGCAATAAAGGTCCACCTGGGTGTTACCAGTTGGGGGTGTGCCCCTGCACAGTCTGTCAGTGGAAGCACTGATTGGATAGGGTCAGACAGTGCAGGGGCACATCCCCCAACTGGTAACACCCAGGTGGACCTTTATTGCCGACTGCTGGTAATTCATTCATAAACTCATAGCAGGAATAATAGAGGGATGGCACAACCTAGAGCCATAAAAATAAATTGTTATTACATGGGGAAATGGGGAAATGAAAGTAGTTACTAAAACAGACAAGTCAGGAGAGGTGACAGGTCCTCATCTCACACATTGGTGGCATACTGCTAGGATATACCACTAATCTCAGATAGGTTTGGGTCCCACCTCTCCAGAACGGGCCTCCCCAAACTAAAGGAGAGCACACCGAGCAAGTGTGGCCACCCTCCATTAACCTATAAGGGACTTCCGAAAATAGACAAGCATACTCGCTCTACTGTTTTCAAAACTCCCATAGAAATGAATGGAGAGCACACCACACATGCGTGGTGCTCCCGCCTTCATTTTAGGATGGGGGGGGCGGGGCGTTCTGGAGATAGGAGCAAGTCTCACAGGTGGAAACTGCATCTATCCTAGCGATATGCCACAAATGCTCGAGATGACACATCCCCTTTAACTTCCATTAATTGCAGCTGCCATAAAGCAGCTCAGGAGGCAGTTGAAGGATGAAACTGAGCATGTGCAGCCTTCTCAGTGAGCAGGACAGAGAAATAAGAAAAAAACAAACAGCAGGTGGCGCTATACAGATACATTTTATGGAATAACTCAGTGACTATGCTGAATTTGTAATTACAAGCAATTACAAAAGTATTCAGACAGTACAAATATTCTAAACTGTAGAATATTTTTCTTGGGACAACCCCTTTAAAGAATAATAAAGAAAAAAATAAATGGCTACTGTGTTCACAAAATAATAAGACACATGATTTCTCTTCCCCATATTCATTCAGCCTGATGGGATCTGGGAAGTCAACGAGATCAGAGAAGGAGAATTATGTTTTTTGTGATGTTCAACCAAATGTTTTATTTCTGTCTTCTTTTTAGTGTTCAAAAGGATCCCGAGACAAAACAGATTAATATCATATCTTCTGTCTTCAAAGTATCGGCCTATGTAAGTCTCCATTACTGCATGTAGTAACTTCTCATCTTCCCCCACGTGTCAGGACGTGACCTGACACTGACTGAAAAAGACAAAAGAGAGAATATTTTTATATATAAAGATTTATATTTTTTTTTTATCTGCCTTTTTTTAAATCTGTACCTTGTCTCAAAGACCCCCATGCACATTAGTTTCTAGTCACCTGAACCCCCCTTTTATTTTGGGAACGGATGACAAGTTATTGGCTGTTCACATCTCGTTTTTGCTGTACATCAAGTGAATACATTTAGACCAGGGATGGCCAACCTGAGGCCCTCCAGCTGTTGCAAAACTACAACTCCCAGCATGCTCAGGCTGTCACCAGCTATCAGCCTACAGCAGGGCATGGTGGGAGTTGTAGTTTTACAATAGCTGGAGAGCCGTCCCTAATTTATAAATACAGCAAAAAAAAAAAGAAAACATAAAAATATACGCAATTTTGTGGTCATCTATCCTTTTTTTAATGTATACATTTGATAGATGTGCATACATTTCAAAATGTATTACTATGTAAAAAGTATATATTTTTGTGAAACCTTTTTTTGTACCTTTCTATACTTCTTTTTTGTTGCAGCACAGAAAAGCACGGTATGCTACGTTATTCTGTCCTGAAAAAAAAAACGTACAGAAACATAAATAGTCACAAGGGGAGTCAAAAGTATGCAGTTTTGAGCTACGTTTTCCCAGTTATAGTCTATGGGTACTTCAAGCCATCTGTTTTTATATGTTTTTTCTGTTTACAAACATATCCACTTGACGTCCAGTAAAAGTGAGATGTGAACGGCCCCTTACTTGACGTACTGATAGACTATAATTGAGTAAACATGGCTCAAAAGTGCGTTCTTTTGACTCTATGTGTGACTGTTTACATGTAGCATACCACGCTATTCTGTCCTGCAAAAAAAAAACAGACAAATGAGAGATGGATGAAAATGTAAGGCTACTTTCACACCTGCGGTGCGGGGCTCCGGCGGGCTGTTCCAGTGGCTGAACAGCCCACCGGATCTGTGCTGCCATAGGTGCACATGTGGGGCCAGAAATTCACTGTAATGGGGGGCGGGCTGCGGATCCGGCCGCAGCACGGCAACCCCTGCTGAGAGCTGGCTGTGTGCGTTCATGGCCGCAACCATAGCAGAAATTGCAGACAAGAATAGGACTTGCTCTATCTTTTCCGTGGAGCCGCAGAACGGAACTACGGATGCAGACAGAACGCGGTGTGCTGTCTGCATCTTTTGCAGCCCCATTGTAATTAAAGTGTCCGCACCCGTTCTGCAAAATTGCAGAAAGGATGCGGACTCATTCATACGGCCTTCTGAATGAGCCCTTATACACACAGTGCTGTCAGTCACTGATAACCCCTCCTTCTGTACCGATAGCTGTTCATAGGGTTGCAAACAAAAGCAAAGATATAAATGTAAAAATGACAAGTTATAATGGATCTATTCTCACAAAAAAATATATATATATATATATCAATCTGCTCAGCTCCTCCTGGTCTATAACGTGCTGCTGTCAGATTGGACATTTATTGCATTTTGTGGTGACAGGTCCTCTTTACGGGGATTCTCTACTTTTGGACAATCCCAATTTGTTATAAGGGTCCCTCTTATAATTGTATTTGGCTATGACATATCAAAGTACTGAAAATACGGGGACACTTTAGGATTTATTGTATAGTGTATTATTCATAGACTCTGCTGAGTATTAGCAGGGACCGCTGCCCAGTTTCTGTCCGGTTTCTCTGTTGACTTCTGCTGTATATATCATGTCAAGTGCAGCCTTTTTGGCGCACTTTGCGGCATTTTTGGCAACTCCTGATACATTTGGTAAATTCCCTGCATTATGTCAGGTAGGGGGTCGTGGGTAACAGAATGACGTATGCATTGTGGGGGGTTTGCTTGAATCTCGGGTAACTGCTTTCTTTTGTGTTCTGTTGTCTTCCTTGCAGGATGAGAATGGATTACGCTATCCATCAAGCAAGACTCATGAGCAGACGTTCGCCTATCTGATCGTGGACCCACTGAAGCGTCACGTCGTTGTGCTCTGCCATTGTTTTGGTGGGGGAATCTTTTAAAGCTCCAGGAACATTAGACGAAGCCCAGAAAGCTGTGGTGCTGGGCAAAGAAGAAGAAGAAACCATGGTGCTCCGGAGGGTAGTCCCTTCATTCCTGTGAGGGGTAGGGCATCCATGATGAGGAAGTGCTGACCTATACTAGAAACCACCACATGTCATACATTTCGATTTATTTATTTATGGTATTTTTTTCATGGTCGCATCTCCCATTATATGAGTAGAGATATGTTTTATGCTACATTATGTATCTTTTTTAATATAAAAAAAATTAATACATTGTGGCTCATACATTAATTTATTACCAAAATGTGTAATTCTGTGTTGTCAGAATTTTGGATATTGCAATAAGGGCCTTCTGAAGGCCTCTAAGGGGGTTCTCTATGGACAATATCTTCTTATTAGAAGGCTCCTTTGACAGTAAGCTGAAGTGAGTCCCTGTTGGGACCCCAATGATAAACTGTAATCTAGTAGGTAATTTATTATACAGTGGTCCCTCAAGTTACAATATTAATTGGTCCCAGGACGACCATTGTATGTTGAAACCATTGTAAGTTGAGTAATCAGTTCCAGATAAGAGAAAGTGAAGATATAAGAAAAATAAGCAGATAACTAAGACAGATAACACAAGTCCTTACATATAACAGTCAGGAATAGCTGATAACTAACAACTAAGGCTACTTTCACACTAGCGTTTTAAAATTCCGGTATTGAGTTCCGTCATAGGGGCTCAATACCGGAATAAAACGCTTCAGTTTTGTCCCCATTCATTGTCAATGGGGACAAAACTGAACTGAAGACAACGGAATGCTCCTGAAAGCATTCCGTTCCGTCTTCAGACCGGAGAACAAACCGCAGCATGCTGCGGTTTGCTCTCCGGTCCAGGCATCCGCACCAAGACGGATCCGGAATGACCCCCAATGCAAGTCAATGGGGGTGGATCCGTCTGGTGTGACCATAATGGTAACCGGATCCGCCCTCCATTGACTTTCAATGGAGTCCATTACGGATCCGGCTACACATAGACACATACAGACATAGACATACACATAAACATAAACATACACACACATATAGACATACAAACACACATACATACTTACATGCTCCCCGGCAGGTCTTCGGAGCGTCAGGGACAGGAGGGCTCACACAGGTCACGATTCCCCACAGCGCCCTCTGCTGGGCGCCTGGTGGAATCGTCATGATTCCACCAGGCGCCCAGCAGAGGGCGCTGTGCGGAATCGTGACCTGTGTGAGCCGTCCTGTCCCTGACGCTCCGAAGACCTGCCGGGGAGCATGTAAGTATGTATGTGTGTTTGTATGTCTATATGTGTGTGTATGTTTATGTTTATGTGTATGTATGTACTGTGTGACATGTGTGGGGCCGGAGCGCGGTTCCGGCTCCACACATGTCACTGCGGCAGGCCTGATCCGGCAGCACCCTTCACCTGCCGGATCAGGCCTGCCGCCAGTGTGAAACAGCCCTTATCCAGATATTTTACTAGAGAAGTGGCCTTGACTGGTTGGATCTGAGTCTGAGACATTGTATGTTGAGTCTGGTTTCTACTTACGATGGGTCAGAAAAGACCATTGTATAGAAAATATTGTATCCTGAGGCCATTGTATCTAAGGCTACTTTCACACTTGCGTTGTTAATTCAGGTACCGAGATCCGGCAGAGGATCTCTATACCTGAATTAAACTGATCCGTTTTGATTTTGCACATCAGGATGCATCAGTTCAGTTAGGATGCAGTTGTGTGAAATCAAAACTGAAGAAAACTGATCAGGCACTAAATACATTGAAAGTCAATGGGTGACCGATCCGTTTTTTTAGTCTCCTAAAAAAACTGATCCGTCACCATTGACTTGCATTGGTTTCAGTACCTGATCAGTTTCTTTCAGTTTTTATGACCGGACACAAAATTACAGCTTGCTGCGGTTTTGTGTCCGGTCACAAAACTGAAAGCTGCCTGAACTGAAGACATCGTGATGCATCCTGAAAGGATCTCTTTCCATTCAGAATGCATGGGGACAAAACTGATCAGTTTTTTTCCGGTATTGAGATCCTCTGCCTGATCTCAATACCGGAAAACAACAACGCAAGTGTGAAAGTAGCCTTAAAGGATCACTGTATTTCCCTACAGCGCCACCACAGGGAGAATGAAGCATTACACTGTGTCCATTCAGATCAATGGTTTTTCTGTGTAATACAGGACAGGTCCTCCAGGGCAAGAGACACTCTTTACACTGGCCAAGAGATGAGGATCCTGAACAGAGGACCCCTTCTATTAGCTCTAAATTCCTAAATAGGGTGTCAGGAAATACGTAGGTTTTCAAAACTAGGCAACCTCTTTTAAGAGTTGTCATCCATCTGTCAAAACCTCTGAATGGTAAACCTGTTTTGTAGTGTTAGGTAAATCCCTTTCCTGTACATAAATCAGTAAATCTGACTTTTATAAAGCTGGTTAGTAATCCCGGCACAAGCTGTAACTCAGACTATAGTGATTGAATTAAAGGGGTATTACCATCTGGGATATTTAAAAGCGGGTCCCAGATATGCCCTATCTCAAGAATAGGGCCCCACTGTGAATGGAGAGCACACCGAGCGTGTGAAGCATTCTCTCTTATCACTGTCATAGCGGTGGATGGAGTGGTGTGCCTTGCTCTCCATTAACTTCAGAGCCCTGTCCTCGAGATAGGAGGGGGTTCCAGTTGGGTCCCACAACTATTGAATGTATAGAAGTGAGGGCTGAGCTGCTATATGATGTACGGCGCTGTCCTTGGCATGGTCATGTTTCTCATTAGCCAGCCGCTGGCTTCAGCAGTCACATGTCTCTTGTGGACTTATTACAACTGAAGCTAGCAGTTGGCTGAATAGGATCAGGTGACCATGCCAAGGAGGAAGAAAACAAGTCACTGCCCGGAAGATGGAGACGTGGGAGTCGGCGCGTAGGACTGGAACAGCGGGGAGCAGGTAAGTATGATCCTTTTAGTAGAGTAGGCAGGTTGTCGGCAACCCCTTCAAGATTAGAAATAGGGGTCAGCATTCGCTATGCAATATAAGACAAAACGTATAGGAAAGAGTTGCACTGTTTGGTGAAAAATCCCACTTGTATCTATTCTCTGACAACCCCTTTAAAGAAAATACGTAAATATTACTTTATTATAAATATATTCCCAAATACCTTTCATTAGTTATAATGGCTCGTTTTGTCTGGGGAGCAATCATCAGGGGAAATAAAATGGCCGCCGTCCTATTAGTGCACACAGAACCTGTCCTAATCACACAGGAGGACAAGTTACTTCACAATACTGAGGCACTGCTTGTCAGGGATTATGATCCTGAGTACAGTTTAATATGATATTTAGCTGAATCTCTGTAGGAATGGAGTTCATGAGGAGAGATGAAGGACAGAGAGGACGGACAGGACACACTGTGGTAATGGAGACTCCATACAAGTGCTGCTGCTCATTAGCCACACCTCCTCAAGAACTCCATTCCTACAGAGATTCAGCTGAAGATCTTATCATCTGTATTCAGGATCATAATCCCTGACAAGCAGAGAGGAGGATGAGGCAGCTCTTTACCTCAGTGTTGTGAGGTAACATGTCCTCCTGTGTGATTAGGACAGGTTCTGTGTGTACTAATAGGACGCCGGCCATTTTGTTTTTCCTAATGATTGCTCCCCAGACAAAACGAGCCATTATAACTAGAGATGAGCGAATTTCCGCTTATGAAATTCGTTCACGCTTCGTTTCCTGGTAAAAGCAGACTTGCATTATGGATTCCGTTACCACGGCCCATAACGCAATTCTATGATGGAATGCATGACGGAATGCCTTTATAGGCACGTAGAAGTCTATGGGCTGCATAACGGATCCGTCCGGTCTCCGTTATGCTTTCCGTCATAGAATTGCGTTATGGGCCGTGGTAACGGAATCCATAACGCAAGTCTGCTTTTACCAGGAAACGAAGCGTGATTGAAGCGAAAAATATGAAATTTGCTCATTATCATAATTATAACTATTGAAGGGTATTTGGGAATAGATTTATAAAGAAGTATTATTTAAGTATTTATTTTCATTTTCTTAATTCCCGGAGAACCCCTTTAACCCCCGGGTGCCATAACAATTTTAATTTTTACATTTTCATTTTTTCCTCCCTTCTCTTCCACAAGCCATATGAGAGCTTGTTTTTTGTGGGCCAAGTTATATTTCTAATGGCACCATTAAATATTCCATACAATGTATTATAAAGCTGGAAAAAATGATTAATAGTGTGGAATTTGAAAAAAAAAAAATTCTAGCTTTGATATTCTGTGGGTCAGTATGATTACAGCGATACCATATTTATATACTGTACTTTATGTTTTAATACTGCTTAAAAAAGTAAATCGCTTGCCCATAACCTTTTTTATTTTTCCATCTATGGAGCTGTTTAAGGGCTTGGTTTTTTTTTTTGATGTGTATGAATTTTTGATCACCTTTTTAGTCTATGTTTTTGGGAGAAGTAGCGAAAAAAATTATGATTTGGTCATTTGGCATTTGCTCACTGTACAGAATAATCACTTTCACATTTTACTAGTTTTGTCATTTTCAGGCACAATGATACCAATGATTTAATTTTTTTTTTAATTTATGAAATTAGGAAAGGGGGCATTTGAATTTACATTTCATTTTATACATTTTTTACAAACTTTTTTTTTTTTACTTTACTTTTAACCCCACCCATACACTACAAAAAATACTTTTGAGCCTATGGTAATATCACTATGTTCAGAAGGCTCCCGGCTGTCATACTAACTGAACCTCTCCCACAATCCTGTCGCGTGGAGGCCGTTTGGTCATCACAGGGAGTTGTAATTGGCGCCATCTTTGAAAACCCGACATCTGCCATACATGTAGGGTGGATATCACAAAGGAGTTAAGAAACTACTTGAATAAAAATCTCTTAACATCATTCACTCCCTTTAGCCCCAGGAATGACCCGAAAATCCTGCAGATTGACAGATTTACGTAAACCATCCTCACAGCAGATGAAAAAAAAAAAAGGCACCACAAAGAACTGTAAATGCCCCCAGCTGTGCACTTACAGGAGGTGCAGAGGTAGCAGTCGCTCCCAGCCCCTGGTGCCTGAGGGGGTATAATGCCCCCTGTGCCACCTGAGAAGACACCAGCGTCATAAATGGCACATGGTAGGTGGGCGGCCCGGTTACAGATTTTGCATTAGGGCCCGGGAGATCAAAGTTACGCCAACTCCTAAACCTAAATTTGCTCCTTTTATTTTTTTTACGGGTCTCTGATCTGCTCAGGTTTCATTTTAAAACAACACAGTAGAAACTTGATCTGCAAGATTCCTGCATGTGACATTTCTGCAGGGCAAAAAAACAAAGGACTTTGATATGTTCTTCAGATCACCGTTTAGTATCAGACGTGTCCAGGAGGATGATAACCAGAGCCAGAGATAAGCGTGCAACTGGAGGAATCACGCTGTGCCGGGGTCTAAAAATAAAAGCGGAGAACAAATTTCAGGTCACTCGTTCAGGATACAGGATTTTATGTCGAATTTTTCCACTTCAGTCAGATTTCACAGCTTAAGGGCTCATGCACACAGCCGTATGTATTTTGCAGTCTGCAAAAAACGGATTCGCAAAAAATACAGATGACGTCCATGTGCATTCAGTATTTTGTGGAACTGAACAGCTGGCCTCCTAATAGAACAGTCCTATCCTTGTCCGTAATGAGGACAATAATAAGACATGTTCTTTTTTTTTTTTTTGCGGAACGGAATTCACATGGAGTACCTTCCATTTTTTTGCGGATCTATTGAAATGAATGGTTCCGCATACAGTCCGCAAAAAAAAACATAATAGACGCGGAAAGAAAATACATTTGTGTGCATAAGCCCTAAGGGTGCATTCACACAAACTTATTTTTTTCCTTTTCCGTTTTTTTTTTTTTTTTTTTACAGTTCTGTATGCAGAACGATTCACTTCGATGGGTCCGCAAAAAAAAACAGAAAAGACTCTGTGTGCATTCCGTTTACGTATGTCCACGTGTCCATTACGCAAAAAGAATAGAACATGTCCTATTATTGTCCATTTTGCGGACAAGGACAGGCATTGGATCTGCAAGAATAAAAGGATGCAATACGAATGTTACACAGATGTCATCCGTTTTTTTTTGCAGACCGTAAAGTACATACAGTCCTAAGGGTGCCATTCACACAACCGTTACCACTTTGCAGTCCACAAATCGTAGATCTGCAAGATATGGAAGTGGTCCACGTGTGTCCCGTACTTTTCGCAGGCCCCTTTGAAAAATTAAAAATAAGTTTGTCCACAAAATGGGCTAGAAGAGGAAATGTTCTCTAATTTGTAGCTCGGCCGCCCGGATGCAGGCAGTTCATGGATGACGCGTCCACGTTTGATGAATGGGTTCGGGTGCAATCTGTTAAAAATGCGGATCAGATGCTGACCGAAAATACGCTCGTGTGAGTTCAACCTTAAAGGGGTTCTCCTGGAATTAAGAAAATGAAAATACTTAAATATTACTTTATTATAAATATATTCCCAAATACATTTCATTAGTTATAATGGCTCGTTTTGTCTGGGGAGCAATGATTAGGAGAAACAAAATGGCCGCTGTCCTATTGGTACAAACAAATCCTGTCCTAATCACACAAAACAAGTTACTGCACAACACTGAGGTAAAGAACTGCCTCATCCTCCTCTCTGCTCTGCTTGTCAGGGGTTATGATCCTGAATACAGGTGATAAGATCTTCAGCTGAATCTCTGTAGGAATGGAGTTCATGAGCAGATGTGGCTGATGAGCAGCAGCTCTTGTATGCAGTCTCCATTACCACAGTCTGTCCTGTCTGTCCTCTCTGTACTTCATGTCTTCTGATGAACTCCATTCCTACAGAGATTCAGCTAAATATCATATTAAACTGTAGTCAGTCCCTGACAGAGCAGAGAGGAGGATGAGGCAGCTCTTTACCTCAGTGTTGTGAAGTAACTTGTCCTCCTGTATGATTAGGACAGGTGTACTAATAGGACGGCGGCCATTTTGTTTATCCTAATCATTGCTCCCTAGACAAAACGAGCCATTTTAACCAATAAAATGTATTTGGAAATATATTTATAATAACGTAATATTTACATATTTTCATTTTCTTAATTCCCGGAGAACCGCTTTAATTGAGATGCTCATGTGGCTTTTAATTTGTATTGGTCAGGGTTGGTGATGTATTTTGTGATTATAGTAGCCAGTTTCTGTAAGCTCTGTTTTAAATGGCACTTAAAGGGATGTTCCAGATTTATATAAAAGGGTGTAAAAATATCTTGTTTAGCGAAGTGAATGGTGCCGGATGCTGCTGCACAGCTGGGTGATTGGGAGCGCCGCTGTTTAGGGATGTGGTGCTAAGGCATCGCTGCGGCCACTTTCATTCTCAGGATTGTCGAGGACCAAGAGGTGGAGCGCCGCCTCCTCGTCAAGCAGCCAATCAGCAGTGGTACAGGGTGTCACACCCCTGCCGATCAGATATTGATGACCTATCGTGAGGATAAATCATCAATATAAATCGCTGCACAACCCCTTTAAGGTGGCCATAAAGATTATCTAACTAGCGACCAAAGATGATCACCACTGACCTTCCACTGAACACATAAAGGGATGTTCACATGTCCGCTAATAACGTAAATCCATTGTGGATTTCCAGGACAGAAATCTGTGGCTGACACATGGATATCTACAGTGGACATACGAGGATGCTGGACAAAAAGAGATTCCAAAAATGTACTATATCTATTGTACCCACATGAAAGCTCTTTAGCACCAATGCCTTCAGCTTCAGGCCATGTCTGTAGCTCCAGAATCCCCAATCATCAGGCTGAAAGTATCTCTATTGGATTCCTCCATGGGTGGTCAGAAAAGAGAATGAACTGGCTACTCACACACCAAGTAACCATGCCTGCAGGGTGCGAAGATCTGCAGATAATGTTGAAACTGTCCCAGTGAAGACATGCAATTAAGACAATTAGGATATGGACAAAGCAAAGACTCCTGCCAGTGCTTATTTTCCTGGTTTAGCAGTATAATTAAAGGGGTTCTCCGGGAATTTTTTAAAATGACCACCATCAACCTGTCCTAGAATGCAGAGCTGCCTAGGGTGGTGAGGTGTCGGGGGCCTTACTACAGTGCCTTGCGAAAGTATTCGGCCCCCTGGAACTTTTCAACCTTTTGCCACATTTCAGGCTTCAAACAAAAAGATATAACATTTTAAATTTTTGGTGAAGAATCAACAACAAGTGGGTCACAATTGTGAGGTGGAACGAAATTTATTGGATCATTTAAACTTTTTTTGTAATAATAAAACTGAAAAGTGGGGAGTGCAAAATTATTCGGCCCATTTACTTTCAGTTCAGAAAACTCACTCCAGAAGTTGATTGAGGATCTCTGAATGATCCAATGTTGTCCTAAATGACTGATGAAGATAAATAGAATCCACCTGTGTGTAATCAAGTCTCCGTATAAATGCACCTGCTCTGTGATAGTCTCAGGGTTCTGCATCATGAAGACCAAGGAACACACCAGGCAGGTCCGTGATACTGTTGTGGAGAAGTTTAAAGCCGGATTTGGATACCAAAAGATTTCCCAAGCTTTAAACATCCCAAGGAGCACTGTGCAAGCGATCATATTGAAATGGAAGGAGTATCAGACCACTGCAAATCTACCAAGACCCGGCCGTCCCTCTAAACTTTCATCTCAAACAAGGAGAAGACTGATCAGAGATGCAGCCAAGAGGCCCATGATCACTCTGGATGAACTGCAGAGATCTACAGCTGAGGTGGGAGAGTCTGTCCATAGGACAACAATCAGTCCAACACTTCACAAATCTGGCCTTTATGGAAGAGTGGCAAGAAGAAAGCCATTTCTCAAAGATATCCATAAAAAGTCTGGTTTACAGTTTGCCACAAGCCACCTGGGAGACACCAAACATGTGGAAGAAGGTGCTCTGGTCAGATGAAACCAAAATCCAACTTTTTGGAAACAACGTAAATCGATATGTTTGGCGTAAAAGCAACACAGCTCATCACCCTGAACACACCATCCCCACTGTCAGACATGGTGGTGGCAGCATCATGGTTTGGGCCTGCTTTTCATCAGCAGGGACAGGGAAGATGGTTAAAATTGATGGGAAGATGGATGGAGCCAAATACAGGACCATTCTGGATGAAAACCTGTTGGAGTCTGCAAAAGACCTGAGACTAGGACGGAGATTTATCTTCCAACAAGACAATGATCCCAAACATAAAGCAAAATCTACACTGGAATGGTTCAAAAATAAAGGTATCCAGGTCTTAGAATGGCCAAGTCAAAGTCCAGACCTGAATCCAATTGAGAATATGTGGAAAGAGCTGAAAACTGCTGTTCACAAACGTCTCCATCCAACCTCAAAGAGCTCCAGCTGTTTTGCAAGGAAGAATGGGCAAGAATTTCAGTCTCTAGATGTGCAAAACTGATAGAGACATACCCCAAGAGACCGCAGCTGTAATCGCAGCAAAAGGTGGCGCAACAAAGTATTAATGCAAGGGGGGCGAATAATTTTGCACGCCCAATTTTCACTTTTATTATTACAAAAAAAGTTTAAATAATTGAATAAAGTTCGTTCCACTTCACAATTGTGACTCACTTGTTGTTGATTCTTCACCAAAAATTTTAAATGTTATATCTTTTTGTTTGAAGCCTGAAATGTGGCAAAAGGTTGAAAAGTTCCAGGGGGCCGAATACCTTCGCAAGGCACTGTACATACCATGTTCTTGCACTTGCATATTGGTGAGGTTTCCTGTTGGGCTGCTCAGCCATAATGACATATCGTAGGCGGCATCACATCTTTACATCTATTGCAGAGCAATGCATTAATTAGGCTCCGACTCGTCATCTCGTCATAAATTAAGCACATCCTCCTGCAGTGTAGGGACTATTGAAGACCGTGTAAAAAGCTGGTCTTTGATAGTTGACCGCCATAATCGGCAGAAATGTCTCTGGTGTCCTGGTTTGAGTGCATGCATGATGTATGGACTGGGAGTCACAGACGATTGCCTACAGCAGTGTTCCCCAACTCCAGTCCTCAGGGCCCACCTACCAGTCATGATTTCAGAATATCCCATAGAATGAACACCTGTGGTAAGTCCTGATGCACTGACACTATTTATATCACCTGCTGAATACTAAGGAAATCCTGAAAACCTGACCATTAGTTGGGCCCTGAGGACTGGAGTTGAGGAACACTGGCCTACAGGATATATGTTAACAGACTCCCTGTTGTGAGAAGTATTAGGCCTGTTCAGGTTTTCCATCTCAAAATGCAGACCAAGACTCATCCTAGTCACTGACAGTGAGATCTTGATAACTGTAAAGAGCTGGATGTTAGAAATGTGCAGATTTTCTCATGATACAAGCTTTAAAAAGCACCTGTCAGCAAGATCAACCCTATTAAACCCTATTAGGTATTCACACTGTCTTCCTGCCTTGCCCTGTAATAGCGCACATGCACTGTATAATCTTCAGTTGGCGCATGCACAGTACATCGGCTTTCTCCACTGCTGCTGTGCTTACTGTACATACGCTGTTGGAAGACTCTACGAAGCATGCAGCAACCGACGTCAGACTAAGGGCTCGTTCAGACGGCCGTATGATATCCGCAAAAATGCAGATCCGTTTTTTTTTTGGGGATTACATACTGACCCATTCACTTCTATGGGCCCTTTTTTTCCATTCCACGGCTCCGCAAAACAAATGAAACATGTCCTATACTTGTCAGTGAAAATCAGGACATAGCCCCATTGAAATCTATGGGTCCGCAAAAAAAACGGAATGCTATCCGTTTTTTTGCGGACATGTTGAACTGTCTTAAAAAAAAACGGATCTGTATTTTTGCGGACAACATACGGCCGTCTGAATGAGCCCTTTGGCGTCTTTCACACAAAGATGCGTGTAGTGAATGGACTGAATCCTCTCCCATTCATTTCAATGGCTCTGCGTTTTTCTCGCATCATCTTTGCGTTCCGGAAAAATTTGCAGCATGTTCTATATTGTGCGTTTTTCACGCAGCTCTGGCTCCACAGAAGTGAATAGGGCTTCTGTGAAAAACAGAAGGCATCCAGATACAATGCGCTTTTCACTGATGGTTACTAGGAGATGTAGATTGTAATTCTTCAGTTTTTCTTCATCCGCATCAAAAACGTATACAATCCAGACAGAAAAAATGCACACACACTGGCCGCAATTGCAGAAAAAACTGAAAGTTTTGTATGCAAGTTCAATCAGTTTATCATTGATCAGATCCTGGCACAATCACGTAAATCACTTGTGTGAAAGAGGCCTAAACCGGCCAACCAGGGAGTCATTGACTCTCTTGTCCTGGAGCAAAATGGTAAAAGACAAGCACATAGAGTTTCAGCCGACCACGATGGAAGTTTTCCAATCTGACCGATGACATTTTCGGCAGTCAGAAGTTTTTCAAATGATTTTTAGCCTAAATGACCAAAATCGACCATTTTGGCTGACTTGTTATCTCATGTGTGCATCCACCTTTAAGGTCCTTTACACAGGACTATTATGAGGCAAATTATTAGGAACTTCCCAATAATTGGCCATGCCACTGATGACCTGATCAACAAAAAACGCCTGTTCATTAGGTTAAATAAATTTGATTCAGATTCAATCCTCAATCATTATTTTTGGGCAGCAGATTGTGCTATGTAAACAGGGAACTGCTGCCCAGAAACAGTTAAAGGGTTTGTCTGGTTTCAGGGCCGAGCCCGGATATAAGCTCCCCTTCGCTCCTTTACCATGTAAGTGTGGAGCGTCAGAGTATTTCTTTGCTCCGATGCTCCCCTCTCCTTGCTCTGCATTGCGCAGGGCAAGGTCTGTTTGTTCTGAGCCAGTGACATAATGGGCTTCACATCAATATGCTAGGTGGAGACTTCAGCCTAGCAGGGAGCCCGGTGGTCTCACCAGCACAAATGGACGGTGTATAGCAAGCAGTTTTAGAGGCGGGTATCACTGAACAGAACAGCGATATACACCACCCATTGGTACCGGTGATGTCACCGGGCTCCTTGATAGGCCGAAGTCTCTGCCTAGCATACTGATGAAATGCTCCGATGCTCTACTCCTAATTATCAGTTTTCAGCCCTGAACTTGTACAACCCCTTTAATTTGTATGAGGATCAGCGACTGCAGCAGCGATCACTCGTCCCCATACAGCGGAGATGATTGCTACATGTAAATGCAGCTCTCACCTCCAGGCAGCTGTTGGGAAGGAACGATTCCTTCCTGATCATTGCCTGCTCGTTCGGCACATGTAAATGCAAACTGGGACATAAGCTTCACTCTGACCAATTTTAGGATGGGGGGGGGGGGGGCAGAGGTAAATGGAACTAAGAGCAGGTAACGGATTATTATCATTATTATTGTTTGGAGATAGACTCATAAAAACCTCTGATAATGGGAGGTAAAGCAATGTCAACATTTCCTCCTGAATGGTTTCCTGTGCTAAGACGCCAGTGTAATGTTTACCCCCTGCCAGAACGCTATGTAAAACCTGAGCTGCAAATGACGGCTAATGCGAGGCCAGGGCCGTCCCGATGATGCTGACAAGCACGGGCCTGCCCGCGTCTACCTCTCAGAGGCTTTCTTTATCTTCCTGCTTTCTCTGATCCGCAGGAGCTCACAGACCGTGTCATTGTTCCGTATCAGCGCGGTTTCGGCTTTTCAGAATTCAAGGCACCATTTTTGTTGCTGTAGGTACTATGGCAACCGGCACAGGTTTGGAATGAACCCCTTTCTGAGGACTCATTGCTAGAAATTTAGAAAATATGTCACACACTGGTTCAAAGCATGGTGGCAGCCGAGGTCTTCATATCTTCAACTGGACAAAAAAACTCACATAAAGCCGCACTATTTATCATGCTTTTGGTGCGGATTTCCTCTTCATATTAATAACCCCATTGACGTCTTTGGGGAAGACCGCGCTACAGAATCACCGCTCAGTCACACAAACAATTCACATGCTGTGGATTTCAAAATCCGCATGGAAGTTCAATTTCCACAGGGGTGGAGAGGGGGGGACAAAGGGGAACAAAGTGTACATGAGATTTGTCAAATCTTCGCTGGTACGGTTTTGCACTGCAGTTTTTTCACGCGCCTAAAGGGATTCTCCACCTTGGATATGGGATGGGTCTCTTGACAGTGAGCTGATCACAGAGTGTCCCCCTCCTGTGACCCCCAATGATAGGCTGTAACATGTAGTTGGGATTCAGACAGCCGTATTGGCTGCAGCAGACAGGGGTTTTGGCAGTAGGACTGTATATTCACGTAGGACACAGATCTCGTGACCGCCAAAGACAGTTGTCTCCAGGTCCCTGTTCTGTGAGACATGGACCAAAGTAGCGCAAGCTCCAAGTTTCTCTACATGCACCCTTGGTCCGTGCGCAAGGCTTCTTTCACATTAGCGTTAGGCTTGTCCTGTACTGATGATTGCACACGTGTGCTGCCGGAAGTCCGGCCCGGCCCCATTCACTATAATGGGGACATAGGGGAGATGTGGCCGCAGCACAGCAAACATGGAACCAAACCCGAGTTCTGGAAATGGTTTTTTACAGTAAAAATCAATTTCTGAAGTTATTACGCGAAGTCTCGCTAGACTTCGCAAAGTAATAACTTCAGCTTATTTGAGCCAATACATTCTAATACTGTATGGAGCTCCTGCTCCGTACAGTATTAGAACAAAGTTTTTTGCGAATCGACTTCGGATATTTCATCCGAAGTCAATTTGCTCATCCCTAGCTGAACACACAGGACCTTCCCCCTACCTGTAGACCTCCTCTAGTCTGTCAGCTCCTGTGCCCAGCATTTGTCTCCTCACTGCCTGCAGCTACTCAGTCTGTGCTGGCTGATGGGGTTAAAATCTTATCTGAAAGAATCCAGGGAGAGAGCAGCACCAGCCGGCAGTGCAAGAGGCGTGGCCAGCACAATGACGTCTGGTGTAAAGACTCTTATCTGATCTCTGAGGCTTGCGCACAAAACATCAGCAGAGCAGGGAGAGAAGCTGACATCACAGATCATGTGACCCTCAGTGGCATCTGAGAAAGGGGACACTGAAGTTAAAGTAAGTGCACTGAAAAACCATTACATTTGCCTAGTTAGAAACATACAAAGGACAAACAATAACTTGGACAACCCCTTTAAGGCACTCTCTGAGCAATAGGTTCCTATTAGCTTGGTAAGTTCCCGAACAAGTGTGCTGTGTTTTGTTGTCTGTCAGTGTACTGACTCTTTGCCCATTTACTGGATTCTGACCTCTGCTGCCTGACCTGACCTGTGTATTGACCCTAGGCTGTCTACCTTTACCTCAGCCAGCTTTTCATACAGCACTTAGTCTGCCTGCCCTGACCTCATCATGTCCCTGACTACGATTCTGCCCTCACCCCTCTGTGCCCTGCATCAGTATCTCTGACCCCTGTGCTTCATCTATTAATCACACAGATACTACTCTAGGAGGTAGCGAACTGGTGGTTCCCCTGCAGCAAAGTTCAGTTCACTGTAAAGGGGTTAAAGGATCTACTAGGATAACTCCCCTAGAATTAACCCAAAATGAAATCTGTTGATTGACCCAGTGTTTCAGACCCACTGTTGTAACATTTCCTTTAAGTGAGGTTTTACAGACTGCCAATATTGATGACCTGCCCTCAGGATAGTTCATCAATACCAGATCAGTGGGGGTCTGATACCTGGCACCCCTACCAATCAGCTGTTCTATGCAGTCGCATGACACCATTAAAGGGGTTGTTCAAGATATTTAAAAATCTCAGACATGCCCTACAATTTTTTAAATGAAAAGATCATAGCATACTCACCCATTTCTCCAGTGCTGTTCACCCCATTCTATTGCTGAGGCTGATTAATGGTTTTCACCTTGTGGTGAACCATCTGTATTTGCTCTCATAAAGTCTTCTCTTTATGGTAGAATCAGATACGGATACACCTACTTCCTGCAGAGTGTTCTTCACTTCGGTGGAAGTTGTGAATGGGTTTTTCTTCACCATGGAAAGGATTTGGGGATCATCCACCACTGTTGTCTTCCATGAACGTCCAGGCCTTCTTCACTTCCCAAGCTCACCAGTGCGCTTGTTGATTTGGCCACTCCTAACATTTCCACTATGTTTCTGATGGATTTCTTCTTTATTTCAGGCTAATGATGGTCTGTTTCACTTCTATTGAGAGCTCCCTTGACCACATGTTGTGGATTCACAGCAACAACTTTCAGATACAAATACCACAAATGGAATCAACTCCAGACCTTTTACTTGCTTAATTGATTATGGATTCATGAGGGTATAGCCCATGCAGCCCATTAAATAACTTTTGAGATAATTGTCCAATTACCTTTGGTCCCTTGAAAAACAAGCAGCTACATATTAAAGCTCTAATTAGAACTCTATTTCCTAAACTCTTCCTTCAATTAGGAGGTGAATACCCTCATATTTAAGCTGAGAGTCTTCACTTTAAGCCCATATTGATTATATAACTGTATCTTAAAAAAATGTTTTGGTAAACGGCTAAAATGCCAAACTTGTGTTACTGTCCAAACATTTGTGGACCTAACTGGATGTGATTTTGCCACATGTTCATTTTACATGAGCAGATCATCATGGGACAAACAGTATAGTTACCAGAGCTACTGGCTGCAGACAGGGATTTCTTAAGACAAGATGGGAGAAAGGAGCTGGACTATTCTTTATGTCAGAGTAGTTACAAGGGACATCTATCTTTTGCTCTGGAGGACCTGTCCTCCGTCCACTGCGTAATGCTTAAATCCCCCTGTGGTGGCGCTGCTGTGAAATCGAACACTTACTACCAGGTTTCCCAAAAAATCACCTCTGATCACTGAGGAACCCTACAGCAGGACACCTTGTGATCAGTTTCTATTGAAGAAACCTTCTAAAATAGATTGTCAAAGGTGGACAAAGAAACTTTTTGTATAGAAAAGTTTTTGTTTTTTTTTAGTTTATCCTAGTTTTTTTTAAACATTGTAAAATTCCTTTATAATCTCTTCTGCATTATTTCTTACAGACATATGTCCCAATTCCGCTCTACATCTTTGCGCTTTTGGTGGCGGTGTCATTTGCTCACTGGAAGGATTGTTTATTTGCTCTGTCTTGCTCATATTTCACTGATGGATAAATATAAACCACAAAAATGTCCCACTAAGTAAAAACTAGCAAAAAGTACAGACAGCCATTCAGATGTGCTGACTAATGTGACAATGCATTAAAATCCACCAGATACAAGCTCTATAGCGATTTCGGCAATACTGTGAGCTTTGAATGAAGAACCTGAACTGGCTCCATGCACATCAGGGGTGGATTGGCCATAGACCTTAAAGAGGACCTTTCACCGTTCTTGACATTACTGTTTTAATATCTTCATGCATTCCCCATGTAACAACAATTCTGGAACATCTATTCCTATGGCTCTATGTTGTACCATTCCTTTATTATTTGCACTAGAAGTTATATATGAATTGCTATTTGCCTTCAGTAAAGGAACAGAGGGGAGGTAACAAGTTGGGGGTGTGTACCTGCACAGTCTGAACATGGCAGCACTGATTGGATAGAGTGAGTCTGTGCAGTGACACACCCCAACTTGTTACCTCCCCTCTGTACCCTTACTGAAGGCAAATAGCAATTCATTCACAACTTCTAGTTCAAATAATAAAGGAATGGCACAACACAGAGACATAAGAATAGATGCTTTAGAATTGTTAGTATGTGGGGAATGCATGAAGCTATTAAAATAGGCATGTCAGGAGTGGTGAAATGTCCTCTTTAAAGGGAAATTTCCTGGTGGGCCAATTCCCCAGGGGGCGCCAAAGTCCTCCTCTCTGCTGATGACCAGCTACATAATGAGCTATCAACAGTAATTAACACTGTGAGAATCAGGTACTCATGTACCCGGCCAGCGACCACACATGTGCTCCTTAATTCAACTGCTGTGGCCCACACCTCACCTTCTAAGCCTCTGATCCATAGACAACTAGAGCAGGAGGACACAAGATGCCAGCTATTGATGGCCACCACAGAGGGACAGCTTTTGGGGCAGTATATTGTGCAACACTGTGTTATTTGGTTCTGCTGGGATGGTATTTTGCACTATGGTATTGTTGAACCTGCCCACTTGTGTTGCCCCGCCTTCTGTTAATTTGGACCTGCCTACTAAATGGGGGCCACCCACTTTTATTTATTTTTTTCCAGGGCCATATTACTTTCTCAGTCCGCCTCTGAATGTACACGACCATATACATTTTGCGGTCTGCAGATCATGAATCCACAAAATACGGGTGCGGTTCTTGTGCCATCTGCATTTTTATGTTGTGTACTCATTGACTTCAATGGGTCAGTGGTCTTCATTTTGCAGACATATTGTAACTTTTTGAGGAACGAACATACAGATGCGGAAAGCACACTGATCACCCATGTGCTTTTTCCATCCGTATATACATTCCGCAAAAAGATAGAACTTGTCCTATACCTGGACTCAAAATACGAACCATGGACCCACTGAAGTCAATGGGTCCCACAAAAATGCAGATGCAACACAGACGGAATCTGAATTTTGTGGATCTGCAATTTGTGGACCACAAAATATATATTGTTGTGTGCATGAGGCCTTATGGTGTATTTACATGTTACCTATGATGTCACAATTACATTTCCTGACTGAAATACACCTCTAATGTCACAATTACTTTCTGACTGAAACACACCTGTGATATCACAATGGCTTTCCTGACTGAAATATACTTGTGATGTCATAATGACTCTCCTGACTGAAATACACCTGTGATGTCACAATGACTCTGCTGACTGAAATACACCTGTGATGTCACAATCACTTGCTTGACTGAAATAAACCTGTGATGTCACAATTACTTTTCCTGACTGAAATATACCTATGATGTCACAATGACTTTCCTGACTGAAACACACCTTTGATATCACAATGACCTTTCCTGACTGAAACACACCTGTGATGTCACACTGCCTTTCCTGACTGAAATATACCTGTGATGTCACAATTACCTTTCCTGACTGAAATACACCTGTGATGTCACAATGACTTTTCCTGACTGAAATATACCTGTGATGTCACAATTACATTTCCTGACTGAAATACACCTGTGATGTCACAATGGTTTTCCTGACTGAAACACACCTGTGATGTCACAATTACTTTCCTGACTGAAACACACGTGTGATGTCACAATAACTTTCCTGACTGAAATACACCAGTGATGTCCCAATAGCTTACCTGACTGAAACACACCTATGATGTCACAATGACTTTCCTGACTGATATATACCTGTGATGTCACAAAGGTTTTTCTGACTAAAATACAACTGTGATGTCACAATGGCATTTCTGACTGAAATACTTGTGATGTCACAATAACTTTCCTAACTGAAATACACCTGTGATATCACAATGGCTTTTCTAACTTAAATACAACTGTGATGTCACAATGGTCAGTTGCTCACCTGATGTTTTCCAACAGATGACACGGCAGCTTTATGGACAGAAACACACTTGTGGTGTCACAGAAGGTAACCTGACTCAACCCCTTATTGATGGGATGACACAGCTAGCTACCTGAGTGATACACCAGTGGGATGTCACAACAGCTGAAAGCTATTTACCTGCCACTTGTGATGTCACCGCAGCTGATCTGACTGATCCCTGTGGTGTCACAGCTATCTATCTCAGCAGCTTTCCCAGGGTAGACACCAACAACAGAGGTCCCCTGTCTTTTCCAGATGCTAATTTGATAACAGCAGGGTGCTAGCTATAGACCACCAAACAATCCCTCAGATGTGTGTGAATTAACAAGTAGCTGTGGGGGCGTGGCCTGGACGTTCATGGCGCCGGCCGCATAACTCGTGCGCTCCGAGGAGGATAACTGAAAGCGGCACACAGCGGCAGTCTCAGCGGCTTTCCGAGCACTGACTTCTACCAGAGTTCTCTCCCACACCATGGGTAAGCCAAGAAAGAAGCCTGGCCCCAAGAAACTCACTGAGTTTTTCGCCAAAGCGCCCACCAATAGCCCGGGCCTTGCGGAATCGCCGCCATCTTCCCGCTCTGGTCAGGCCTCTCCCGCGATCACCCACAGCAGGCAACAAGATTTTGCTGCGGCCAGCACTTCAGAGTCGCCTTCTGGGCTTCTCACAGCGACTTCTATGCGGGATATGCTGGACTCACTAAGGTCCTCCCTGAAGGAGGATATGCTGTCCCTTATGAGGGAATTTAGGCGCGAGATCCAGGAGTTGGGAGAACGCACCTCGCATGTGGAAAGTAAAATGGCTGAGTTCGCGTCCTCCCACAACGCACTAATTGACGCCCATGAGGCTCTGGAAGAGGATCTCCAGCAACTGAGGGGCAAGCTCCAGGATATGGAAGACCGTCATAGACGGAATAATGTGCGACTGAGGGGAGTTGATGAGTCGGTGCATGCGGAGGAGTTGGAGGTTTTTCTGCAAGGCCTTCTTAAAGCTGCAGTACCGTCCCTAACCGAACTGGATCTCCTGATAGATCGTGTCCACAGGGTTCCTAAACCCAAAGGCTTGGATCCAGCGATCCCACGCGACATTGTGGCCCGAATACATTTCTATCATGCGAAAGAGAAGTTTCTGAAGGCCCTGAGAGAGAATCCTGAGCCTACACCGCTATTCCAGGGTATTTCGGTGTTCCCTGATTTATCTGCAGCCACACTGGCTAAAAGGCGTGAGTTCATCTCTATCACCAAAGTGCTTCGGGAGCACCAGATCCGGTACCGATGGGGATTCCCGGTCAAGCTCCTTATCTCTCGCAATGGGAAACTCATCACCTGCCTTTCGCCTCAAGATGCGGCTAAGCACCTCCAGGAATGGGGAATTTACAGTGCGGCTGAGGCAGGGAAGACAAGTTCTTCATCCAGGCCGGATAAAGTCTCATCTGACTGGGACGTGGCTTGATAGTTAATCGCTTTTGTCAGTTCTTCGGCAGTTATCCGTCTCTGGAGCATGTGAGTGACTGACAGTTACGACTGTTCCTTCCCCCACTTTCTGCTCCTGTCGGTGAGGACGTGTCCTCTGAGCAGAATTAGTTAGGACTTGGTTTGTAGTTCTGTGTATTTTTATGTTGTTCCTATCTTTCTACTTGGGCACTTCTTTGCCCATTTCTAGGTGCCTGTGTTTTCCTGTAGCAAATGTCACTCTGCCACTTTGGGATGTACACGTAAATGGGGCCCACTTATTTTTTGTGTACGCGGCATCTGATAGTTCGCCCTTAACATGCAATGGGGGTTAAGGTGTATTCAAATAATGTGCGGGGACTCAACTCACCGTTTCGGCGGTCACAGCTTTGGTCAGACCTGCTGAAATCCAATTGCGACATTGCCATGATTCAAGAGTCGCATCTATTGGAAGCGGATCTGCATCGCTGCAAACACCGGAGGTTTCCTCATATATATCATTCTCCCGCAGTAAAAAGAAAAAGGCTGGAACTTTTATTTGTGTTCAATCTTCGGTTAATTTCGTATTGCATCAATGCATCACTGACTCCATAGGACGCTATGTCATATTGATCTGCATGATTGAAGGAGCTCCATATACACTAGTATCTGTATATGCGCCCAATGTCCGACAAAGGTCCTTCCATAACAGGCTCTTTAGGAAAATATTGAAAGTAGCCAAGGGCTCCATCATAGTGGGCGGTGATTTTAATATCCCGATAGATGCCTCTCTAGATTGTCATTCCTCAGCGAGCACCAAAAGAGATGATCTAAGATCTGTTCTTATCGATGTGCCACTGCATGATATCTGGCGCTACCAGCATGCCAGTGAGCGCGATTATTCTTATGTCTCCATGTCTCACTCCTCGCAATCCCGGATTGACTATTTTTTAATATCCAGAGACCTGTTGCATAGGGTGCTTAAGTCGGACATTGGTTGTGCTTCTTGGTCCGATCACGCTCCGATTTCTTTGATATTGGATCTGGGTGTCCCTAATCTGCCCCCCCCGTCATGGAGATTAAACCCATACTTGCTAAAAAGCGAAATTAGGGTTGCAGAATATAGGGATAAGCTGCAGGAGTACTTCAGCATAAATGCCACACCCGATATCTCGACACCCACACTCTGGCTGGCTCACAAAGCCTTTATGCGGGGGATACTGCTGCAGTCGGCCTCTAGATTGAAAAAATGTAGAGAGCGACATCTGGCCAATGCTATTAGCGATTTGGAATCTGCTAGCGGTCAATATAAAACTAATCCCTCTCCCTCACTGCTAGAGAAGGTCAAACAACTCAGACTTCACTTGCGTTCTCTCCTCCTCTACCAACATGAGAAAACTATCAGATCATTGAAGACTAAGTTTTATCATGCTGGGGATCGGGCGGGGGCTCTGCTTGCGCGCAGGCTCAGGCGGAGGACTGCGGAAGGCAGAATAGGTAGGCTTAAACATGGAAATTCCGTTTTCTCTCATCCGCAAGAGATCACTAATGCCTTCGCGGATTATTATTCACACCTCTATAACCTCAAGAACGACCCTGAGACACCTCAACCTGATAAAAAAGGTATTCTATCGTTCCTAGACTCATTAACCCTGCCATCACTAACTGAAGCCCAGTTAACATCTTTAAATCTCCCTATTCAGCCTGGTGAAATTGCAAAGGCGCTCAAATTTATGCCTTCGGATAAGGCTCCAGGTCCGGACGGATTTGTCTCCTCATACTTTAAAACGTTCCAAGCCCAGTTAGTCCCGCATTTGTGCTCGCTGTATAATTCATTTATGATAAATGGCTTTATTCCCCCGGAGATGCTTATGGCCACGATTGTTACTCTCCCCAAACCAGGGAAGTCCCCTGACACACCTGCAAACTTTAGGCCCATATCCCTATTGAACGTTGATTTAAAGTTATATGCCAAAATACTGGCTTCCCGTATCAATGCCTTTTTACCGTCCCTAATTGAACCGGACCAGGTTGGGTTTATCCCTGGGAGGCAATGTAGAGATGGGACAAGACGCATGCTTGATCTGGTTCAATTGGCGGATAAGTCAAGAGTACCCACGCTTTTTGTTTCATTAGATGCTGAAAAAGCATTCGATAGGGTCCACTGGGGATATTTAAAACTAGTCCTCCAAAAATTTGGATTTCATGGGCCTATCTTAACGGCGATGTTAGCTCTTTACTCCTCTCCCTCAGCCAGGGTACTTGCCTCAGGCTTTATCTCAGATCCTTTCTGTATAACAAATGGTACCAGGCAGGGCTGCCCGCTTTCTCCCCTGATTTTCGCCTTGGTCATGGAGCCACTAGCAGAAGCCATCAGACGTAGTTTATTAATAGACGGGATTAAAGGGAACCTGTCATCTCCAAAACACCCCCTGAACTAGAGTAAGAGGTGTATAGTGTAAGTGATGCTGAATCCAAATATGTAAGTTTTATCTTCATACTCACTTCCATTCTGACGCTGTGCTCCCACAAACCTGAAGTAAAATGCACTCACTGGACTCTTCTTTGAGTCCTCTCCATTATATGAGTGAGCACTGGAGTCCAGTGAGTCCATTTTACTGCAGGTTTGTGGGAGCACAGCGTTAGAATGGAAGTGAGTATGAAGATAAAAATTACATAACCGGACTCAACGTCACTTACACTATACACCGCTTACTCTAGTTCACGGGGTGTTTTGGAGATGACAGGTTCCCTTTAAGGTGTATAATCACTCACATGTTATAGGATTATACGCGGATGACGTTATCCTAACTTTGACGAATCCGATTACATCACTATCAGCGGCAATGTCTATAATAGATGACTTCTCACGCTGCTCGTATTACAAGCTAAATATCACCAAAACGAATATATTGCCACTCCATGTGCCGGCGGAAGTCAGGGGAGAGCTGCAGTCTCAGTTTTCATTCTCTTGGACGGACAGCTCGATTTCTTATTTGGGGTTGGAGCTGGCTCGTAATTTGGATGACACATTGTCGATAAACCTATCTAAATTGCGTTCCACATTAAAACAGGATTATGTTAACATGTCTAAGACGAACCTCTCCTGGATCGCTAGGATAAACGCTGCTAAAATGTTTTCCCTGCCTAAAATTTTGTACTTTTTTAGATGCATGCCACTACAGATTGCAAGGGGACGGATTGCACAGCTTCAATCGGACTTATTATCCTTTATTTGGAGTTCCAAACAGCCCCGTATAGGCAAGTCTACCCTATTTCCTCCGATACGTTTGGGGGGCTTGGGTGTCCCCGATTTATACAGTTATTACCTGGCATGCCTTGGGGAGCAGACCTTAGAGTGGTGGTCCCCTTCCACGAATCATAGGTGGTTACAAATTGAGGAATCCTACGTCAGAGGTCATTCCTTACAGGCGCTCCTTGCAGCGCGCACTGTGAGGAAAATATCCCATAACCTCCCGCTGTCTACCATGCAGGCTTCACTGTTCATATGGTCTAAGATTGTGGACGCTAAGGAATTTATTTATATTCCAGTTGAGAATCTACCCTTGATAGCCCTGGAGTACCTCATACCTAACATATCCCTGGGCAGCTGGGTAGATGGGGGCATAAAGAAGGTGAATGATCTATTTGACCACTCGGGGTTAGTTGAATTCTCTACATTGCATGAGAAACACTCCCTTCCGAATAGCCGCTTTTACCAGTACCTGCAGATAAGGCATCTGTTGCAGTCTCTGCCTCCACAGAAGAGGGCTCAGGGAGATACCATTCTCACAAGTTTCCTCGCAACAGGCAAGTGCGCGAGGCCCAGAATATCCACCATTTATTCTATGTATGTTCTCCCGAGCACGAGTGCTAAACAGTCATTCATGTTACAATGGGAGCGGGAATTGGATTGTTCCTTCTCGGTGCTTCAGTGGCGCCAGGCGGCTTACTGGTCGTATACTTGCTCCAAGTGTATAAATCACGTAGAGCAGAGTAGGAAAACGCAATTAAGGTGGTACCTTACCCCTAACAGGCTAACACATATAATTCCCAATTACTCCCCGTGTTGCTGGAGACGGTGTGGCAAGTTGGGAACACCTTTTCACATGTGGTGGGAATGTCCCTCAGTGCAGCCCTTCTGGTTAGAAATCGCTGCCCTGATTGAGGAAGCTACGGATTATACAATTGCATATAAGCCGGAGCTGTACCTTCTGGGAATAGGCTTTGGCTCAGTTCCTGCTCCACTCCGCTGGGTAGTTTATCATATCCAGGCAGCAGCCCGCAATGTCTTGGCTAGGACCTGGAAAATGGCCACTCAGCCCTCCACCGTTGAAGTTGTGCAGTCTGTTAATTTCCACATGCACTGTAAAATGACTTTCGCCCCCAACCTGCGATCCAGAATAGGTACTCACAACCGTTGGCTGCCTTGGCTCTCCAGCACATTTGCTACCCCTCTTCCTGAGGGCTTGCTATGATGGTCTCACTTTGATGTACTCACCCCTATGTACCTTGAATCAGATATTTGCATTTTAGCTATCGGATGCTCCCCATGGTGGCCTTATGCTATACTTTAATCTCAGTACCACAGGACCTGTTACTGTTGTTCTGTATTTACTGTTGTTCTGTATTTACTGTCATTATGTTTCTTATGCTGATTACTCAATCTGTAATGTACTCTAAAAACCTTTCAATAAAAATTTATTGAACCATTAACAAGTAGCTGTGTGCACAACTCCTTACATGTGAATTCATAGGAGGGAACTACAAGCAGTGGACCCCTTTATCTGCAAGGCCCCTGGTATGTCTGCCCTGGCCAATTTATCAGACCATAATGAGTCGCCCAATGACATTTGAGCCATATTTTATTGTTATCCTAATTAAAGTGTACAAAAATATAGGAAATATATTGCAGTGAAAAAGTTATCTAACGTGTAAGGTATGCCCTCATACTCTGTAAGGAATTTTTTATCCATAGGTGGCAGGGCTTGGACTATTCTGTTCCATAGATGGCATGGCGAAGACATTTTTTTCCACAGGTGGCAGGGCTCAGATATTTTTGGTCGATAGGTGTTATGACTGAAGCATTTTTGATACATAGGGTGCCATGATTGAGATATTTTTGGTCCATAGGTGGCAAGGTTGAGATATTTTTGGTCCATAGGTGGCACGGTTGAGACATTTTTGGTCCATAGGTGGCATGGTTAAATGTTTTTCTACTGTGAACAGGATACAGAAAACTTTCCCACAGGCAAACAAAGGGGTTCTTTAAAAATTAAGAGCAGATTTTCTTGTAGGATTTGTCCTGGAATGAGCGAGAGTCATAAATCAGATGATCTGTCTGCCCAGTCCAGACAGCCAATACACATGTGTGAAAGAGGGCATTTTACATGTGCAAACGTGAAGGACCTAGTCAACTAGGGAAACGACAGCAAAAACTACATATGTGACGTGACTTTTACAATTTAAAATTCACAGATTCAAAATTCAATTTTTTTTTTTTTATCCTTGTCTTGTTATATCTTTGGAGGAATTTGTATACTTTATTGCCTGCAGCACCTGGTATCACAAGAAAATACCAGCATAGACCAGTGAACTCACTAAATGTTTTTTTTATTATTTTTTATTTAAAAAGAAAAAGTGTACTTGCTCTAAAAATCTCAGTAAATTTTCAGAAAATAAAAATCTGCATTATATGAATGTGAATATATATTGATCCACTGTCATAAAATACTATTATTGCTGCTTATTGATATGCATCAGAGCCTGATTATATTAGAAAAGTTAGAAATTAAATTAAAATAGTTGTAGTAAAAAATAATACAGCTAAAATAAAATAATTAAAATAAATATTTTATTTTCAAATAGTTAAAATAAAACAGTTGTAGTTTTTTTTTTAATATTTCACAACCTTGTACTGTCATGTTATGTTCATAATAAAATAAAATAGTTGAAATTAATATTTTATTTAAAAAAAAGTTAAAATAAAATAGTTGTAGTTTTTAAGTTTCACGACCTTGTACTTTCATGTTACCATCACTTCCGTCCACTGCCCTAATTTTTATCTACTTCAACTTTTATCATCTGCTTTTTCCAAGACTTTCCTGAAGTGGGTGGGTTCAAGCCTGGGACAGGTAACCTACAGATTAGATTAGCTGATATTGTCTTTTTGGTGGTTTAGTTGCGAAACAAATTGTAGAAAAAATTGAATAAATACATAAAAATTGGTTGTAGTCTGTGCGGTTTTCCCAGCATAGACCTTTATGGCCTTGGGCAGACTGGGAACTTAAAGTGGCTCTGGAAAAAATACTAAATGTGGCCCTGTTTTGGAGTCGGGTCCAAATTGATGGGAGGCAGAGCCAGCAATACCATATTGTGGCACATTATGCCACCCCAACAGAGCCAAATACCACAGTCCATCACAAAATACTGCCACGAACAGCACAAAATACATCCCAAAAACTTCCTCTGGCCGGTAATGAGGAGGACTCAGGCGGTCCCTGGGCATCGGCCCACTGGGAAATTTCCCTGTAAGGTCTATGGCCAATCCCCCCTGTTTATGGCATAGTCACAGGATAGCTAGGCTTTCTATTTCCAGGGGCAAAGATTTAGTTATCTCCCTGGCCCTGTATCTAAATACCCTGGTCAAGGCAGCATGGCTTGTTGCTACCAGCCCTGGCACTCAACACGCAGGACACAGGTCCCTTAATCCCTCTTCTACCTTACCACCCTCCCTCGCACTCAGCACCCAGGACACATGTCCCATCAGCCCTCCCCTACCTTAGTTGATTAGGTGGCAATATCAGTGTGGGTTCCAGGAGTTGCAGTCACCAGGGTTACATGCAACATTTTCCAGGCAGAAGGTTGTCCTGGTGACCTACCACTGTATAACTGCATGATACATAGAAGATATTTGGTCTTTGTAGGATCTTGTAAACTCTTCGCCTGAAGTCATCAGACAACAGGGTGAATTCCCTGAGATTGTATCCCGGGTAAATAAATTATAAGGTGTGTGTCTATATTGTGGTGTTGACACAGCTTGGAGAAGATCACAGTTTGCACTGTTTACCTTCCAGTCATCTTTTCCTGCTTACTTCTCCAGAACCAGACAACTGCCTCAGATTTGAGGATTGCTGGGAAAGACGACAGGAGACAGCAATCCGTTTATCTTTCCCAGGTTCTTTACCTCCTCTCACACCATATACAGGCCATTAAATCAACATGATGTTTGTAAAGCAGTCTGATCTCCTGGAGAGGGACTCATCATTTACTCGGATACTTCTCCAATGTCTTCTGACATGTCCTGAATGCCATTTTAGTAGGACAGCAGCCTGTTGGGAACTCAATTCAACTCCTTTAATTGCCTGACAGATACAAGTAGTAGTTTCTACAGTGATCAGATGTTTCTTTGAGGACTTCATTTTCATCCATAATTTCATGTCAAGTTTTTTTGACCGATCATCAAGATATCGATTCCAATTATTTAGGAGGGAGTCAAAACATGATGTGAAGATAATAGCGATAAGTTCATAGCAGGATTGGACGGATGTGCCAGTAAATCCTCCAGTGGTCCCAGGTCAAGCAGAAAAGTACTACCATGTTTGACGCCAATTTGGAGGCCATCACTTGGTGATAGGCACAATTCTTATTAAGTTTATTCACAGAAATCCTAAACTATTATAATTTATGAATAATATGACCTGTGTGCACAATAATGATAGCATAGATTTAGGGCTGCAGCTATTGACTATTTTTGTAATCGAGTACTCTATTGATTAATTCAACGATTAATTGAGTACTCTAATAACAAAAAACTAATTAAAAGAACGTTTTTCTTTATAAAAACTCATCAGCCCCCCCTGTTCCATCAGCTGCCCCCTGTTCCATCAGCTGCCCCCTGTGCCACTAGCTTGCCCCCAGTGCCATCAGCTTGCCCCCCAGTGCCACCAGGTTCCCCCAGTGCCACCAGCTTTCCCCCAGTGCCACCAGCTTGCCCCCCAGTACCACCAGCTGCCCCCCAAGTTCCACTAGCTTGCCCCCAGTGCCATCAGCTTGCCCCCCAGCGCCACCAGGTTCCCCCAGTGCCACCAGCTTTCCCCCAGTGCCACCAGCTACCCCCCAAGTGCCACCAGCTTGCCCCCAGTGCCACCAGCTTTCCCCCCAGTGGCATCAGGTGCCCCCCAGTGCCACCAACTGCCCCCAGTGCCATCAGATTCCCCCCAGCGCCACCAGCTTGCCCCCCAGTGCCATCAGGTGTCCCCCAGTGCCACCAGCTTGCCCCCCGATGCAGCGCTGTGCGGGCTGGCGGGTTACCACAGAGCAGTGAGTAATAGCAAGCACTTCACTCCCGCTCCATGGTCACATGACACAAACGACACAAAACGATTTTTTTGTGTCAAATTACTCGATTCAATCGAGTAATCGTTTCAGCCCTACATGGACTAGGAAGCAGGTAAAACTGGGCATGGACTTTGTTTCTATAGATTGTGGTGGGTTTTCAGTATCAGGATAGGATGAGGAAGGACATGGGGGCAATTAAGGGGCCCTTTAGACCATAAAGGAGAATATGTGCTGGGTTTAGCTACCACCAGGAGGAAAACCACATTTTGGCCTATGACGTTTGCCTTCATTATAATGGGTGGCAAATAATATTTTCAGAAGCAATGGCAGAAAGTATTATTTTACTGAAAAAACAGTAGATGCTTGGAGAAAACTTCTGGCAGATGTGGTTGGAAAATCTAAAGTAAGTGAATGTTAACCTGCCTGAGAGAACCATATATCTATCCTCAGAGAAATATAATGGCAGACTAGATGGACCATGAAGTCTATTTCCTCCATCATTCTCCTATGTTTCCATGTTTCTATCAGTGTCTTAGCTTATACACATCCACCAATGTCTCAGTGGCTTCAGAAGATATTTTAGAAAACAGTACTAAGAAAACCAGTTACAGAGATCTATGGAATCAAATGCATATTGGAATGTTAGGGCTTAATGGGACTGTCCCTCAAAAATGTATTCTACATTTTTCAAACCAGCCCCTGAATCTGAATATGTTTGTAATATCATGTACTTAAAAATGTAATTTAGCTATCAAGTTATTCACTAAAATGTACCTGTATAGCGCCACCTGCGGTCTGTTCTTTTCCTTATTTCTCTGTCTACCTTGAGTTGGTTGCACATGCTCATTCCATCAGGGGTGGACTGGGAACTTAATGTGGCCCTGGAAAAAAATGCTAAAAGTGGTCCCGTTTTGTAGTTGGGTCCAAACTGATGAAAGGCAGGGCCAGCAATACCATATTGTGGCACATTATACCGCCCAACTGAGCCAAATACCACAGTCCATCACAAAATACTGCCAGCAGCACAAAATACATCCCCAAAAACTTCCACTGGCCGGCCGTGAGGAGGGCCCAGATGGCCCCCTAGACATCAGCTCACCAGAAAACTTCCCTGTAAGGTCTATGGCCAATCTGCCCCTGCATTCCATCCTTCAATGTCCACCAGCCCTATGTACTGTTAGAAGCTGTGAAAGTTACAGGAAGAGAGGCCATTAAAAAGAAAACACGTTCTGAGAATGGAGACACCCCCTGAGCTGTGATAGGGAGAGAGCTGCTGCAGAAAGGACACATCTCCTGAGACAGGGCATGCCCACTGAGCTGCCAGCCTGAACTAAATCTAGTAGAGCAATTGGAGCAATGAATGAGGAGATCTCTGGATCCATGTGAGGTACAGGGCTGGTTCTAGCTTTGTTAGAAAGAGGTTGTCATGTTCTATATGATGTCTGGTTTTCATTTTTTACATTAATCAGGGGATAAAACATTATATTATTATCTGAAACATGTATGGCATATCAATAGGATAGGTGCAGGTCCCACCTCTGGGACCCTCTCTTATCTCAGGAACAGGGCTCTGAAGGGAATCAGGAGAAGGGAAAAGCTGCGCATTATGCCACAAATATTGCATCCAACATAATTTGAGACTTTTTTGCACCATATTTGTGGAGTAAACCATTTGATCAATGTGTCTCAGATCAGTGGTTCTCAACTCCAGTCCTCAGGACCCACCTGCCAGTCATGTTTTCAGGATTTCCTTAGTATAGAGCAGCTGATATAATTAGCGTCCATCCATCAGGATTTACCACAGGTATTCATTCTGTGGGATATTCCCAAATCCTGACTGGCAGGTGGGTCCTGAGGACTGGAGTTGAGAACCACTGGTCTCAGATTATGTCTGTTCCCAAGGATTGGGGGTGGGGGGGGGGGTGGTCAGAGATTCTAGTCTGTGATTGGTTGGTAACAAATACAGGTTTTTGTAGGCACTTGATAAATTTGGCCCAGAATACTTGAGTTTAGTTTAGCCATATTTGTGTATGAGGCAGTTGAGGATACCATTTAGCATACCTAAGAGGGTGGGTAGAGGTGTCACATACAGGATGAAAGGTCCAAAGGCCAAGGAGCCTAAATATACAGTAAACCAATCAAATAAATCAAATGTGTAGGTACAAAGGATGAGTCAAAAATCAGGTCAAGCAGGGTCAAAACAAAGGTCAAGGGTTACTTAGTGCATAGCTGCCAACTGTCCCGAATTTGTAAAGACTGTCTTGATTTTCAGAGACAGTCCCAGCAAATTTGGTCTGAAAATCAACATGGCTAATGCAAGTCCCACCACTAAGTGGGTGTTCCCTTGTGGGTTTTGTCCATTTTCAGGGGCGGGGCTTAGATGCCCTAAAGTTACTGACTATAATGTTGGTAAGTACTGTATGTTATCGAGATGGCACTAAGATGGGAGCTGGAAAAAACAGAAAAATGCTATACTGGCACCTTCCGGGGTGCCCAGATGGACGTTTGCAGCATTCGGTATCCAAGTCTCATCATTGTCCTAACCTCCGGACCACAGATTTATTAACCTACTGTAGTTCCTTTAATGATATTATCTATTAACCCACAGACCAAAGGTTTTTTAGCATCTTATCCTCTGTGGATATTATTTATTAACCCACAGACCATGGATTTATTAACCTCCTATCCTCCCAGGGTTGTATTTATTAACAACCTCCCCTCCCGGATTTACATACCTCATATCTACCAGGCAGGGGCCTAACAAGTAACCATGGGGTCCCATATCAAAACTCTACCATGACCATTATTGGTCTACTTAAAGCACAGGGATGATGCACAAAGTGATGTCATAGTAAGGGTCAATGTAAAAAATTATGTCACCATACAGAAATAAGTGATGTCACAGTACAGGAAAAATATACACAGTGATGTCACATACAGGGATAATAAACACAGTGATGTCACAGTACAGGGATAATAAACACAGTGATGTCACAGTACAGGGATAATAAACACAGTGATGTCACAGTACAGGGATAACAAACACAGTGATGTCACAGTACAGAGATAATAAACACAGTGATGTCACAGTACAGAGATAATAAACACAGTGATGTCACAGTACAGGGATAACAAACACAGTGATGTCACAGTACCGGGATAATAAACAGTGATGTCACAGTACAGAGATAATAAACATAGTGATGTCACAGTACAGAGATAATAAACACAGTGATGTCACAGTACAGAGATAATAAACACAGTGATGTCACAGTACAGAGATAATAAACACAGTGATGTGACAGTACAGAGATAATAAACACAGTGATGTCACAGTGCAGGGATAATAAACACATTGATGTCACAGTACAGGGATAATAAACACAGTGATGTCACAATACAGGGATAATAAACACAGTGATGTCACAGTACAGAGATAAACACAATGATGTCACAGTACAGGGATAATAGACACAGTGATGTCACAATACAGGGATAATAAACACAGTGATGTCACAGTACAGAGATAATAAACACAGTGATGTCACAGTACAGAGATAATAAACACAGTGATGTCACAGTGCAGGGATAATAAACACAGTGATGTCACAGTACAGGGATAATAAACACAGTGATGTCACAATACATGGATAATAAACACAGTGATGTCACAGTACAGGGATGATAAACACAGTGATGTCACAGTGCAGAGATAATAAACACAGTGATGTCACAGTACAGGGATAATAAACACAGTGATGTCACAGTACAGGGATGATAAACACAGCGATGTCACAGTACAGGGATAATAAACACAGTGATGACACAGTACAGGGATGATAAACACAATGATGTCACAGTACAGGATGATAAACACAGTGATGTCACAGTACAGGGATAATAAACACAGTGATGTCACAGTACAGGGATAATAAACACAATGATGTCACAGTACAGGGATAATAAACACAATGATGTCACAGTACAGAGATAATAAACACAATGATGTCACAGTACAGGGATAATAGACACAGTGATGTCACAGTACAGGGATAATAAACAGTGATGTCACAGTACAGGGATGATAAACGCAGTGATGTCACAGTACAGGGATAATAAACACAGTGATGTCACAGTACAGGGATAATAAACACAGTGATGTCACAGTACAGGGATAATAAACACAGTGATGTCACAGTACAGGGATAATAACACAGTGATGTCTCAGTACAGGGATAATAACACAGTGATGTCACAGTACAGGGATATAAACACAGTGATGTCACAGTACAGGGATAATAAACACAGTGATGTCACAGTACAGAGATAATAAACACAGTGATGTCACTGTACATGGATAATAAACACAGTGATGTCACTGTACAGGGATGATAAACACAGTGATGTCACAGTACAGGGATGATAAACACAGTGATGTCACAGTACAGGGATAATAAACACAGTGATGTCACAATACAAGGGATAATAAACACAGTGATGTCACAGTACAGGGATAATAAACACAGTGATGTCACAGTACAGAGATAAACACAATGATGTCACAGTACAGGGATAATAGACACAGTGATGTCACAATACAGGGATAATAAACACAGTGATGTCACAGTACAGAGATAATAAACACAGTGATGTCACAGTACAGAGATAATAAACCATCAGTGATGTCACAGTGCAGGGATAATAAACACAGTGATGTCACAGTACAGGATATAAACACAGTGATGTCACAATACAGGGATAATAAAACACAGTGATGTCACAGTACAGGGATGATAAACACAGTGATGTCACAGTGCAGAGATAATAAAACACAGTGATGTCACAGTACAGGGATAATAAACACAGTGATGTCACAGTACAGGGATGATAAACACAGCGATGTCACAGTACAGGGATAATAAACACAGTGATGACACAGTACAGGATGATAAACACAGTGATGTCACAGTACAGGGATAATAAACACAGTGATGTCACAGTACAGGGATAATAAACACAGTGATATCACAGTACAGGGATAATAAACACAGTGATGTCACAGTACAGGGATAATAAACACAAATGATGTCACAGTACAGGGATAATAAACACAATGATGTCCACAGTACAGAGATAATAAACACAATGATGTCACAGTACAGGGATAATAGACACAAGTGATGTCACAGTACAGGGATAATAAACAGTGATGTCACAGTACAGGGATGATAAACGCAGTGATGTCACAGTACAGGGATAATAAACACAGTGATGTCACAGTACAGGGATAATAAACACAGTGATGTCACAGTACAGGGATAATAAACACAGTGATGTCACAGTACAGGATAATAAACACAGTGATGTCTCAGTACAGGGATAATAAACACAGTGATGTCACAGTACAGGGATAATAAACACAGTGATGTCACAGTACAGGGATAATAAACACAGTGATGTCACAGTACAGAGATAATAAACACAGTGATGTCACTGTACATGGATAATAAACACAGTGATGTCACTGTACAGGGATGATAAACACAGTGATGTCACAGTACAGGGATGATAAACACAGTGATGTCACAGTACAGGGATAATAAACACAGTGATGTCACAGTACAGAGATAATAAACACAGTGATGTCACAGTACAGAGATAATAAACACAGTGATGTCACAGTACAGGGATAATAAACACAGTGATGACACAGTACAGGGATAATAAACACAGTGATGTCACAGTACAGGGATAATAAACACAGTGATGTCACAGTACAGGGATAGTGTACACAGTGATGTCACAGTACAGGATTAAGATACACAGTGATGTCACAGTACAGGGATAGGGCATACAGTAATCTCACAATATTGGCAAAAACACACAGTGATTATACAATATGGATATATTGCACAATACAGAGATGTTCTACACAGTGATGTCACTGTACAGGCATTGGAGCAGGAACAACCTGTTTTGTCAATTCTTTTCACAGCAGAATAAAAAAAAACCTATAATGATGTCACATGTGGGTTTCATGCAGACATAATGCACAATGCAGGAATGAAATAATGATGTCACAGCACAGGAATAATGCAAACAGTGAAGTCATAGATGATGCACACAGCTGGGCTAACCACAGGCTCCACAGTAAAACTTATAATGGGGCCGCATTCAATTTTTCATGCCATCATACACCTCGTTACTAACTGCACCATATGTTTGAATTGACATGGGCCCCCTTAGCTGTTGGGCCCCATAGCAGTTGCTATACAAGCCGCCCTAGAAGTTAAGCCCATGGTACCAGGGATATTATTTATAAAACTCGATATATTTGATATATTTATTAACCTTTTATCTCCCAGAGATACAATTTATGATTCCATTGATTTATTAACCTGTTATCCTTCAGGAATATTGTTTATTATTCCATACATCATATATTTATTAACCTCTTATCCACCAGGAATAATATTTATTATTCCATACATCATAGATTTAATAATCTCTTATCCTCCAGATAGATCATAACATTTGATAATTTCTTATCCTCCAGCAGGTATTCACTAACCTCCTTCACCAGGGATATTAAACCTTAAACCACCAGGGATCTTTTTATTTTCCTCTAGACCACCAATCAGTGATAACCAGAAGAGGTGACTACAGTTGATATCTATATTAACACTTTTAAACTCTATGCAGAGAACGTCAATTGGTTGCTCGGTAAAATGATCCATAAAAGTCAGCATATCTTCAGATTTACTTGAAGGATAAGAATAATCTGAAAGTAAAAGTGTTCCTGTTTGTTATGGACCAGATCCAAATGTTTTATGTTTTTTGTATGACTCACCGCAATATATCTTGGCAAACCCGTTCTCTCTTTGCTCTCAAGAGAGATTATCATCTTAGCACTGGTTATGCTAATTTGGTGCGGCATGGGAAAACTTTCTGCAAGTTCACACTTTATCTCCCGACAAAAACCCAGAGATCTGACTTGTGGAGGCCGGACATAGCTGGATCTGGATTCTCAAAAACTGTCTTGCCTGTTCATCCCCTATACTTACCCACATCAGGGACTAGAATATACAACTTGAAATTGCTAGAGTATAGAATTATATTCTATATATATATATAATTACTCGAGAAATGTAGTTAAAGGCTATACACACCTTTATGGGCAATTTTCTTTTATGACTGCATTGTACTCATTTTGAGCTAAAAATAATTTTTTAAATTGGTCTTTATTAAAAAATATGGCTTCCTTTTTTCTGTACACAGCTGAGATGCTCTAGTACCAGCCTGTGGATTTTCTCTCTTTTCCGTCAGTTGGGGAGCTGATGGACTCCTTATCTCACCTTATAAACACTCATTATAGCTCAGTTCTTATCTTACTGATAACTGTTTACAACCTCTTAGTAGTTTAGATATAAGGTTTATTAGATGACCCGGCACAAAGTGAAAGTATCAGTCACACAGTTAGAAAAACAGTTAACCCTTTGTGACAGAACGGCTCTATATTTTTAATAAAGGCCAATTGAAAAAAATTATTTTTAGCCAAAAATGAGTAACATGCAATCATAAAATAAAATTGCCGTCGAAGGTGTACATAGCCTTTAAGTATTGTATATCCCATGCATTCATCTAGGTAGTCCATTTGAGAGGCTAGTGACTCTATACATCACTGCATATAGCACACACCACTTATTCTTACAAATTGGGTATAACATATACTATTAGTCCACGAGAAACGGCCTTCACCTGATAGTAAGTACCGTATACACCACTCCCAGGCAAGACTGATTACAATATACATTACTAGGCCACCAGGGATTGGATACAGCATATTCTACTGGTCCGGTATTTCTACTTACTCATCTGGTAGTATGGTAGTTGGCATATTAGTGAATTTTTGGATACCACTAAAGAAACTTTTATGAGCGTGGTGGGGGCATTTTCAGTCCTAGAGGAAGACAGCCACAGGAAAGGAAATTCCTCACAGCTACCTGGTCAGGACTGTAAGCAGATTGAAGGGATTTCTATGACACTGTAATGAGCAGTGAGTGTGGACCCACTGTATAAACCCATCAGTTAGGCTTTTGGTTATGTCTAAGGGCGTTATCCTGGCAGTCCCCTAGTTTTCACCCTTTAACCCCTATACAGGGATCTGGTCTTTGCTGCAGGGGTGTCACCAGGCTGCTACCTCTTGAGATAGTCCTGGTGTAGTTGGAGACTGACTCACAGGGGTCAGGCATTATTCGTAGTAAGAAGATAGGCCATAGTCTGGGCTGGCGTTGTTCAAAAGTATCAGAGATACAAGTCTGAGGTCAGGGCATGTGGCAATGGGTCAATACAAGAAACAGGCTAAAGTGTGGGCAGGTAGCGGAAAATCAGAGTCGGTTGTGAGGCACAAGTTCAGTGCACAGGCAGTCAAACAGAATAACACACCTACACTGGTTAACAAAAGGCTAGGAACCTAAAGCTCAGGAGCTGTGGAAGAAATTGGATGCACACGCTGGCCCCTTATGAGGGCAAGACAGAGCATGCACGCTATAAAATAGGCATGCAGGACTGCTGTTGGCTGGAAGTGAGAGCGGGACTGGACCGCTGGCCGGAGGCTCTGCTATCTCTCCAGCTGCCGTGTCCTCTGCACTTTGATTGACAGGGTCAGGCAGTGAAATGTCATCATGTCTGCCTGACCCTGCAGAGAGAGCAATGCAGGCACATATGAACATGGGACCAACACAGATGTCTTCAGCTGCCAAGTGCACATGTAACAGGTCAGCCAGTGTCATAGGTACAAAACTGCTGACAGATGCCCTTTAATTTACACCCATAGGCAGAGACCTCCTGGGTCAAATGATTAATTAATGAATAAAAATTTTTTTCGCTGAACTCAAAGATTTCTTTAAATGTAAGATAAATGTATGACTAATATGTTATTCATCTCAGGATCCCAGGTGTAGATACTCCCCCATGAGCCATGATGGGAATTATCCTTCTGGAGAAGAAGACCGCTTATGATTAGTGGTAGGGTGGTGCTGATCCCGCCATCTTACATGCTTCACTGCCAGCTCTCTCACAGGGTCACATGCTGGTTATTATTAATTTATAGATCTAGATACCTCGTAATTGAAATTTAGATTTAGCATATGGGATGTCTAATCTGCCGATAGATGTCATGTCTGTGCTGAACCTCGGTGTCCTACTTATCAGATGCATCTCAAAATGATTGCCTCAAGTTTCAAAGTAGAAAACACAAGATTTCCAGCCAAGTCTCAGCATTACTGCTTTCATGGGAATATGTAAGCCCCGAGCCAGCCGGCCCGTCCATATAATTAGGCTATGTATTCTCAAATCTTACTTAAATGGACAATCGAGTTTACAACAGGGCGATGTGCACCCAGCGTACTGCCTTCTGCTGCAATATAAGAGTACGCGCCCTATCAAAGTCAGACTAGTCGGCACAGTTGCACTTAAAGGGGTTGTCTCACTTCAGTAAGTGGCATTTATCATGTAGAGAACGTTAATACAAGGCCCTTACATGTATTGTGATTGTCCATATTGTCTCCTTTGCTGGCTGGATTCATTTTTTCCATCACATTATACACTGCTCGTTTCCATGGTTACAGACCACCCTGCAATCCATCAGTGGTGGCCATGCTTGCACACTATAGGAAGAATCACTCCCATGGTCCCAGCCACCAGTGATGGACAGTATGTAGTAACACGCAGTAATGTACATGGACTGTATGTAGTGACACGCAGTAATGTGGATGGACTGTATGTAGTGACGCGCAGTAATGTGGATGGACTGTATGTAGTGACACGCAGTAATGTGGATGGACTGTATCTAGTGACACGCAGTAAGGTGGATGGACTGTATGTAGTGACACGCAGTAAGGTGGATGGATTGTATGTAGTGACACGCAGTAATGTGGATGGATTGTATGTAGTGACACGCAATAAGGTGGATGGACTGTATGTAGTGACACGAAGTAATGTGGATGGATTGTATGTAGTGACAAGGATGGACTGTATGTAGTGACAAGGATGGACTGTATGTAGTGACGTGCAATAATGTGCATGGATTGTATGTAGTGATGCGCAGTAATGGGAATGGACTGTATGTAGTGACGCGCAGTAAGGTGGATGGACTGTATGTAGTGACACGAAGTAATGTGGATGGACTGTATGTAGTGACAAGGATGGACTGTATGTAGTGACACGCATTAATGTGGATGGACTGTTTGTAGTGACACGCAGTAATGTGGATGGACTGTATGTAGTGACGCGCAGTAAGGTGGATGGACTGTATGTAGTGACGCACAGTAAGGTGGATGGACTGTATGTAGTGACGTGCAGTAAGGTGGATGGACTGTATGTAGTGATGTGCAGTAAGGTGGATGGACTGTATGTAGTGATGTGCAGTAAGGTGGATGGACTGTACGTAGTGATGTGCAGTAATGTGGATGGACTGTACAGGGGAGGATTGGCCATAGATCTTACAGGGAAATTTCCTGGGGGGCCGATGCCCAGGGGGCCAGCCAGTGGAAGTCTTTGGGGAAGTATGTTGTGCTGCTAGCAGTATTTTGTGATGGACTGAGGTATTTGGCTCTGTTGGGGTGGTATAATGTGCCACAATATGGTATTGCTGGCCCTGCCTTCAATCAATTTGGACCCAACTACAAAATGGGGCCACTTTTAGTATTTTTTCCAGGGCCACTTTAAGTTCCCAGTCCGCCCCTGGGACTGTATATAGTGAGGCGCAGTAAAGTGCATGGACTGTATGTAGTGACGCGCAGTAATGTACATGGACTGTATGTAGTGACGCGCAGTAATGTACATGGACTGTATGTAGTGACACGCAGTAATGTGCATGGACTGTATGTAGTAACACGCAGTAGTGTACATGGACTGTATGTAGTGACACGCAGTAATGTGGATGGACTGTATGTAGTGATGCGCAGTAATGTAGATGGACTGTATGTAGTGACGCGCAGTAATGTGGATGGACTGTATGTAGTGACGCGCAGTAATGTACATGGACTGTATGTAGTGATGCGCAGTAATGGGATGGACTGTATGTAGTGATGCGCAGTAATGTGGATGGACTGTATGTAGTGACAAGCAGTAATGTGGATGGACTGTATGTAGTAACACGCAGTAATGTGGATGGACTGTATGTAGTAACACGCAGTAATGTGGATGGACTGTATGTAGTAACACGCAGTAATGTGGATGGACTGTATGTAGTGACGCGCAGTAATGTACATGGACTGTATGTAGTGATGTGCAGTAATGTGGATGGACTGTATGTAGTAACACGCAGTAATGTGGATGGACTGTATGTAGTGACAAGCAGTAATGTGGATGGACTGTATGTAGTAACACGCAGTAATGTGGATGGACTGTATGTAGTGACAAGCAGTAATATGGATGGACTGTATGTAGTAACACGCAGTAATGTACATGTACTGTATGTAGTGACGCACAGTAATGTGGATGGACTGTATGTAGTGACAAGCAGTAATGTGGATGGACTGTATGTAGTGACACGCAGTAATGTGGATGGACTGTATGTAGTGACAAGCAGTAATGTGGATGGACTGTATGTAGTAACACGCAGTAAGGTGGATGGACTGTATGTAGTGACACGCAGTAAGGGTGTATGTAGTGACGCACAGTAAGGTGGATGGACTGTATGTAGTGACGCGCAGTAAGGTGGATGGACTGTATGTAGTGACGCACAGTAAGGTGGATGGACTGTATGTAGTGACGCGCAGTAAGGTGGATGGACTGTATGTAGTGACGCACAGTAAGGTGGATGGACTGTATGTAGTGACGTGCAGTAAGGTGGATGGACTGTATGTAGTGATGTGCAGTAAGGTGGATGGACTGTATGTAGTGATGTGCAGTAATGTGGATGGACTGTACAGGGGAGGGTTGGCCATAGATCTTACAGGGAAATTTCCTGGGGGGCCGATGCCCAGGGGGCCAGCCAGTGGAAGTCTTTGGGGAAGTATGTTGTGCTGCTAGCAGTATTTTGTGATGGACTGAGGTATTTGGCTCTGTTGGGGTGGTATAATGTGCCACAATATGGTATTGCTGGCCCTGCCTTCAATCAATTTGGACCCAACTACAAAATGGGGCCACTTTTAGTATTTTTTCCAGGGCCACTTTAAGTTCCCAGTCCGCCCCTGGGACTGTATGTAGTGAGGCGCAGTAAAGTGCATGGACTGTATGTAGTGACGCGCAGTAATGTACATGGACTGTATGTAGTGACGCGCAGTAATGTACATGGACTGTATGTAGTGACACGCAGTAATGTGCATGGACTGTATGTAGTAACACGCAGTAGTGTACATGGACTGTATGTAGTGACACGCAGTAATGTGGATGGACTGTATGTAGTGATGCGCAGTAATGTAGATGGACTGTATGTAGTGACGCGCAGTAATGTGGATGGACTGTATGTAGTGACGCGCAGTAATGTACATGGACTGTATGTAGTGATGCGCAGTAATGGGATGGACTGTATGTAGTGATGCGCAGTAATGTGGATGGACTGTATGTAGTGACAAGCAGTAATGTGGATGGACTGTATGTAGTAACACGCAGTACTGTGGATGGACTGTATGTAGTAACACGCAGTAATGTGGATGGACTGTATGTAGTAACACGCAGTAATGTGGATGGACTGTATGTAGTGACGCGCAGTAATGTACATGGACTGTATGTAGTGATGTGCAGTAATGTGGATGGACTGTATGTAGTAACACGCAGTAATGTGGATGGACTGTATGTAGTGACAAGCAGTAATGTGGATGGACTGTATGTAGTAACACGCAGTAATGTGGATGGACTGTATGTAGTGACAAGCAGTAATATGGATGGACTGTATGTAGTAACACGCAGTAATGTACATGTACTGTATGTAGTGACGCGCAGTAATGTGGATGGACTGTATGTAGTGACAAGCAGTAATGTGGATGGACTGTATGTAGTGACACGCAGTAATGTGGATGGACTGTATGTAGTGACAAGCAGTAATGTGGATGGACTGTATGTAGTAACACGCAGTAAGGTGGATGGACTGTATGTAGTGACACGCAGTAATGTGGATGAACTGTATGTAGTGACACGATGTGGATGGACTGTATGTAGTAACACGTAGTAAGGTGGATGGACTGTATATAGTGATGCGCAGTAAGGTGGATGGACTGTATATAGTGACAAGGATGGACTGTATGTAGTGACACGCAGTAATGTACATGGACTGTATGTAGTGATGTGCAGTAATGTGGATGGACTGTATGTAGTAACACGCAGTAATATGGATGGACTGTATGTAGTAACACGCAGTAATGTGGATGGACTGTATGTAGTGATGCGCAGTAATGGGAATGGACTGTATGTAGTGACGCGCAGTAATGTGGATGGACTGTATGTAGTGACGCGCAGTAATGTGGATGGACTGTATGTAGTGACGCGCAGTAATGTGGATGGACTGTATGTAGTGACACGCAGTAAGGTGGATGGACTGTATGTAGTGATGCGCAGTAATGGGAATGGACTGTATGTAGTGACAAGGATGGACTGTATGTAGTGACACGCAGTAATGTGGATGGACTGTATGTAGTGACGCGCAGTAATGTGGATGGACTGTATGTAGTGACAAGGATGGACTGTATGTAGTGACACGCAGTAATGTGGATGGACTGTATGTAGTGACGCGCAGTAAGGTGGATGGACTGTATGTAGTGATGCGCAGTAATGGGAATGGACTGTATGTAGTGACAAGGATGGACTGTATGTAGTGACACGCAGTAATGTGGATGGACTGTATGTAGTGACACACAGTAATGTGGATGGACTGTATGTAGTGACACGCAGTAATGTGGATGGACTGTATGTAGTGACACGCAGTAATGTGGATGGACTGTATGTAGTGACGCGCAGTAATATGGATGGACTGTATGTAGTGACACGCAGTAATGTGGATGGACTGTATGTAGTGACACGCAGTAATGTGGATGGACTGTATGTAGTGACACGCAGTAAGGTGGATGGACTGTATGTAGTGACACGCAGTAATGTGGATGGACTGTATGTAGTGACACGCAGTAATGTGGATGGACTGTGTGTAGTGACACGCAGTAATGTGGATGGACTGTATGTAGTGACACGCAGTAATGTGGATGGACTGTATGTAGTGACACGCAGTAAGGTGGATGGACTGTATGTAGTGACACGCAGTAAGGTGGATGGACTGTATGTAGTGACACGCAGTAAGGTGGATGGACTGTATGTAGTGACGCGCAGTAAGGTGGATGGACTGTATATAGTAACATGCAGTAATGTGGATGGACTGTATGTAGTGACGCGCAGTAAGGTGGATGGACTGTATGTAGCGACGCGCAGTAATGTACATGGACTGTATGTAGTGATGTGCAGTAAGGTGGATGGACTGTATGTAGTGATGTGCAGTAAGGTGGATGGACTGTATGTAGTGATGTGCAGTAATGTGGATGGACTGTACAGGGGAGGATTGGCCATAGATCTTACAGGGAAATTTCCCGGGGGGCCGATGCCCAGGGGGCCAGCCAGTGGAAGTCTTTGGGGAAGTATGTTGTGCTGCTAGCAGTATTTTGTGATGGACTGAGGTATTTGGCTCTGTTGGGGTGGTGTAATGTGCCACAATATGGTATTGCTGGACCTGCCTTCAATCAATTTGGACCCAACTTTTTTTTTTTTTTGGGTCCAAAAGTATGTAGTGACACGCAGTAATGTGGATGGACTGTATATAGTAACACGCAGTAATGTACATGGACTGTATGTAGTGACGCGCAGTAATGTGGATAGACTGTATGTAGTGACAAGCAGTAAGGTGGATGGACTACATGTAGTGACGCGCAGTAATGTGCATGGACTGTATGCAGTGACACACAGTAATGTGGATGGACTGTATGTAGTGACGTGCAGTAATGTGGATGGACTGTATGTAGTGACGCGCAGTAATGTGGATGGACTGTATGTAGTGACGCGCAGTAATGTGGATGGACTGTATGTAGTGACGCACAGTAATTTGCATGGACTATATGTAGTGACGCGCAGTAATCTACATGGACTGTATAGAGACCAAGGTCCAGATAATAAACCTCTGCTTATAGTGAACACATCGTAAAGGATCCAGCAAATATTATCAGTGGCCACACAGGACGGCCGCAGAACAGGTTCCTATCAACAAAACGACTTTACTATAGAAATGAAGAAAGATGCCGGTCCTGGTCAAACCTGTCACCGTGGTGTATTGTGTCCCTTTTAGCTCCAATAAGTACTATCTGAGCCCCATACAGTCAACTGCCCCACATCTCCTGACTGGTTTCAAGTTCATAATGCAGCATGAAGATCATGTTATCCCCCTGCCCATTCACAATGGCTTCGATATTAATGGCCCATATTTGATCGGTTAGGGCAGTGATTTTCAACCAGTGTGCCTCCAGCTGTTGCAAAACTACAACTCCCATCATGCCCAGGCAGCCTACAGCTATCAGCCTACAGAAGGGCATGGTGGGAGTTGTAGTTTTGCAACAGCTGGAGGCACACTGGTTGAAAATCACTGGGTTAGGGGACCGACAACCAGCACCCTCGTCAATCCCTTACAGTTCACCAAGCACAGCGCTGTACATTGTATAGTGGCTGTGGTTGGTATTGCAGCCAAGGCCCATTCACTTGAATGGTCATGTGACCGGTGAATGTGACATTACTGACCTAGGAAGAGGCCACAGTGCTCACTGGAGCCGGGAGTCATATTCATCAGTCACATGGCCATTCTAGTGGATGTGCCTGGTCTGCAATACCAAGCACAACCACTATACAACATATGGAACTGTGCTTGGTATACTATGAAGAGGTTGCGGCACACAACGGCATCTTCAAGCAGCTGATCAGTTTGACGGCAGTCGGTCCCCACCTCCTGAGGGTAGGACATCAATATAATTCTTATGGTAAACCCCCTCCTCTTTTAGGGAGAAGCAAAAAATAAAACATGATTCCACATTTTTTAATATTTATAGATATTGGTAGTAGATGGTTATGGAGACATGGAAATGTGTGGGGTTATTTTATATTAAATGATGTCTAGTCAACCAATCAGATTCCACCTTTCATTTTTCAGAGCTCCTTTGGAAAATGAAAGGTGGAATCTGATTGGTTGCTAGGGGCAACTAAGCCAGTTCTGCTTTACACCAGTTTTGATAGATTTCTCCCTTTGTGCTTAGCATAATCTTTAAAGAGGACCTTTCACCACTCCTAACATGCCTGTTTTAATAGCTTCATGCATTCCCCATGTAATAACAATTCTGGAGCATCTATTCTTATGGCTCTATGTTGTGCCATTCCTTTATTATTTGCACTAGAAGTTATGACTAAATTGCTATTTTCCTTCAGTAAGGGAACAGAGGGGAGGTGACCAGTTGGGGGTGTGTACCTGCACAGACTGACTCTATCCAGTCAGTGCTGCCATGTTCAGACTGTGCAGGTACACACCCCCAACTGGTTACCTCCCCTCTGTTCCCTTACTCAAGGCAAATAGCAATTCATTCATAACTTCTAGTAGAAATAATAAAGGAATGGCACAACATAGAGCCATAAGAATAGATGTTCCATACTTGTTATTACATGGGGAATGCATGAAGCTATTAAAACAGGCATGTCAGGAGTGGTGAAAGGTCCTCTTTAATACATTGTTGTATTTAATCATTTTGTTATATTACTTGAGGGCCCATTCACACGGCCCTATTTTTCTGTCCGCATCCGTTCCGCAATTGTGCGGATCGGATGCGGACCCATGCTGTTCGGGTGCAGCACGGACATGGTCACATGTTCCGCTGCAGCCAATGACTGGCTTCAACGGGGGATGGGGACCTGGAAGATGGACACACTTACCGGCTCCCCTGCCGCTCCAGTCCAACGCAATGGCTTCACTGTGTCCATCTTGTGGTCCCTGTACACATATGGCACATCATCATTGAAGCCAGTCATTGGCTGCAGCGGAGCATGTGACCATGTCCATGCTGTGCTAGAACAAAAGAAGCCAGGGACCGGAAGATGGACACAGAGGAGCCATCATGGAGGACTGGGGCGGCGGGAAGAGGGAACTATGAATCTTCTGTTTACCGAGGTGGGCTGCCAGCATTAGGCAAAAAATGACTAATTCCTGGACAATCCCATTAAAGATGGCTATATTAGACCATCTAAGGTTTAGCATGGCCTCCCGACTCTCCTATGTTTCAGCAGACATCTATCTAATGGGCAAGGCCAGTCTAAGTCCAGAAAATACCCTGCTCCTTACATACATATTACACATATGACACTATGTAAATACTCTACAGAATACTCTACTGGCAAAGATTTAGCATCCACCATCTAGCCACTAGATGGGACCACACACATATAATCTATGTGACATATGTAGAGCAGATTGATATATAGTTTATATCCTTTTTATGTTTAGGAGTCCAGTGGGCGGTCCTATCAGTGTTTTCTGCATGTAGTTATACAAGGAAGGCTGTCAATCATTTAGAAGGCCCTTCCCACTGGACTCCTAAACTGTAGAAAGCGCTGGGATTTCAAACAATAAGACTAAAATCTCCTGAATCTGTCCATGACTATTAAAGGAGCTCTCCATCTAGGACAACTCTCTTTCTTGCCACATTTACACTGTGACACAGCAGGACGACTATTGTATTACTGAAATGCCACCGCAATTGTCAACGCAACTCTGATACCATCCGTGTTTTACGGACCGTTTAGAGGTGTTCTCTGAAAATTTCTGCTGTGCAGTGTCTGTGAAACAAAGAAGACACATGGAGAGCAAAAAGCGGACACACAGATCCTTCACGGATAAATCACTGACCATCCTGTCACGGATTTCATCACAGACGAGTGAATGAGGCCTTAGACTGGGGCAACGTGAAGTTACGCGACATTGGATATATTGGCTGTCACAAAAAATCCGGACAACACAACTTTTAGCGTGGGCTATAGGGGAATCTGCAGGTGTGCATGAGTGTTGCAGTGTAGCCATGTAAAGGAATTAGGGTGCAGCACTACGCACACATTTGCTGCGACCCCAGTATCGAAAAAAAAAAACAGCGGGGTTGTATTTTTTTTATTTTTGTGGGTATTCTGGGGTCACGGTCACGCCAAATGTGCGACCCCATTTTTGGAACTACGATACTTGTGCATGACAACTTTTGCACGACCAGCATTGCTGTGTATCCCTACCCTTACTCCATTTACTTTAATGTAATAAATGCTGCACACAACATGCAACTTTTTTTGCTGCATTTTTACAGCCAAATCACTGCTATGACGTGGTAGAAGTCGCACGCTTTTTTTTTTCTTCTGCGACCATTCAGCACCATGCAACAGTAAACCATGGACACCTATAGGAGCGAGACTTTTCCCAACAATCAATTGTGGCAAAAAAAAAATGCCTGCATTCCTATAGACGCTTTTGTGGCCCCACGAGTTGCAGTCAAACGCATTTTGAAAACGTCTCAGCTGGCTGGCATGCGGACTAGAAGTCGCAGCAGGGTTTAGAAGTCGCAGGCTGCCCCCCCCCAAATCCTCCGTCACTGACACTTCTGCAGCCATACGGGAGTGCGAGGGGGCGTGGATCGCCGCAGAGTCTCCGCCCCTCCCGCCCGGGACTCATCCATATCATAGGCGTGGCCTGTGGCTGATCACGTGTCCAGGGAAAAAAGTTTTGCGGTCCAAGCGGGATGTGAGGAAAGTTTTTCTAGTTGTCGGAGCAGAGCGGGAGCTGCGGCCGCGGAGAGCCGGGCGGGTACACCGGGGGCCCCGGGACTGGATCTAGTGGCCGAGCCCCTGCACGGACGTATAAGGACGCGACAGTGACATGAACGGGAGCCGCGGACTGTGATTGCCCAGGAGCCCGTCACCCCCTTCCTGCAGCACCCCAAGCCCCCTCACTCTTACCCCTGCTTTACCCCCCCCCCCCTCTCCATAACCATGGATACCGGAGCCCCGCAGCAGAACTCCGTGTCCGCTCCGCAGCCTCCTCCGGCCGGGCACCAGATTGTTCATGTGCGGGGCGACTCGGAGACAGACCTAGAGGCACTCTTCAATGCGGTCATGAACCCCAAAACCGCCAACGTGCCCCAAACCCTGCCCATGAGGATGAGGAAGTTACCGGACTCCTTCTTCAAGCAGCCGGAGCCCAAGTCCCATTCCCGGCAGGTACTGGATTTAAAGGGCACTGGAGGTGGGGGAGGAAAGGGGGGCGCTAGGGGGTAGAGTGACGGGGGGTGCCGTACTGACGGAGGAAGGGGAGGGAGTGGGAGCAACTGTGGGGTGCTGTAGAGTATAAGAGCCTAAGGGGGCGCTGTTCTCTGCTGATGCTGGGGAGAGTCATTAGGTCTTGGGGCCCAATTAGGATTAAAGGAGTATCTGGGGGGCTCTAGATTGATAGAACATGTTTGGGGGGTAGAGGGTTACACTGTGACAAATTGAAACTTTGTGATTCCCTCCCCCCAATGGTTCTTTGCTGACCTGTCAGGTGGGGGAGGGGTAAACACTTTGTGCCCCCCCCCAATCCTCTCTTTCCCACTCTAAATCCTGCTTTGTAAGGGCCATTCAGGATCATAAGACTGGGTTGTCCCCGTAGATGTGCAGCTCCCAGGCCTCAGCTGCAGACACATTCCTGTACAGTGCCCATAGGGGTAGTGCCAGCACTGGGGCATATCTCTAAGTAGAGGGGGTAGTGACAGTGCTGGGGCATATCTCTAAGTAGAGGGGGTAGTGACAGTGCTGGGGCATTTCTCTAGGTAGAGGGGGTAGTGGCAGCACTGGGGCATATCTCTAGGTAGAGGGGGTAGTGGCAGCACTGGGGCATTTCTCTAGGTAGAGGGGGTAGTGGCAGCGCTGGGGCATTTCTCTAGGTAGAGGGGGTAGTGGCAGCGCTGGGGCATTTCTCTAGGTAGAGGGGGTAGTGGCAGCGCTGGGGCATTTCTCTAGGTAGAGGGGGTAGTGGCAGCGCTGGGGCATTTCTCTAGGTAGAGGGGGTAGTGGCAGCGCTGGGGCATTTCTCTAGGTAGAGGGGGTAGTGGCAGCGCTGGGGCATTTCTCTAGGTAGAGGGGATAGTGGCAGCACTGGGGCATTTCTCTATGTAGAGGGGGTAGTGGCAGCGCTGGGGCATATCTCTATGTAGAGGGGGTAGTGGCAGCACTGGGGCATTTCTCTAGGTAGAGGGGGTAGTGGCAGCACTGGGGCATTTCTCTAGGTAGAGGGGATAGTGGCAGCACTGGGGCATTTCTCTAGGTAGAGGGGGTAGTGGCAGCACTGGGGCATTTCTTTAGTAACTCTTTTACTTTGTAATTAATGTAACTTTTTTGGGAACTTGTACATCAGCCATAAGTATGTGGCCCCCTTTGTTGTCACTTGTAGTATCACAGCATGCTGTGACAGTGTGTCTATCAGGGCATGCTGGGATTTGTAGTCTCATTGTACCCAGAGACCCCCCAGTTGTAGGACCCCCACCCCCCATCTCTCTTCTCTGTATTCCTGGCCATTAACAATACAAGCTTTTATCAAATCTGTTCAGATATGAAGGTGAACGCTCCGGTAACGTGTACGTGTCGCTGCGTCTGTCCGCTCGCGGTTACGTTTTTGTGCCTACGGCCTGTGCTGTGAAATCTCTGCTTTTCTCTAGGGTCATAGCAACTTTTTTTTTTTCCTTTTTCCAACTTTGTAGCCAGAGGCGGTGTGTGTGTCGGTGGTGGGGGGTGGAGAAGCTGCATGTAGAGTCCTGTTCACTCCCTCATGCGAGGCGGTGGGGGGAGGAGAGCGGCTCCGCTCTACACTGTGGGTCCTGTGTAGTAATGGTGATCTGGAAGTCATTTATTAATAGCTTTATATGGTTGTTCTCCAGCTGCCTCTGATCTTATAGCTCGGCCTTCAAGACGTAACCCCTTGAGTGCTGGCCCTGGCCGCCTCCTCTGCAGTCGGCTTCCCTATCCTTGTACTTTTTCGCCCACTTTTGGTGTGTTTTCATGTGTAGGACCTGTTTGTTTTCGTTGTGGACTTTGCTGGGTTGGACGCTGCCGGGTATGGGTTGTGACTCGGCCGAGCAGGCTCTGCCGGAGGCGGATGTGCCAGGCGTCGCAATGCGTTTAGATGGAAAAATGTAAAGTTTTTTGTGTTTTGTAAAACAAAAGTTTTACTAAAATTTAGGAATAAAAAAAAAAAGAGGTTTAGGCGCTGCACTAAAGTCTGCACTGCCTGTGTCCTGCGCTCATTACCACCGGTCACATCCTATGTAGCGTGCCCTTGTATGTTGGTACTGAAATGATCATTTACAGTCAGGGGTCTAACTCCCGGCGACGTGACGACACCATTGCTATAAATATTATACCGTAACTTGTTGGGGGAGTGAGGTAGGGGTGCAGTGACAGTTTTTTCATCAGGGCCTAAGCGCTGTTCTACTAAATGTTTCTGAAGTCAGTGGTGGAGATGTCTGCCACGAAAGCAGTGACAGGGGGTGCAATGGTTAAAATATCTCCCCCTGACTATGGATGACGCCTATTTAAAGGGGGTTTTCCTGCAGGATCCTTTAAATTTCCATAGGTTCCCCCAACGTGTGCTGCACCACAAAGTGTCATCCAGTGTTGCATCGCATGTCGGTGACGACGTCACCATCGGCTATTGCCGGTCACAGTCGTGCTGCTCGTCGCCCAGTAGCGCATGGCTGGGGGGGGGATGGGGCGGTAGGTATGTTCCACCTCTGTAGGTACCTGTTTTTTTTTAGGTTGAACAAATCCATTGCAGCATCTGGTTGTAGCCGCGAAGTACTGCAAAAGTAGCAACAGCGTCTGATATGGATCTGTTCGCACGTTCAGGTTTACATGCAGTTTTCACTCTGAAATCCACATTTTGGACCAATGCACACGACCGTGTCCGTAAAATACAGATGCTACCCATATGCGTGATGCGTTTTGATGCACACCCCATCGACTTTCAGTGGGTCCGTGGTCCACATTTGGACATGTTCTAGTTTTTGCAGAATGAACATACGGGTGCAGAAAGCACATGGAAGTCATCTGTATGCTTTCCGCATCGTATGTCCGTTCCGCAAAAGCTAGAACATGTCCTCTACGTGTCCACGGACTCGTCGAAGTCAATAGATCCGCAAAAAAAAAAGTGTGAGCACAAGGACCGTATCTGTATTTTGTGGATCCCTGATTTGCGAACTGCAAAATACTGATGGTTGTGTGCATGACACATTCTACAGTACGCAGAAAGAACTCGTGAGAATAAGGCTAGGGTCACATATGCGCCCAAATTCCGATATTGTGTTATTGGGCTAGGAGCGGAATACTGGAATCGCTGGTGTCTGACAGATCCCCTTCACTATAATGGGGTCCCGTTGGGTTTCCAGCATGAATACCGCCGCATGCAGTGGTATTGCGTCTCTGTAGACTGCTGTGGTCCCCTACTGAGGTGGCGTTCACTATTGACTTCCGCGTTCTGTAAGTATTCCCTTCTGAAGCATTGCTGCATCTGTGCCGCCATACGGGGTTCGTGCATGCAACTTTGCCGTCTGCATGAGCACTAAGCTTGCCTGCGGACTCGTCCATACACATGCATGCTCGGCTGAGGCGAGTGCATGCATTCTCAGTAGCGAGATGGGAATGAGACTGCTGCCAGACACATCTGGTGGAGTTACATGTAGATTTTACACCGAATTTGCCACCGATTTCACCATCCGTGATGAAAATCTGCAGCGGAAAATGCTGCAAACTTTAAATCCACTCTGCAGATCATGTCCCTGAGATTTGCTATGCGCTGGAAGTCTAGTACCCTGTGGCTTTACTGCATACAGAGCCACTACCGTAAATCCACAAGAAAGGATTGGGCATGTTGTAATTCAACAGCCTCATCACTTAAAGGGGTTGTCTGGTTCTGATGGGAACATTAAAGGAGTTGTCCGGTTTCAGGAGGGATCCGCCTACATTAATGAACTGGTAAGGACTTCCCTGACTCCTCAGCTGCAGCACTGATGACATGTCGACAACGCGTGACTGCTGCAGCCAATCGCTGGCCTCAACGGTGGATCCGACGAGGCCAGTGATTGGCTGCAGGGATCACATGTTGTCGGCGTGACGTTGCTCTGCTGGAGCCTGACTGGGAGAACTGGAGTGCCGGTACTGGATCTGTCAGGTAAGTACTTACCTGTCATTTTTTGCAGGCGGATCCCGAGGCGTGTTTGGTGTCCCTCATGAAGCAGGACGACCCCTTTAAGATCTTTTTGGTTGTGCCTTCCCGTTCTAATTGCCAAGTGCAACTGAGCAAAGCAACAGAAATTTGATTTCAGCCCCGCTCCTGCTTACTGCGGAGATGCCGTCCCTTTAATTACAGTCCACTGGGATTGCAAAAGGTTCACCGTTTACTTGGAAAAGTCACAATGTGGCCAAATGCTAAATATTTACTTGTCACCAGGAGCCTGTCTGTTACATTGTATCACATGCTTAATGTTTTTGTTACTTTGTATCTTTTCCAAGAGAATTGACAAAGTGATTAACAAAAAAAAAAAGAAAGAAAAGTCCTCCAATTGTTGTGCAGAGGACTGGCTGCTGGTTTTCCCGTTGCTGGCCCCAGGGTGGAACGCAGGAGGGAACACGTCCAGGGGGGAGGGGCCGGCCCTTTAAAAGAACATGGAAGTATAGGAATGTTTCCAGGACTAGAAGGGAAGTGCGGGGCCGGGATTAGGATCGCTCTAGTGTTACAGCATCCAGACTTCAAAAGAAAGGCAAGAATCGAGCCTTCCCTTCTGTGCAGCAGCAGAGGCGGGTTTGTCATTTCACCAGGGTAACTGCAGCAATGGACATGCTCAGCTCTGCTGCATTGGGAGTGGGCAGGAGACCTGTACACTGCTGCCTGGATGGAGGAGGGAACGCTTCCCTTCCCCCTCTCTAACTTCATCATCACACACAACTTTTTCCTCAGCCGAGGCCACCCAGGTTCAAAAGCTGTGATTTGTCATCGCACCCAGCGCTGGTTTAAATACGACTTCAATCTACTGCAGGACGTCTCCATCAGTGTACGCCGCCCGTCCTGCAGGACTGTTTTTGGGTTTCGCTTCCCAAGCTGGGTTTTTAGCCTACAATGTAAAATTTTTGAGACATTGCGTAAAATGTTGTTAGGTCCCATGCACACGACTGTATCCGGTTTCCCATCTGCAAAATATTGATGTAGTCTGAGAGGCGTCCACTGTTTTTTTTTTTTTTTTTGTTTGTTTGTTTTTGTTTTTTTGTGGTCTCTGACCTCAACTGGTCCATGGTCCAACTTTTTGTGGACGTATTCTATCTTTTTTGCGGAACAGACATACAGAGGCAGAAATCACACAGATGATCCCTGTGCTTTCTGCATTCGTATGTCCATTCCGGAAAAGGATAGAACATGTCCTTTAGGGCTCATTCAGACGGACGTATGCTCTCCGCAAAAATATGGATCAGTTTTTTTGCGGATTATTCATTTCTATGGGGCCCTTTTTCTTCCATTCCACGGCTCCGCAAAAACACTGAAACATGTCCTATACTTGTCAGTGAAAATCAGGACATGGCCCCATTGAAGTCTAGGGATCCGCAAAAATACGGAAAGCAATCCAGCATACGGCCGTCTGAATGAGCTTTTACTTGGCTGCAAAATGCAGACCAAGGACCCATTGATGTCACTGGTTCTGCAAAAAATGCGGATACAACATGGACAGTATCTGTATTTTGCGAATTTGCAGGCATACGGTCATCTGCATGAGGCCTTGGCCACTGAACCTAAAAGAGAAGTTGCCGCCACCAGTCTCCGTTCCACACTAGATATGATGTAAAATAGTGACTAGGGGAAGATATAGATTTTTTTTTTATTTATTTTTTTTTTTTCCCCCAAAATGTTGGGTAAGGCTACTTTCACACTAGCCTTTATTACGGATCCGTAGTGATAATACAACCTTGTGGATCCGTAATTCCGGATCCAGTTGTATTATTTTTAACATTTTTTTAAACGGATCCGGAATTAACTCCATTGAAAGTCAATGGAGGACGGATCCTTTCACCATTGTGTCACAGCAAACGGATCCGTCCCCATTGACTTGCATTGGGGGTCATTCCGGATCTGTCTTGATGCGGATGCCTGGACCGGAGAGAAAACCGCAGCATGTTGCGGTTTGCTCTCCGGTATGAAGACGGAACGGAATTCTTTCAGGAGCATTCCAGTGTCTTCAGTTCAGTTTTGTCCCCATTGACAATGAATGGGGACAAAACTGAAGCGTTTTATTCCGGTATTGAGCCCCTATGACGGAACTCAATACCGGAATATATAAACGCTAGTGTGAAAGTAGCCTAACCCCTTTGAGTGAGATGCTCCCTTAAAATTTCAACCACTTTTGACATTTTGGATTTTGGGGTCCCTTGGTCCCATTTTTAGAAAGCATGTCTGGATTATCTTGGAGAGACTTTGGCACAGCATGGGTGGATCCCTCATCATTATCGAGTTGGCAATGGCTCCCAGTCTGCAGGGCTTCATAGTCAATAGCGTTGCTATATCTCCGGAATATTCCTCAGCGCCGTACGTTCAGGGGATTTAGTGAACATTATCAATTGTCAAGCAGAGGCTTACAGTGAAGTGATTTGCAGGTGGCCCCTGCCTGTAAAGGGCCAATGATTGTTACAGTTCATACAACCACTCCTTCCTGGTAATTGCCCCGTGTAAATGCGGCACTGCAAAACCGGAAAAACGAGCAAACGCTTGTTCTCCAGGTGATCGCATCTTTTATACGACACAAGAACCTCATTCGTTCCCTGTCCAAATTGTGACATGCCTGCCAGCAAAACAGCCAAACTGTATGGAAACGAATGATCGTAGTAGCGATCATTCATCCATAATCATTACCGCACTTAAATGCTGTTAAGGGCTCATCCACAGAAACGTGTGCGGCCCATGCCGCATATAGCGGGTCCACAATATACGGGCACCGGCCATGTGCGTTCCGTATAGGGGGTGCGGACTCGTTCACTTGATACGGAGCAGAAGCCTGCGGATAGCAGCTGTGCTTGGTTCATTTAAATGGGTCTGAACTGTTCATAGGCCATGTGACCGATGAACTTGTGGCCTAGGAAGCGACTGCAGCCTCTTTGAACAGCTGATCGGTGGGTTGTCGGACCCCCGTCACTCTGATATTGATGACCTATGCTGAAGATGAGCCAGCAATATCAGAATCTCGGACAACCACCTAAGAGCTTACAATCTAAATCTTCAATACTTGTCTTCTCTCGGTGATATTCGGTGGGACCTTCACTGGTCTGTAGAGCGGGGGTCCTGAGCCCCCCCCCCCCCCCCCCTTTTTCCTCCTTACTTCAGTGGTCACACATATGGAGTGCGGCTCCACTCGGTGGCTGAGGCTGATGGAAATGATGGCTGATTGACTGTTTGATGCTGGTGGTACTACGCTTGGGTCCAGATCATAGACGTGTGTCCCTGTCTGATAGTAAGATTTACCCTTTGAACTCATGGCTTCGTAAATCCCTTGTATTCTGTGGATCCAGGTCCATAGACCAGCGGTCAGGATACACGTCCGTACTGCGCTCGCATGTAAACAGCAGGGATTTGAGGAATTCTCTTGTTTTCTCCAGGTCTTGATAACCTGAGGACTTTACCGGAGCGTGTCCTGAAGTGTCAGGAGCACCTTGGTCTACGTGTGATTACAGCTTCCCACGCCATCCCTTGGCCTGACGATGACTTGTCGCGCAGTATCTGATTCACTAGTATTGTGTGACTGGAGTCCTATGATGCAACTTTTTTCTATTATTAAAATTTAGTAAAGTTGCACCATTGAGGAAACTTCCCATTGACTCCTATGCTATTGTGCTGCCACATAGTGCTTCCATATAGAGCTGTATTATGTAGATATTCTGGCCTAGAAGCAAGGCTAATACCAAACTTATACAGCATGTGGAGCATGCCTCCATCAGGTTCATGTGGTAACTGAGCAAAGTAATCCCTTGTATGACATGGTAGACCGACCAAAGTACAGCATGGTCCTATTTACTGTCATAGACTGTTGTGTTGCAGTGCAGCATAAGCCTCACGGTGTACGGGCAGCCTACAATGGCCAGAATTTGTCCACTCCCACCTTAAAGTGATGCAGCCAAGTTTATCACCCATCTGTCGGATAGATGACCAATGTTAAATAAGTGAGGGTCCAACCATTGGGAACCCTACTACCTTACCCTAAGCCGTCAAAATCTCACCACAAGGGCAAGGAGAAGTTTGTATGGCGAGCTCCAACATGAAGACCTCCTCACGAGGACTATTGGTTGTGGCACCAGCGGTCATTCTAGCACTTCTCATCTCCCCAGTAGATCCCTCTAAGCCATAAGTCTCATGACTGTGACCGATCTGATTCCGGCTCTCCAATCCTTGGTACCTTCTTAACGTATAATGGGGTCCGTCTTTCCCAAAATAACAAACAAGAGGAGTGAGGTATTCTTTCCGTCCAAAATAAGGGACCCTGACAGAATGGTCAAAACCACAGTTTGAACGTTGCCACTAGATTTGCCTCTTGGCAGATGTCACCCAACTTTGCTAATGGTGGCATGTCTTGTCACCTCTTCTTCTACCTCTTCTTCTCAGCTTAGTTATTGCCTCATGGAGTTCGTATGGATGCCCTATGGACAGACCACCTTGCATTTTATGGACACTTGGCCCATAACTGGAGATTGTAGAGTTTTTTTTTTCCTCCTGCGTAAGAAGTTCTGACTTCTAGGCTTTGTGGCCGGTGGTTTTTGCTTAGGGCTTGGAATATGTGTGAGAGTCGTATAGATAATTATGGTTGGATTTGAACGTGAAAAATCAATAATGGCTTATCAGTGGGTGGCCTGGCCTTCTGATGCTAAGTTGGTTGTGTTGTGCAGGAAGTACCACCACAGATGTAGAGGCTTGTCAGAGCTGTGATGGTGGCTCCTTGTAGCGCCCTGAACGGGTCGCAGGACTTAAAACAAGCAAGTCAGGACCTGCCCCCACCATCTTCTTGAGGCCTGCATATCTACATGCATTTGACAGAGCTCTTGGGGTCCTGCCCCTCCATCCATGTCCCATGCAGCCAGGTATATTACTAGGAAGTAGTAGATATTGCATCTGCCGTCCACTGAGACATCATCTTGGAGGTGTCCACCACCACCTCGTCAGGACTGTAGTTTATCTCCTCCTGCCTGATGGCATATGTGCCACTTGCGTCCTTGACCACACTTTTAATTCCGATTGAAGGGGCCCCGTGACTGAGCGTTCAGTGGAAATGTAAGACTGGAGATTTGAAGAAAAGCACCAATTAAATGCACGTCGGGGGAGATTTCGGCTGAGAGTCAAGGCTTTGCATGCTTCATTGTCATGGGTCCAAGTTTAAGAACCTCTGTTCAACCGGCAGGTGAACAGCCTGCCGGATCCATGCTGCCGCAGGTGCACGTGTGGGGCCGGAACTACGCTCCGGCCCCATTCACTTTAAGGCTACTTTCACACTTGCGTTGTGGTTTTCCGGTATTGAGATCAGGCAGAGGATCTCAATACCGGAAAACTGATCAGTTTTGTCCCCATGCATTCTGAATGGAAAGAGAACCGTTCAGGATGCATCAGGATGTCTTCAGTTCAGGCAGCTTTCAGTTTTGTGAGTGGACGCAAAACCGCAGCAAGCTGTAATTTTGTGTCCGGTCATAAAAACTGAAAGAAACTGATCAGGTACTGAAACCAATGTAAGTCAATGGTGACGGATCAGTTTTATTAGGAGACTGAAAAAATGTATCCGTCACCCATTGACTTTCAATGTATTTAGTGCCTGATCCGTTTTTTTTCAGTTTTGATATCGCACAACTGCATCCTAACTGAACTGATGCATCCTGATGTGTAAAATCAAAATGGATCAGTGTAATTCAGGTTCTGAGCTCCTCTGCCCGATCTCAGTACCTGAATTAACAACGCAAGTGTGAAAGTAGCCTAATGGGGGCGGGCCACGGATCCATTTAAGTGAATGGGGCTGGAGCATAGTTATGGATCCGGCGAGCTGTTCACAACAGCCTGCCGCAGGTGTGAAAGGGTCCTAATGTGTTTGCTATAGACTGAATTGGATTTCCCTTTCAAACCATATATTCGAGGCCGTGTCTGCTCATTGACATGGTCTTGAGTCACTTTTAAGGCCCTCACACACGCTAGCCTATTTTCCAAGCCTGCCATTTTCAGCATGATCATCTGACTATCTAGTGTGTATGGGGAGCCCCCGACTCTCACTCTACTGATGGTGTCAGGGAGAGATTGGCCATTTTGAATTTCAACGCCTGATCCTTTTCTTATCCTTGGAGGTAAGCTACTGCCCAAGATGTCTAGCAGCGGCTTAGCCAAACCGAACGCGTATGTGTATGGAGAAGTCGGAGAGATGGCTGACGGCCATCGAAGGTGTATGAGCAGCTTTAGACACAGATTAGAGATCTTACTGGGCCAATGCTGGGTATAAAATGGGCTGTCTCACCTCAGACATTGGGGGCATATCATTAGGATATGCCCACAATGTCAGATAGGTGCGGGTCTCATAGGCCTAACTCTAGAACAGGGCCACAGTGAACAAGATCGCAGGGTGCTCTGCATTCGCTATAGCAGTTCAGAAAATAGCGGAGTGTGTTCCCTATTATGGAAGTCCCATAGAAATGAATTGACCAGAAGTGCTGTTCTTTTCGGAACACCAATAGAAATGAATGGAGGACAGCTGTACATGCACGCCTGTTCTCCATTCACTTTGGATGTCCAGTTCTGGGAGCAGGTCTCAGAGGCGGGACCACCTGTATCCTTAAGATATGCCACCAATGTCTGAGGTGAGACAGTCCCTTCCCTGTATCAGCGCTGCCTCCTCTTCACTGTTTACATGCTGGCCCTAACGGGGGTAGTGGTGAGTAGGTGTAATTACACCTCACCGCCCCATTCATTTCTATGGGAAGAATCGCTTCCATAGACTTGTATGGGAGTGATTCTTCCCATAGAAATGAATGGGGCGGTGAGGTGTAATTACACCTGCTCACCACTACCCCCGTTACGGCGAGCAGGTAAACAATGAAGAGGAGGCAGCGCTGATATGGCGCGCGCCTCCTCTTCAAACAGCTGATCGGCGGGGGTGCCAGGTGTCGGACCCCCTTCAATCTGATATTGATGACCTATCCTGAGGATAGGTCATCAATATATATAACTCGGAAAACCCCTTTAATGTACCTTTCCCACAGTACAATGAAAAGTGAGTAGGGAACCAGTGATCGCTATTACGATCGTTCGTCCCCCATTCAGTTTGCTGTTGTCTGCAGCACATCGCCTGTTTACACGGGACATCTTGCTTGTTTGTTGAGTGATATGGGGCACTTATTGAGAGGGAGCAATAATTGACCAGATCCTCGGCCACTGTAAAAGGGACCTTGAAGTACAAATACTGGGACTGTCACATCGCTCTCCAGTTTAGATAAAGTCGCAGGATGACGCAGGCAGGCCAGTTCTTGTGACCTCTCCGGTTACTGCAGTTCTCACTTTATCTTCTTGACTCTGTCGTATCACTTTGGGACTGATTCGTGCATCGTGGATCTTGTATGACTTCTTCTGAGTAATCAGTTGTGAATCGTCGCTTGTCCCTGATGTCCCTCTGGTACCTTCAGCTCGCTTCCTTCCCTTTGGTGCAGTTTCCTGTTGGACAGTGTGGCTTGCATTGTGTTGAGCGCTGCTGAAGCCATCAGGGCTTGTCGAGAGTAGTGATGACCCTGCCGGCGGTGGAGCGTGGACTGAGTACTGTGGAGTATCACTTATTAACTTCAGGCTTTTCATTGGTTCCCCGATCTGTATGCTAGCACCGTAATAATTACTAGGGCTTTTTGCTGTAGTAGGAGTAGTGTTAGGAACCTCTAGGACATTACTGGTTAAGCACTGACAAAATTTACAAACCTGTCCCATCTTCTGACATGTCTGTTATTAACTACTTACATTCCCCATGTAATAACAGTTCTGGAGCATTTATTCATATAGCCCTATGGTGTGCCATTCCTCTAATATTCCTACCAGAATCTTATGAGTGAATTTCCAGCAGTCTGCAGTGATGGTCCGTATGGGCAGTAGCAGTTGGGGGGCGTGTCCCTGCACAGTCTGATACTATCCAGTCAGTGCTGTGAGATTGTACACGGACACGCCCCTAACTGTTAACACCCAGCTGGACCTTCATTGCAAACTTGTAGCAATGCGCTCCTAAACGTCTAGTGGGAATAATAGAGGAGTGGCGCAACATAGTCATAAGAATAGATGCTCCAGTTACATGGGGCATACAAGTATCTACTAGACATGATGGGAGAGGGGACAGGTCCTCTTAAACAATACCCATACAATATGGAATGAATGAACTTTACACGGTGGCTGTACATTGGCAGCTCTGGGTGCAGAATTGGTCACGAGGGCGAAAAGGAATGATTTTCGTGGCTTCGGCCTCCTACAGTGAGGGATAGAACTGCCACGATTTCAAAGTTCCGCTCATGTGGACATCCCCTTTAAGTCAGCAGAAGAACTACGTTGGTAAGGAGCGTTTTTTTTGAGCCCCACATTAGGCAGTGTACCGTTCATATAAACGGTAGTGACGTCCGCGGCTTGTGATCTCCATCGTTAGGCTTTAGTAAAAAAAAAAAAACTAAATTACTCCTTTTTAGGGAAGGGGCTGAAATTACTGCACATATTAACATATTAACTAAAAATACCGCCTTCACATATATTCGTCAGCGGGAGAGCTGGCTGTCAGCCAAGTGCTCGCTCAGCAGTCAGTAGTCTCACCTGTTAGGCCGGCTTTACAGCCTGTATTCCAAACCAGAGCTGCATTCACCATTCTGCAAGCTTCAGAGCTTGCATTTCCTAGAATTCCTTGCTGGCCAATATGATTTTTTTTTTTTTTTTTTTCTAATGTACATCTCCTCCGATCATTGTTCCATTTCTAGGTTTGTTTTTTTTTTTCTTTTTTTTTTTGCACCCCTTTCAGCATCAGGACATAACTCCTATATGCTATATGCCCCGCAAGAATATCGGTCTTGGTTGTTTCAGCTACATAAGTCTCTATGTCTTCTCTATTAGCAGCTGATGGCTGTTCTTCCCGACCCATGCACATGTACGCTCAGCCTGGCCAAGTGTGCATGTGTTTTGAATGAGGAGCCTCTGCCAGCATCTCTGACCTTGGCTTGTCTCCATTGAGAAGTATTGGATGTTGAAATTCAATATACTCTATCCTTCCTCTACGCAGCTTCATCTGTCAGAGGACAGTGGGCACAACTCCTACACATATTTGGTTGTCCCACTGACATTGGTAACTTTACTCTTATGTGGATGGGCACCTACATTGTCAGATGTTTTAGGCTAGAGATGCAGCCTATGTATGGGATGAGTGAGGCCTCCTGTGTCAGAAGATATTCCATCACATTCTTATATTCCGCCATGATTAGGTTCCTTAATTTCAACTTTTTTTTTTGTAAAAGTTAGAGATGGTAGCTTGTGTTGTTGTGGGGTGTTCTCTGCATGTTCTCCGTGATGACCTCTTACCTTCATTGGTCATCCACAGCATCAGACCGCTTTCCTGAGGCAAAACGGTATTTTGCATTGGTATTTGTAAGTGAAAACCAGGTGCGGATGCAAATCTTTCCATGATAGCTCTTCTCTCTGTAGGTTCCATTCCTGGTTTTGGCTCACAGATGCAGACCGTGTGAACGTGGTCATACCAAGATGCAACCTTGGTTTTCTCCTACTTGAAAGCAAGGCTAAGGGTGACTGTAAAGGGGTATTCCTGTTACATGTTATGCCCTATCCACCGGATAGGGGAAACCTATTAGATCGGTAGAGGTCCTACTGCAGAAACCCCCATGATCACAAGAATGGGCCCCCACCCAAAATAAATGGAGCTGCAGGTTGACCATGCCCATTACCGATCCGTTTATCTCGGTGGGGGTTCTGGAGACGGTCAAGTAAAGTTGTCAGCTACTTTCAGAACTCCCATAGAGATGATTGGAGAGGCAGCGCATGTTCCCGACCTGCAGCTTTGTTCATTTTGTTGGCCCCTAGCTGTACAGGGTCACTGTTCTATTAAAGGGGTTGTCTCGCTTCAAAAATTGGCATTTATCATGTAGAGAAAGTTAATACAAGGCTCTTACTAATGTATTGTGATTGTCCATATTGTCTCATTTGCTGGTTGGATTCATTTTTCCATCGCATTATACACTGCTTGGTTCCAGGGGTTATGACCACCCTGCAATGCATCAGTGGTGGTCGTGCTGGCACACTATAGGAAAATGTTCTGGCCTCTTTGTGGCTGGGACTGCGGGGGTGCTCATAGTCCAGCACTTTTTTCTATAGTGTCCAGTTTCCAGTGATGGGAACCCCCCTGAAATCTCCTATCGGATAGGAGACAAGTTGTCACAACCGGAATACCCCTTTAAAGCGTTCCTCTTGATTTTGTAAGACTTTTCACGGCACTCGTTGGTGGGAATCTGTGGGCACAAGCTCAGTCAAATTATTGGGAACACTTCCTAGAGATCAAAAGTGGTGCAGGGATCTCCCCCTCTGAATGGGTTAGTTGTTCTAGGCAACCCTAGAACTTCACTATGAAAAAGACTTCCATCTTGTCTCTGACTTGTCAAGTTTTTATAGTGTTTATGGCCAGAGTTTTTATGTGATTAGGAAAACATGGCCGTTTTCTACCAGAAATGGAGCCTCCCTTGACCACGGGATAAGTCTGGTACTGCAACTCTGTCCACAGAAAGCAGCCATGTTTTTGTAATCTCGCGCAACCTCTGTGGGATCTCTCAGATGCCGAATATTACAGTATGTGTGATCTTGTGTAGAACCCAATGTGTGAAGATGTTGAGGTTGGTAGAACTTGCCTGATCCTATAACCCAGCAGCCAGTTTCTTAAGAGTAACCCATGTGCCTCCTCACAGGCCAGCACGGACGGTGGATCCGCGGGGGCGCTGACTCCTCAGCATGTTCGCGCTCACTCCTCTCCAGCCTCTCTGCAGCTCGGCGCTGTGTCTCCGGGGGCCCTCTCTCCACCAGGCGTGGTATCTGCCCAAGGACAACCCGCTCCAAATCCGCATCTCCGGCAGTCGTCTTTCGAGATCCCAGACGATGTTCCCCTGCCTCCGGGATGGGAAATGGCCAAAACTCCATCGGGACAAAGATATTTTCTAAAGTGAGTCACTCTCTACTCTCTTTTTGCAGATGCCATGATTTACTTCTGTATGTGCATGGAGGGTTTGATTTGTATTTTTGTAATTTTTTTTTAATGCATTTACTGATACAGGTTAGAATTTGAGAACAGGTCTGTGGTAGGAGAGCTGAGGTTGCGGTCACACCTGAGCCTGTCATGTACATGAGGAAAGCAGTGACAGAAACGGGCAGTGCGGAGGAGTGATGGACGTCATATAATACTGTAATAATAGACTATGTAAATGAATACTATTACAATCTATATATAGGTCCCTGAGGCCCTGCATGTGATGGTTCAGGACTGCACCTCTCTCAGTGATGCCAAGGGTGGATCTGCCACTATAATTAATTTCATTAGTATGAAAATGTAATATGTTATTTTTGGATCATCATATGCATTCTTAATTGAACATGGCGGACCTAGGGATTAAGGGGGTTTTCTTGACGTACAGTATTGATGGCCTAGCTGCTGATTAGTGGGGGTCCGACTCCCGGCACCACCAGCACTGATCCGCTGTATGAAGAGTCTGATGAGCACTGAGGTCTCTTCCCAGTATACCATGCACAGCGCCAAACATTGTACAGTGGCCTTGCTTGGTATTGTAGCCCCTTTGCTACACCTAGACCATGTGACCGATAAACGGGACGTCGGGGGGGGGGAATTGAAGGTCTTTCCTATGGAATCTATATTGAAAATCAAGAAAATTTCTTTAAGTAGCTAGTGGCAGTTTTTTTTTTTTTTTTTTAAATGCAGTTTTTGAAGGCAAATCTGAGTGGATTAAAAAGGAGCAAAGAAGTATCTGCCTTGTATTACCCCCGCCCTTTAATATCCAATTCCTTTGGCTCCAAAAACGTCATCTAAACGCTACATGTAAAGCCGCCTAAGCATTGGCTGATGAGCACATATTGTATAGTAAAAACTACCTATAGTGATGGTCAGTAGAGAGTTGGTATGTATCTATTATGTCTCTCGCTCTATTATTCCAGCCTTTCAGATGTAGGTTTGGTGGCTTGGGGGCCACTAAGTGCAAGCATGACAGTCGTGAAGCCAACAAACCTTCCCATAGATCTCGTTATTCTCAGTGGAGATGAAAAGGACTTCTCCCTTGTGGTGTATGGGAGGCCTGTCCTTTTGGAACTGCAGTCATGAGAGGTAGGACAAGGTACCCCATGGTGGCTTAAAGGGAGTCTGTCACCACTATATGACTATATACAGCACTTACATGGTTCTGTAGCACACCTACACTAGAATGTAATGGTACCTTTGTTATTTTCTTTAGACTTGCAGATGCAAACGAGCACTCGCAAGTGCCCAGGGGCGGGGTTCAGTGTGTAGGAGCCCAGGCTGTTTCACCTTCTTTCATGGTTACTCCTCCCCAGCTTTTGCCCGCCCTCCTATTCCCCTGTGTCATACAAGAAGGGCGGAGACTGGGCAGGAGTAACCATGAAAGAAGGCAAAGCAGCCTGGGCTCCTACACACTGAACCCCGCCCCTGGGCACTTGCGAGCGCTCATTTACATATGGATTAAGGAGTGTTTTTCCTGCATCTGCAAGTCTAAAGATAATAACAAAGGTACCGTTACATTCATGTGTAGGTGTGCTACAGAACTATGTAAGCGCTGTATATAGTCATATAGTGGTGACAGACTCCCTTTAAGCCACTATGGGGTACCTTGTCCTACCTCTCATGACTGCAGTTCCAAAAGAGGGTTCACCAGAGCCTAAGAAAACACTTTTGCTAGTCAGAGTATCAGAATTGGTTGAGGACAGTAAAGGCCCTTTTACACCTGGGACAAATGTTCTTACAGACACTCGTTCCCGATAATTGTCTTCTGTAAATGTGCCTCAGATCTCCCAATGAATCCCCAATACAGAGAGGATGACTGATGCATGTAAATGGCAGCTGTACCGCAGTTCCACAATTGCGCAGTGATAAAGTTCAGTTTGTTCCCTATAATCGGCGGACTGACGATATAACAAGTTGACCGGTGCTCTGCGAGATGGCTTTTTACATTGCCGTTGCAAACTGTTTGAGGACGATCATTGGATCTCCATGTTGGCGGCAGATCCCAAGCCATGAGTTGCCATGTTTAAATAGGCCAGCGAGTGGGAGCAAGAATCCTTCTGAACACTAGTTCGGCTGGTTATTGACCTTGTAAAAGGGCCTTAAAGGGGTTATCCAAGATGAAACTTTAACAGCCCCTTTAGGGTGGCTACAACCACGCTGGTGTTCATACTTACGTGGTCGCAACTGCTGGCTTCTGGCGGCATCGCTCCACGGCCACCACTGCAGGTTCCGGGTATCTGGGAATAAACATCCTGTTGACGGGCGTCACCCGTACTGCATGTGACGTACTGTATGGGTGACAGGCCATGTCATGCCCATCAACAGGATGTTTATTCCCAGAGACGTGGCACTGCCGAGGTGTCCATGGGGACCAGGAACTTATGAACCTCACCGTGGGTCCAGCCACAGGTTTAGTGTTGGATAACCCCCTATAAATGGGTTGTCCGGGCCAAAAAAAACGTGACCTCTGAGGCCAGTGATTGGCTGCAGCAGTCATATGATCAAGCTACTTCCGTTCCTGCGGGGATTCTAAATGTCAGGACTGTAGACAAGCAAGTTTTTCTTTATCTATTGGGGTTGTTGGCTCCTAGACCCCTTTAAACTGAGAGTGGATCTAGTCTGTCCTGGGCAGCCATATCTAATTTTCTTACTCCATTGTTCCCATCCTGATGAAGGGTATCGAGTAAGGAATTGTAACCTGTCCTGTAGGCGGCTTTATTACCTGTATACCCAAGAAGGTGCAGAATTATATACCCCATATTAATCACTTTATAGGCATCTTGTGGTTCAGTCCACATGACGGCCCCCGTTCCGCCATCTGCAGGAGGAGTCCACTTAGCTCTTGAACTTTCCGCTATAAATCTCCCCTTTTAAATACCTGTAAAAGTGCACATATTGATCTTTTCCGCCCGGTGTCTTCCCGCACGGCCCTGGTTTCCTTACGGCTCATGTTTCACCTGGAACAATGAGGAGCCTCAGACTGTAAAGTACACACGAGTCTGGCAAAGTCGCATGCATGAGCGAGGAGGGCGTCTGTTCCCCCGGCAGACATCCTCAGTAACTGATTGAATGGGCCGCTGGCTGTGAGGGATCAGACCTGATTGAGAAAAGGCCTGGATATAAACTGGGTTGTTAAGCAAAATAATGGCCGCTCCTCCCGCTGGGATCACATGCTGACCTGCCTGGGCGGCTTAACCCTTCCTGGCCCTGCCAGAATTTTGCAAGTTCTAGATAGTGCTTGTTGCTGTATAGTATAACTGAAGGGTAATCTCAACGGTCTGGGGTACGTGAAGGATCCTGGCTTGAGACTTTGGAAACCCTCTTAAAACTTGCACACTTTACGCCTTCAGGCAACTTTTACCTGCATACATAAAGACAAAGGAAAGAAATACATAGAGGTCTCTGAACTGTATATATTTTGAGTTGTTGACTATTGTCTATGGAAGTTCTTGTCACTTGCCCGTCTAAGCCAATCGAAAGTGGTGGGATAGCTCATGCGTTTCTGATTCCCCTCCGCTCCCAGCAGAACCTGTGAAGAAGGCTATACTTACCTATTCCCTATCACTCCTTGGCTTCCAGGCTGTCTTCACCGGACTTCAAGGCCCTGGATGTCAGGTTCCTGCACAGTTACAGTCATGTGCACCGCTGCATCCAATGACTGGCCTCAGCGGGGAAGTGTCCTCAAGTGTGGCGGCGCATCACTGCTGAGGCTAGTCACCGGACTTGCATGCTTTCCTGGAAGTCCGGTGAAGACCTCCCAAGAGCTGCAGATAAAAAGTAATTAAAGGGGGGAACATAAATAAACATCATGGACAACCCCTTTAAGGGGTTCTCCGGCAATAATGACCTCTTACCAAGTTTCGTCAGCCTGCCCCACTAAGCTAAGGATTCACACTTACCTGCTCTATCGCTCCGGTCATCCACTGCCTCTGCTTTCTCCATCTTCGGGTCCCTGCACTCTTTACATCCGGCTTAGCATGGGCATGGTCACATTTCCCACTGAAGCCAATGACTGGCTTCAGCAGTGACGTCCTACTTGCGGCCATATCATCACTGAAGCCAGTCACTGGCTGCAGCAGAACATGTGACCATGCCCATACCAAGCTGGATGTAAAGCGCGTGGGGACCGGAAGATGGAGGCAGCGCGGAGGACAGGAGCGATGGAACAGGTAAGTGTGAATCCTTCACTTAGTCTAGCAGGCTGCTGGCACTTGTAAAATTAGTCCTTACAGGAGTACCCCTTTTAAGTGTTTTTGGGGATGTGTTTTCTGGTCCCTCAACAAGGGTTTACCAGGGAAGGGGTGGTGGTGTAAGATAGGACAGTACGTATGTGCCATAATTGCTCTAGAATTGACACACAATTCTAATAGGTGATATAAACTAAAACCAGATGCATCAAAGATGGTGAGACATGTGGATCATCTTTAGACAGTCTAGTGTAAGTTTGAGAATATCTCCTTACTGAGGCACTAGTTTGGACTTTTTGCCACCGTACAGGCTTCATGCATGTGAGACGGGCAGGAGACCAATGTCGTTTTCCAGCAGCAAAACTGCACTGTGTGAACAAGTCCTTTTGGGAGTATCTACCGTTTACCCTTGTTGTTTAACAGAGTTGTACCTTAGGCTACTTTCACACCTCCGACAAGTGGCCTGTTCTCCACTCGTCTGCCACAATGTGTACGAATCTCCGCTGGGGGCCATTGTATATTCCGTCCGCGTTTGGCAGTGCCAGATCCGGTGAATTCCTGCAGGCTGTTCTGTGCCGGACTTCACACCAGAGGTGTGAAAGTAGCCTTACCAAGTAATGACCTGTTGCTAGGATTTGCCATGACCTACCGGTCAGTGGGGACCCAACTGCTCTCTGCTCCCTAATGATCCTTGGATGATGTTTTAGGGAAACTGACCAAACATTTCCTATAATTGTCTCATTGACAGCGGAAGTGAGAGCTGCATTTACCTGCAGCAATCATCTCATCACTGTTGGGATCAGAGATGGCTGCTGCCATTTCTGATCCTCGTACAGATTTATAGTTTCTGGGCAGCAGATCATCTGAGATGATTTTAGGTGACTGCTTAAATATAGGATTACCCGATTGACAGGCTTTTACTCATTCATCGGGAGATTGGCGACACATTTACAAAGGGCGGTTGTCGAGAACTAGCGTTCGCATGAACACTTATCTTCAATAATTGTACCAAAAGTTGGTCTGTGCTAAAGGACCATCGGACTAAAGATGGTAATTGTCAGTGGAGATAAGGATCGGGCAGGTGGATCTCAGAGGGGGGAGGCAGATGTTCTCCATGTTGTCAGTTTGGACCTATGTCACACAAGCAGAGGCATCCGCTGCCATGTATTGTCTCTGCAGACCTCGTGACGTCTTCTTGCATGGTGCAGGTCCAGTATTCCCAGTTTTCCCAGGATATAGAAGCGGTTACGTTGTGACAACTCATTTCCTGACATGATCTCAGTAAATGTTCAGATGTCACCACGACCGCAGTCATTGCTATGATGTCCTTGTTAGTATTCGTGTAATTGTCAGGAAGTTGTGTCTTGTACACACAGTGCTTCCTGCCTGAAACCCTACAGACTGAAGAAGAACTTCTCCCGGGTGTGGAGATGAAGATCTTTTATCTGCGCTGTGTTCTTGAATCATTTATGTGCAAACTTCATGATAATGAAGACCTACAATAAACTGTGCGACAACCCTTCCCCGTCCTCTAACCACCAACTTCCTATGGGGTTACCATCCAACACATGTACCCTCATCAGAAGATATTCACATGTGGCAGAAATGTCTCCAACTGTCCCATTCATCGAAATGGGGCTTTCGAAATCCGTGCACCTCTTAGATAAATGGTTCTGATTCTACGTTGCAAAAATTTCTGCAGCAGATCTGCCTTGTGTGAATTGCTCCTCTATGCAGCACTGCATCCTTGTTATCTTGGAAAGATGGGTGACAACAAATATCATCGCCCAAAAAAGGGGTGAATCCTAGTCAACTATTCTGACAGCTGAAGCGATCTACTGTATTTACGGGGGGGTATCCTTTATTGCCACCATTTGCTTTTTGTAATGTAAATTAAAAATGGTTACTGTTGACATTGTTTTTTAGAAAGAAAAACATTTTTCCCCAGTTTTATGTATGCAGCTCCTTTGCAGGCATGTGTCTCCAGACTACTGACCCTGTAGTCAGTAACTACGATGACACAGGGCTGCACAGGAGCAGTATACCCCAAACTTTATTTTATTTTTTTAATTTTTAAAGAGGACCTTTCACCTCTCCTGACATGTCTGTTTTAATAGCTCCATGCATTCCCCACGTACTAACAATCCTGGAACATCTATTCTTATGTCTGTATATTGTACTATTCCTTTATTTGTACTAGAAGTTATGAATGAATTGCTATTTGCCTTCAGTAAAGGAACAGAGGGGAGGTAACCAGTTGGGGGTGTGTACCTGCACAGACTGACTGTAGCCAATCAGTGCTGTCATGTTCAGACTGTGCAGGGACACACCCCCAACTAGTTACCTCCCCTCTGTTCCCTTGCTGAAGGCAAATTCATTCATAACTTCTAGTGCAAATAATAAAGGAATGGCACAACATACAGACATAAGAATAGATGCTCCAAACTTGTTATTACATGGGGAATGCATGAAGATCTTAAAACAGGCATGTCAGGAGCGGTGACAGGTCCTCTTTAAGGCTTGACAATTGACAATTAAGGTGGCAGCATATTTTATGTTTTAGGGGTACTCCTACAAGCATGTCCAACACTCTACAAGTGATGTTTTCTTTCTTCAGGATAGACATTACTCTCTGATCAGCAGTAGCTCTGTCTATTCTGCAGTGGACACAGCTGGTTAGCATTCACTTCCATGTGACCAGCCCTATAGTAACCAGCTCCGTCCACTACACAATGGACATGTCTGTGTCCTTCCAGAGATAAAGCGGAACAGCTGATCGGCGGAAGTGAGGGATGTCAGACCCCTGCCGATCAGATAGTGATGGCCTGTCCTGAGGATGGGCCTTCACTTGTAAATGGTTGGACAACCCCTTTAATGTTGTCTCTCCTTTTAGGATCCACTCCTGATTTGGGCTTCAAAAAAAAAAAAAAACATGCAACACGCTCATCGCGTTCGATTATGTACAGTAATTTCTACAAAAGATTTGTAAAGGGGGTGTTGGGTAATTCAGAGAACTCGTGAAAAGGTTCCCTCCTTCTAAAACATGTTTAGCACTTTTAAGGATACTTATTGAACCCACATATTGTGGCACACAGTGTACCGCACTAAGGCCTCGTTCACATCTCCGGTGAATGTTCTCTGCTGGATGTGGCATTGCCGAATTCTCTAGATCATCGTAGGATAACCATTGACTGTAATGAGGTAAGGTGGTGATCTGGCTGGTTTCCAGCATAAATGCCAGGTTTCGGCCTCTATCTCTGACAGAGATGTGAACGCAGCCTAACACTTCGAAGGTGGAACATAGTTATCAGTAAGCACTGAAAAAACTACACATCCCAGCATCCCCTCCTTTCCTCTCACTTTGTACTCTGTCCACCAACCCTTCTGGTCCACCAGGGACCAAGAATGGGGCTTAGAAAGGAGCAGTTAGCATGCCAGCCCCTCGCTGACTTAATGCTTAATGATGGGCGCAGATCTCGGCCACCATGGGCTATGTCAGCATATCATCAAGTAAAGGAACACTACAGGGCTTCCGACATGACGTCATTGTCAGCTGGCTTAGAAATGGAAGTTCTAGTATATTAGGGAGTTTATTTCTTGTAGTGAGATGGATGTTTGCCAGTTTTTGGTCTCCAGATAACCCATTTAAAGGGTTATCCAGGATTTAAATATCAATGGGACAGACCTGCATTACGGAGCCCAACGACTACGAAACAAGTACGGACCAATTTAAGCAGTGAGCAAAGCAGCTTCTTCTAACAGCTCATGGTTGGGATGCTGAGAGTTGAACCCTCAGCTGATCGAATTTTTGCAGTATTTGGAAGGTCACCTGAACAGTGTTTTTCCATAAGGTAACAATGAGGTTGTGGTCTTGGTAATGCCGTGGCTTTGCCCACAACCGAATGTTGCTGTGTAGCCCTAATCTAAGAGCCCTATCAGACTCTTGCTTATGGACTATAAACACGTCAATCGGCCTTCGTTGGCATCAGCCTGTTACACAGGCTGGATGGGGGAGTAATGATCGCTGCTGCAGTCGTTCCTCCCTCCTTCGGTTCTGCTGGACATTCACGATTACAAGAGATGTGCCTCTGATAATCGGGCATCTTTCATCCAGGTGAAAGATGTAAATCAACCGACAATTGAGCATTTGCTCGTTTTGCAACGGATTGGGAACACGATTATATGGGCCAATTATGAGGAACGGGCGTTCCTGTGAACACATGTTCCCCATAAGTAGCCTGAAAATTGCTTGGTCTAATAGGGTCTTTAAGTCTGACTTCCGACCTCTTGAAAAGCGTGTGTGTGCGACTGTAAAGACATGTTAGAGATGAGACAAGGTTATAACCCCTAGATAACCAGTCCGAGGGGCTGTGCCACAGATAAGAGCGGGCAGGAGCCTGGTGTCCTGTGGCTAATGGAGCTTTGAGTTCTGTCTTGTGATGAATTGCAGGCTCCTGAAATCTGGTTTTCCCATTTTCTGTCCTGTGGAAACTAAACCTTTGAAAAGGGAAAGATAATGGACGGAATTTATCCTGTCAACTGTTTATACAAATGTCAATGATTGTATGTGGGGGGCCAGAAAATACCCAGGAAAAAGGGGTAGCACCTCATATACACATACAACTTGTGGCCGACATCCTCCTTTTCTTGCCAGCCTGGAGGGCAGTTGTTCGGGGGCAGGTTTTTAAAAAAAAAAAAATCAGACCTGTTGCAGCTAAACATGCCTGATCCCACAGGAGATAAAGGTCTCTGTCCATTGAAAGAAAAATGTCCACTTAGTTCATGGTGGAGAAAAAGAGGTCTGGCAGCTATTCATGATCTACAGCCACTTAAAGAGGTTGTCTAATATCAGACAATGGGGGCATATCGCTAGGATATGTCTCCACTGTAGGTGCGGGTCCCACCGCTGGTATCTGGAATGGAGCCCCACAAAGTGGTGGCTGGAGGACTCCCATCCAGCCACCACCAAGGCTCTTCCCCATAGAAGTGAATGGGAGTGCATTGCGCATGACCGGCCACCGCTCCCATTCACGTCTATGGGCCTGGCTCGGCTATTTTCAGCAGCCCCATAGAAAATGAATGGAGGGCATGAATGCAGTGCATCCTCCACCACTTTCGGGACTCCAGCGGTGGGACCCGCACCTATCGGACAGTGGGGGCATGTCCTAACGATATGCCCCCATTATTTGAGATGAGACGACCCCTTTAAGGCACCCATAAACATTAAGGTATACTTGGCTGAAACCACCATTTTTCAGTAGGACCATCTGACAATCTAATGGGTATGTGGTGCTCCAGACTTCTACAGATGTTGGGGAAGAGAATAATTTTTATTTTTTTGTGCACAATCCTTTTGTTCTTCTGGATTGTTAAAAAAAAAAAAAAGTGTGCTTGGCCAATCTGGGCAGGTAGGTGTATGAAGAAGGTGGGAGAGATGGCTGTTGACCGATGGCTATTGAAGGTGTATATTGAACTGTACATCCAACGATGCTTGTGAAAGAGCTGCGGCCTCCTACGTTGGTCCACTTGATGGGGGTGGTCTGTGTAGAGGATTACGACTTTATTTCTGTTCTTCGTAATGGGGGAAAAAATTGCAATATCCTGCAGAATTTGACCCCACCTGGTCTGGTCTTGATGGCCATTCCTGAGGGTACATCCTCAATAATCCTGAACCCAAAAAACCCCTTTAAGTGATGTCAACCAGAACTTCTGTTGAAAGTCTGGGAAAGTTAAGATGTAATCATGGCTCTGGTTGCCAGTAGTTCAGTCCATGTCCATTAGACTGGAGTGTCGGGGTCACTGTATACAGATTTGCTGTACTTGCTGACCTGGATAATCCGTGTCGTGTTGTATTTTCGGAAAGGTAGCTCAGCATTTTGTTTGCACTGTGTCCCTTTGATCTTATCTGGAGGCTACAGAGCACTTCCATTTAGAAACTGAAACGGGCAGTAAAAGTGTCTATCAATCACCTTCCAAACTGCAGATATCCCCCCCCCAAGTTTGTTTATCCTGAAACGTGAGTCAAGCTGGAGTCCTCCCCGGGGATCAGGCCTGTGGCACTCCAGGATCCTTAGTCAGTCAGTGACTCATCCAGAACTGTTAGCCTTCTTTTACCTTCTTTCCAAACCCTTTCCCCTAATTCCTGCCTTCTTGGAAGACGAATGTGAGTGGTTTGGAGGATGTAATTACATATGATCCATACTGTGTAAGCCTATGGATTTGCAGACCACTTCAGCTAAACCAGCGGATCGTGTGGGAGAAGTTTCTCCTCCTTCCTGGACTGTTCTGTTCTTATCAGGTTGTCCGGATACAGTGTACTTGGCAGAGCTTTCAGAAACCTTGGATTGGAAACCTGCCTTTCATAGTGATTACTTTTGGGATGTTTTTCTGGAACATAATGCAGGTATTCATTCGGATAGGACAATGTTGGTTATAGATGTCCTCCAAAATTCTGACCGTATGAAGGAAATTTACACCATTACTCTTATTATGCCTGCTATGGACAAATGTTGGGGCTGGAATCACACATTCAGGTTCTTGATGCAGGTTCTTCATGCATAGCCAGACCTACTATGGACAAATGTTGGGGCTGGAGTCGCGCATGCAGGTTCTTCAAGGATAGCCATAAATGGCTCCAGTGGTAGGTAAAGTATAAGGAAACAGCAATTCCACTGAAGTATCTGCATGGACTATTCATTACCAAGATTAAAATCTGTAGCAGATTAAAAATCCACACCACAGGTCCGTTCCCGCTCCAGATTCTTCTGCAGCACTTGCATTACATTTTGTAAAATCTCATCCATGTCTGATACTGTATTATGTTGTGTATTTAAAGTCTCATTACCATGGTGGAAAACGTACAGCCTAAGGGTAAATGCACACGTTCAGGATTTATATGCGGAGAATCCACACTGAAATCCGCAGGTGTTCGCAGGGAAATCTGTGCGGACAATCTAGATCAATGGGTGCAGATTTGTGTGCGTATTTTCCGCATGGGGATTTTCCTCTCCCCATTGGGCTAAATGCACACGTTCAGGATTTTTGGGCGGAGAATCTGCACTGAAATCCACGGGTGTTCGCAGGGAAATCTGTTCGGACAATCCGCATCAATGGTTGCAGATTTGCATGTGAATTGTCACCTGCAGATTTTACTCTCCCCATTGAAGTGAATGGAGAAAATACGCTCAGGAAAAATAGAATAAATTGACATACATCACTGTAGGTCAAAATCCACACAGAAAAAAAATCTGCATCATGTACAAGACAGTTTTTCAAATTCTTATAGAATACAATGTGCATGATCTACGGTGTGGATTTTCCTCATGCAAATCCGCATGGAAAATCTGCAGTTTTCATCATCTGCATTTAGCCTAAAGGGTGTATTAGACAGCCCGATTTAATAGGCGATTGTCAAGAGGGAAGCCTATCTCCCTGGCAATTGCTTGCTTGCTTGCTAGCAGAGGCAGAGGTCGCAATAATGCATAAAAAAAGCGCCATAGACGCGTTTTCAGGAAAATTTTACTCCCTGAAAGAAGTCTAAGGCGTACCACTACGCCTTAGACTTTTCCCAGTTTTTCATCAGCGCTGTGAACGTCACAGGCACCACAGCAATGCTGCCTGTGCCTGAAATAACCAGTAACAAAGCTCCTTACAGCAAGGAGCTTTGTTATTGGTGCGCCAGAGCAATACAGGTCGGGTGAGGCAGAGGAAGCCGGCGAAAGCTGGAAGGAGGAGGGGCCTGCTCCCGGGCTGGAAGGAGAGCGGGCGCGCAAAGCATGGGCCCTGGGAAACAAAACAGGGAGGCTGGAGAGGTAAAGGGCCGCGGACTGATGTCTCTGGTGCCTGGGAGAAGAGCTGCCTCCAGCCTGTGTCCCCCCCCCCCCCCCCCCCCCCCGGGGGGGAAAAGGGATGGGAGAGTTGTGGCAGTGAAAAGCTGTCAGTCTTCAAGTGAGTGATTTTCCCCCTCCCCCAACAATGGTTCTGCCCAGTCTCCCAGTTCTCTGCTCCCCCCTCCTCCTGTCCCCCCACTAGTGACCCTGCTCCCCCTGTCGCCCCACTAGTGAGCCTGCTCCACCTCCTGTCACCCCACAGGGAAGCTGAACAGACTCCACCGACTACAATGGGATCCGTTCAGTTTCCATTTGCGATCTGTCTTTTTACCAGACAAAAAACTCCTGCATACAAGGCTTTTTTGTCTGGTCTTTCAACAGAATCTGCAACAGAGGCTCCAAATGCAGCCTCCAACACAGATGTGAGCAAGTGCAGGCCTGCGTATTATGTATTTTAATTACCGCAGATTTCGTAAAAATGGTCAAAGGAGTATTTTTACTATTCTGAAAAAAACGTAGCGCGACCTCTGAGCAGAGGAGACCTCCTCCGCAGCATGGCGATGTGCGATTGCTATGCTCTCTCTTTTCCCTATACTGATGTTTGCCGGCAGCAGATCATGATTAGACAGCATGATCTACCATCTAGAAACAATGATTTGATTTTTTTTTTCTTTTTTAATCGGTTAACAGATTTGGATAGCCTGATCAACGAGCATTTGCTCGTTCATCGAGTAATCTGCTGCAGTATTAAACTGTAAGATCGCTAACTGGCGTTACTACGAATGATAGTTAGCGATCAGCGGCTAGTGCAATACACCCTTAACGATTCGTGCACACAACCGTATTTTACATTCATGTCTGATACATATTTTTTGTGGATTTAACACTGAGCTGTTCATTTCTACAGGTCTGCAAATGGATATCTGTTCTACAAAGTATAGAACATGTCCTGTTCATGTCTGTATTGTGGACAGGAATAGTCCTCTTTAGTGATGAGAGAAAAAATGTGCAAAGCTCACAGACAGTATCTGTACTTTGCAGGTTGCAATATGGATAGTCTTGTGCAGGAGGCCACATGTGAAGACACTCTGAAGGCCCTTTTGCATGTGTTGATGTGCAGGCCACAGGCCAAACGTTCCCAATAATTGCTTGCTCTTAAGCTGAGGTTCATTCAGCATCTTCTCTATGTGAGGATTATTGATGCTACTGCGATCATTCATCCCCATAGTGGCTGTGCTTAGTGTCCCTGCTCGGTCCCTTTCACTTGAATGGGACTTAGCTGCTCCTAGGCCACGTGAATGATGAATGTGACGTCACTGGCCTAGGGTAAGCTATGAAAAGGCTGTAGCGCTCACAGAAGTGCTGGTGCCTTCTCAGATAGCTGATCACGGGGTTCACGGGTGTGGGACCCTCACGATCGGTACTGATGACCTATCCAGTAGATAGGTAATCAGTACAAAAAAGTTAGAAACCACTTTAATTGCTTGCAGACGAACAGGCGTTAGGTGATTGCTGGCACCTTTTTCATGCCTTTGACATCATACCATCAAACGTCCACCATTGACCTTAGTCATGAGGACCTAACACTCTAGCATGAACACATAATCACACGTTGATGGGACGTCATGGTGTAGACATTGGGTTAACCAGGAGTGTAGCTATAGCCTCATGGGCCCTGGTGCAAGAGTTCAGCTTGGGACCCTTCCCTCAGTGCTTTGTATCACTTCTTATGTGGCACAAGGGTCTTTGGGCCCCCTCAGGCTCCTGGGCCCGGTAGCGACTGCTACCCCTGCACCCCCTATAGCTACGCCCCTGGGGTTAACAAAGCTATCACCTCTGAGCTTGAATGTTTTATTACTTTTGTAGTGGACTGTGTTCTTCAGGCTTGCTTCACTGTATCTCCTGGTATTTGTATCTTTTTTACGTAGGTTTTTGTCCCGCAGCTATTCCATAGAGTAATTTAGGTGTCCTGGCTGAATTCTGTAGGACAGTTGACCTCTTCCTCCTCTCTTAACTTCCCTTTTGTTCCAAAAAGAAAAAAAAACAGTCTCCTTTGGGCCATTTGTGTGCACAATAAATGGTAAACAGTAAGAGCCGTCCTGTTCCCATCAAAGGGAAGATTAAGCCACTGGAGGGTCACGGAGGTGAGCTTTTAATCTAGCTTGATAATGTGGTGTTGATGGAGGCATAGTTGCTTGTCTTGTTGAAATAATCCTCGATGGGAGCTTCTTATGCTACAGGAGGATCATTATTAACGATGGAAGAACTGAAGGATTGACTATGCCAGGAATGTAGATATTGGGTCTATTGTCAGCCAAGAAAACTAAAATAAAAAATTAAATTTTAAATGTTTTTTACGTTAAAAAAAAAAATAAAAAAATTAAATCCTAAACAAATGCCCATTGTATTCAGATCTGTGTCAAAGAAACTGAGACGTGTTGCCTCCAAAAATAAGAGACACAAACCTACCACCCCACCACCAAACCTAACAGAACTATTTCCAGTTTGCAGAGATACAATAAAACTTTGATAAATTAAAAATCCCTGGGGTCAAAGGGGAAAAGAAGGGACTGTACAGCTAAGGTGTCTACACACACATGAAAACAAAACCATCTGAACCCAACAATTTTTTTCTAGGACCACATGTATGACTCCCCTCACACATATTATGTCATGATAAAGAAGGGTTATTAATTCTCACTGGAAATAAGCCATTGCTGAAGGTGTCTGATGGTCGACAGAACGTGTATGGGAAAGTTGTGATGGAAGGTTCAGCCAACAGTTATTGTATGTCCACCTTAAATGGGATCTCCATTATTTTTATTCTGATGTCTAGCCTCATGATGGGCCATGAATAGCTGATCAATGGGTGTCTCAGACCCTTGCTGGTCAGCTGTTCCTGAGTAGGTTATCCATTGTGTAGTAGACAGAGCTGCAGAAGGTCATCCATTATGTAGTGGACAGAGCTGATTACTGCAACGCAGCTCCCATTGAGCTGGCTCCAGAGCAGCTGATCGGTGGGTGGTGTGGGGAGTCAGACCTCCTCCTACCATGAGGGTAGGCCATCAATATAAAACTCCACGCTAACCCCTTAAAGGGGTTATCCCACGAATAATGTAAAAAATGAAAATCAGACATTATATAGGACATGACAACCTCTTTTTAACAAAGCTAGAACCAGCCCTGTACCTCACATGGATCCAGAGATCTCCCCATTCATTGCTCTGCTAGATTCATATCAAGCTGACAGCTCAAGAGGAGTGTCTTTTCTGCTGCAGCTCAGGAGGCGTGTCCATGCTCTGCCTATCACAGCTCAGGAGACAGTTAAAAGTTGAAACTGAGCATGTGCGGCCTGCTCAGTGAATAGGTCAAACAAATAAAATATTAAGTGGTCCTATACAGATACATTTTACTTAATAACTCAGTAGCTGTACAAAATTTTTAATTACATGCAATTACAAAAGTATTCAGACCCGGGTGGTGGTTTGAAAACTGTAGAATATTTTTCGTGGGACAACCCCTTTAAGTTTTAAACCTTGTGCTCATACAGCTATATATGACCTTTACAATATGAGTAACTGTGTTATTTGTGGTTAGACTTATGATGTGATTATGAATATCCTTTTCGTCCTGGGTGTGTCCTCCGGTGAGTTAGGATGTTAGGCTATGAGTCTTAGGGCTCACGCATGGATGCTGTACGCTCCCTAGTAGTAGTTACAGGCTTAGGGAATATTCACATGGATGGCGGAAGATTGGCACACACACAATCCACCTCCCATTGTTGTCAATGGAAGTCTGTGATTTACGGGTGAGACCGCCCCAAAAAAGGTAGTCTTGATTTCTTTTCACAGCTATAAACTGTGGCTACATGAATGGTGACACGGCTTTCCATAAGAACAGTGGGACGCAGATACTACACGGCCTCCCAACTGCTTTTGTTGTAGAATTGGTGCCAAATTCTGACTCCAAAATCTGCCGTGTTAATGGGGCCTTATTTAGGTGCCTTATGTAAGAAATCTTCTCCCCTAACAGTACTGCTTCTATTGGAGGAACACCTCCATTCCTATTGTAAGTATGGCATTTATATAGGATTTGACTGAAAATCTGCTGTATGACTTAATAGCAGGGATGGCCACCTTGAGGCTCTCCAGCTGTTGCAAAACTACAACTCCCAGCATGCCCTGCTGTAGGCTGACAGCTGTAGGCAGTGTGGGCACGCTGGGAGTTGTAGTTTTACCACAGCTGGAGAGCCTCAGGTTGGCCATTCCTGCTTTAGAGGCATACAAAGGTAGAGCAGATGTCCCACACACCTCTATGGCAGCCCTATAGTGGCTCCATACAGAACGGACTTGTAGTATGGTCATGTGCAGGATCCCTTAGGTCTTCATTAGCTGAGACTTCCATTGCTTAAAGGTGCCTCTAGTGCAGACAGACCTTTATCCAAGCATAATTTTTGTGATCTGTGGCTCTTATTTTAATTAAAATGAAATATGCTTTCTAACTATAAAAGTTAAGGCCATAGTCAATATTCAAATGTTTTATACTCCCCTCCACCTCCGGGGGTGCTGTTATGACAGTGAACATGGGCATGACTATACGTTTACATCACCATTACATAGTACAACTTTGCTTTGGTTTTGTGATTCTTAGAACATCGGCCTTTGCCGGGATTAAAGGGAACAATCCAGCGTGATGTGTGGAGTCAATTAAGCATGGCGGTTTTTACAGACTTGAGTATCCCATTGCATGTGACACTGTAAATATCCCCAGCACAATAACGTGGGATTTGTCAATGGGACATAAATCCCATCTGCCAACCTGTTTTCAATGAGCGTCCCTCCAGGCCGTGCTGTCCTAGCATTTTAATGTTGCGTAGATTAATCTTTGTTTGCAGACAATGCTGCAAGTTTATGGCTCTCGTTTCTGAAACCATTCATTAAATTTGATGGTGCAAAAAAAAAAAAAAAAAACTTTATTCATGGGACATATAAGGGGTAGCATAAGCCATCTTTGGCGTCAACAAACAGTTTTGTTTTAAAGTGTCATGAGCATCCATAGAAAAGAACCCAGAAATTGGGCACCGGCTTCAACTTTCTAGGTTACTTGGTTCAAAGTCTTATATAGTCAGAAAAAGTAGTTTAGGTGCCCCCCAAACTGTTAACAATTGAAGGTTCTCCCCCCCCACGTACTAAGTGGGTAGATATCATGACTTCTTTGGTAGCTCAGATTTAACAACTCCAAACAAAAAATTCTCATGGTGGTTCCCATTATGACATAAGGTGACGCTATTTTACACTGGGGCAAACATCCCAAACCACTAAATGACCAAAAGGACAGCAAAGCATCTCATGGGAAAGTTAGATGGGCATGTCCCAAAGTGCTAACCCATCTTGACGAACATGTCAAGGGTTGCAGGTAGATAGGCCCTGTTGGGCAGATAGATTTGGTGTGTTGGAGTTCTGTTGATGGATCTTCTGAAGATGTACTGTGTATTTCACCTGTTCTTAGAAGAACATTGTCAACCATGCAGATTCAGTTCTTTGGCACTCTTTTTATTCCAGACCGAGTGCTTCGAGTAGAGTTGCCAATCTTTTTCAGGCAAGTAAGCAGACTATAGCACTCCGAAGTTGATGCAAAGTTGAGTATTGTATCAACCATGTTAGACTCTACCAAGTGACACTAGTGTCCATAAGAGAAGAGGCTTACAGCATAGCAATTGGGGGCATTAAAGGGATGGTCCAAGGGGGTTGGAATTCCTTCAAAAGGGCTTAGATTGGGATACATTTTAAAACATGCATACTCGACCTCACCTATTCCAATTTCCCACTGCTGTCCGTTTCCTGGTCCAGTCTTTAAATGCAGAAAAGGAGTGGAGATATCTGCTTAGCCAATCACTAGTCACAGCAGATAGTGAAGCTTAGGCCTCACCTGTGTCTGCAGTGGAGACCAAGAAAGCTCTATGCTCCTTATTCATTCTGCAACCAAATAGACTGGTAGAGAGGTAGACGAACCCCATATTTCTCTTCTAGGAGCTCGCCGAAAGTCTTGCAGACTGCGTCCTAAGAGAAGTGACTAACCCCACCTGTCCGCATCTCACTTGATTCCTCTGGAAGCGTTTCAGAGCAATTAAAGCGATTACCTGGTTATGGTTTCCCTGTGATGTCAGTATATGGAATAATTAAGCTTCATAACAGACCATGACTCATACTGATGTCAGCACATGTGATACTTGGGACCTGTGCCTTCATGTCTCATTACAACTGGCATAGTGGCCGGAAAATGCTGAATGTTTGGTGTTAAATATACTTTCCTGAAAATAAAATTTGGAGGAGGGGGGAGAAATCTCGATTTGGGACCCTCTTATATCAGCTAGTGCGATGAGCGGCTACAAAGAAATGTCTCTTTTTGAAGGACCCAACATACACAGGCATCTGTGACTTATTGCAAGTGCTAAAAAGGTCTTCAGTGCACCAAGGGGCAGGCCTAGCCCATTGGAGCACCACTTCAACTCCACCTTCACCATGGCCACTCTCCTTCCCTTTAATGACCGCGCCAGGCATCCTTACCATACTCCTACCTGGGTCTGTTAGTCCTGCACAAGCGCCAGTGAATGCTCAGTCAGTGCATGTGAGGTACATCTTGGTTGGATTTCCCCATTCCTAAGGTCCAAACTCCAAATGTATCAATGGAGTTGATCCTTCTGACAGATGCTCTTTAAGTTTGTTTTTTGACATTTTATAGGGATTTTTGTATAACTGAGAATTCTAGTAAGTGGTTTGAGTCCCAACTAGGGATGAGCGAACTTCTGTTTTAGAAGTTCCGGTTACCACACAATTGTGTTATGGTTTGTGGCCACGGGATCCATAACACAGTTGTGCAGTAACCAGAACCTGAACGCGAATTTCTAAAACAGAAGTTCGCTTATCCCTAGTCCCAACATGTTGGCCTCATATTTAACAAAAGTTCTGCAAATCAAAGTTGTCCCTTTTTGGAAGGAGATGTCACCTCCACTTTGGGTATTTTTGGATCCGCCAACATTGCGCCTCCATCTATCATAATGTGATGAGATACGCATTACTTGCGATAAGGAAAAAAACATCTTGAAATACAAGCAATGCAAAAATCTAACCTAACTTGTAATTTAATGGAATTAGCAGATGACACTTTGTGCATTTTGTGTGGCCCCTTAATTGGGCTAATCTGTAGGCAGTGCCCGGTATGATGTGCCCTCCCAGTAAATGTACAGCTGCAGAGCTCATTGTGGTCTGTAAGATGAAGCCTTGTCACTCGTTGTGTGTGGAGAGAAGATTATCTCATCCCCAGTTTTTCCCACCCCTTTGCCTAAAAGGTCTTTTGTCTGTTTCCATGACCAGCCCCACTATTGGCAGGGAAGTGTAGTGGGAGTTCTGTTAAACGGCAGGGAATCCATACACTGGCGTCACGAGGAAGTCAGGCATCAAGGCTTTGGAGTTAGTCTATATGACCTTCACAGGAGGCCTCTCAAAAGGAGAGCTGTTCCTCTTGTGCTCTAATAGCAGCAGGGAGGTCGGCGGCCCGGCCTTTGTTCACCAAAGCAGAAAAGAAAGCAACAAGGAGCAAATGGTTAGCTTTATGTAAGCAATTGCTGAGTCAGTGCCTCTGGGGAAATGCTCTCAACTGAGTGCCCGGAATGACCAGCAACAGTTGGGATTCCCCAAACCGTATTTTCTTCCACCTAGGGCTCTGCTCCTTCATTCAGGTTTTCGTCATCGTACTGATGTGAATCCTGTTGGAGGATATCAAACAAGAGACTCGGTAATATTATAGGTGCAGGGAGAAAAGGTTTTGTTATAGTCTTTTTACTACTTTTGTTTTTTGTATTAAAGCCCTCGGGTCCTGGTTTGGAAACCAACAAGGTCAACATCTGCTTGGAGTTTTCATGGTCTCGCAAAGTTTACAAGAAATTTCTCTGGTACTCTGGTTTCATCCCACACTCCAAAAATGTGCTTGGATTAATCACCCTGATATCTGATCTGTCTTCAGTTTTTTTTTTTCAGTTTTGACATTGTAAGCCACACTGAGCTGATGCTAGTGTATCCATCACTTTGGAGTATGGTGGCACCACATATATGAGGGAAATATTACATAAATGTTTTTGGAGTCAGTTTAGGGTTAATTTTATGTCTTTTGGTCCTAATGGGTGAGGGGTGTAGATGGTCTCCAGGACAACATTTTTATGGAAGGATTCCTTAGTCGAGAAAGAATTAATGGGTCCTTACTGTTCACTAGAGAAGGAGAAACGTTGGTGTCTAATGGTCCATGCACGTGACCATATTCTGGATCTGTAATGTGGTGTCCCTTGACCGCTATAGGCCTATACAGTACCATCATGTAAGACTGGAATTTTTTTAGCACTGTTATGCATGAACCATTTAACTGGCCACATGGATTAGAGTCATGTTGGCGTAGCCCACTATTTTCGATAGGGCCGACAATCTAGTGTGTGTGAATTTCTCGGCTTCCCCCAATAGCAGATGTGGGGGACATATCAACACACCTATTCAATATGGTTGGTGACTTTGAGCATAAAGTGGCCTATGTTGGAGGTATTCTTTTGAGATTGTACCTTTTGACAAAAGCTTCAAACTTGTTGTGAACCGTACCCAAGGTTAGAACATCACTTCTCCATGAACCAATAGAAATTCCTTGAGTTGGAGAGTGGTGGCCTTTGCCGCTGATTTTTAAAACTGGTCTTGGTTGATCAGTTACAGTTCCTTAATTAAGAAAAAATGTCCTGGACTTCTACACCTCAAGAGAACACTTTCTGGGTTGAGTGAGTTCTGTCAGAAGACTTCATTATATAGTTTGGGGAATGGAACTTCTCTCTGAATCAAGTGTACAGGTCTCCAATCCTGAAGATCCCTGAGGTCAGAGGTGGTGGTTTGTGAGCACACTGAGCTTTTTCTATGGGCCATGTTTACTCCATATGTTTAGTTATACATCTTGACAGTGCGTCTTTGTCCCACAAGCGATGACAGGGATAAGCAATCCTTTATTTGCTGAGCAAATATTGCCAGTTTTATACCTTCCAGTATAGATGCCTGGCTCTTCTCCTCCTCTTCTCCAACAAGGAGGTTGTTTGAGTTGACACGGTCTTTATGACTCACAACTCCATAAGAGAGGATTTGCTTACACGCCTCCATTACTTGATGTCATTTCCAGTGAACTCTGAATTTTGTAATTACTTGCAATATTTTCTTAACCTAGGAAGGTAAGTTAAGAAAGCAAAATGAACAAGGTAGGGAGGAACCTTGCATCTCTACTGTTCGACTGCTCCTCCTATATCTCATCCCCATATTTCTCCTCTGTTTATGTACCATGATCATTCTGTTCAGTATAATGGGCAGGTTTACTGCCTGCCCGACTGAAGCCACAGATAATTTACGACTATGGAAGAGGGAGGTGGTTGAAGAAAGACCTATGATCTCAGTCATGTATGGTGTGGCCACTGAATGAGTTGTACGCTCATACCTTGACACAATATTTTTGTCCCAGATGACTCTTCCAACTGGAGAACCTTATTGCATGTGTTCCAGTCTTGACCAGTAGTTTATTGGTCCAAACCATGTAGCAGGCTTTTGTCCAGTCTATGTTGAAGGCAATGAGCAGAAGGTTAAAGCATTTAGTCAAGATATGCCGTAATCTGGGATTTCTGGATCCGGAGAATCAAAGGAGCAAGGTCCTAAGGCATTTCGCTTGCACATCGGTGTTCCTGGCCACCCATTGTGGTGGAAACTGCTGAATATGCCCATTCAACTTCACAATTACCTGAACTGGTCCGCAGGGACCCCTTTCCTCTAAGGATCATAGAGATACCTACATATTGATGTCCCATCACTTTCCATGGTACATCAATCCACATGTTGAGTGGGTCACCTCTTTGTATTTTATAAAATACTTGTATTCCCCGTTTAATGACTCCTTGTCCCTTGTTTTTCCTCCTAGAAATTTATGATCCTTAGGACAACTGGATGTTACCATTCACTTTGTCAATGGGGTGTGCCCCTACAGTCAGCCCTGATTGTACCGTGTGAGCCTGTGAAGGGACACTCCTCCAATTGCTAACACCTAGTTGTAAAATTCTTCATTAAATTCATCTTTTCATCATTTCTTAGAGGAATAACAGGAATGGCAACTCAGAGTTAGGAGAAAATATGCTTTACATGAGGGATACATGAACAGATGTAGCCGAGCTAAAAGGAACCGTGGTAACGCGTCAGAGTTATCGTGTCAAAAGCCATTGAAAAAGTCAATTAACATTGTCTTGCCGTTGTTTACTTAACACGTTGACCATTCCTATTAGCTCTGCTACATCTTTATTTACTAAAGCAGGCGTGTCAGGAGTTAAGAGGGTCCAAGATTCCAAAAAGTGTTTTGTTTTTTGTTTTTTTGTTTTACAATCCCCCCCCCTCCCAAAACAAAACAAAAACCAAAACAAAACAGTCCCTCTATAGTCTGTGTCTGGTATTGCAACCCATCCACATTAAAATGAATGATCCTGATATAACACACAGAACCCATAGACAAGAGTGGCGCTGTTTCGAGTAGGCAGGAATCCTACTCCGGACTGTGCCTTTAACACTGTGTGAATGAACACCTGAAATGATTTGGTCTCCCATGAACAGACTGATTTATTTATTTTTTTTTTTTTTTTACCGGGAGATAGTACCGACTGGTACTGGATACAGAACGGAATCCATGTTTATAATTCTGGGCTGATGATTGTAAAATTTCAGACAAGAATGTCTTCTGAGAACATTTATGTAACCTGGTCAAAGCAGTCTTTAATATTTACAAGTCTTAAACGGGAATGTCCAGCAGTATTCATATATATATATTGTATATAAATGTGTGGCTTCGGCCTCATGCACATGACTGTTTCGATTTTCATTCCCATTCTTGAAGAACGGATTGCATAGTTTTTGGGTTTTTTTTTTTTTTTTTTTTTTTTTTTTTTCTCCCTCCCATCAATAAAATGGCCATTTGCATCTGCAAAAAGACAAGAATAGGACCTGTGGTGAGATTCTCTGATCACACACATCCAGATGTATGCGTGGTAACGCTGGGTTGTATTAGTCAGTGCGCCATCCATTTTAAATACTGATGGCGCCCTGAAGAAAAATACCGAATATCTGTATGAGCCCTTAGAGCTGATTCACACAACTGCTCGTTCCGGGAAACCTGGCCTGTGTGTCGGCCACGGCTCCCCTGACCTGACCTGATCTGACTGCATCAAGGAGTTTCTATGAGGATTCCTATTTGATCATGGACCTACACACAGGCCATGTTTCCTGGACTGAGTGTAAGTCGGTTTAGAAGTAATAAAAAGCCCTCTACAGTCCCTTGCACCTTCCGTTCCAATGCTGTTCTGGTCTCTGCTGCTTTCCACTTTTTGGTCCTGGCTTGACACCCCTGAAATGTAATACCATATTACGGCACATCATACCACTCCAACAGAGCCAAATACCACAGTCCATCATATAATACTGCCAGCAGCACAAAATACATCCCCAAAAACTTCCACTCTCTGACCGTGAGGTTGACTTGGGCAGCCCCCTGGGCATCGACCCACCGAGAAACTTCCCTTTAAGGTCTATGGCCAATCTGCCCCTGGGCATTACCCACTGAGCCTGTCAATGGCTGTAGCGGTGAACTGTCTGCCTCAGTCAGTGAGTGGATGAGCGGGCCATGACTAGGACATGGAGAGACCAGAGAAGCAGTGGAATGGCAGCAGCAAGGAAATGGTGAGAGTGACTATTACTACTTTCCAGAAAGCAAAGCAGCAACCTCTCTTTAGACAAACATCTCAGACTATGGTTTCCTGTCCTGTATTATCCAGGAGAATCTACTGAGATCCCAGAGTGAGGACCACTGCTGATGACCACTCCCTTACATACAGATTGATAAAAAAGCTTCTCTCGCGCTCGCTCGCTCGCTCTCTCACTTGCTCTCTCTCTCTCGCGCTCTCTCTCTCGCGCTCTCTCTCTCTCGCGCTCTCTCTCTCGCGCTCCTCCCACATTTGCATGCTTAGCCAATCATGCATATATAAGATATGGTAGAGGGGCCAAAGATGCTGCCAGACACCTCCACCAGCAGCTTCTCTCCGCAATAAGAAAAGCATTTGGCAATTGAATCCAACATGCTCATTCCTAATCTTCCCCTGAGGTCGGCCGTTGGACAGTTGGAAGGCCACCATACACGTTAAATTGTCAGCTTTACCACAAGGACAGTTTGTCGTGGGCCTCAATCAATGGCTTTCTAGCTGACTGTAGGTTGGAGACCTCTGGCTGAGTTGCAGTGGCCTCTTGGCTGCTGAGATTTGTTGGTGTTTGTATGCTTTATCCATGGACCAATATATGGCACTGAGGAGCATCTCATCACCATAGATTCTAGAATCTGGATGGTTTGATGCTGGCTTTAAAGGACTTGGGATGAGGAACACCTGTCATCGAGCACCACACAAATCCACAGGCTGTGTGTTTTTGCAGCCCAGCCACATGGAGAATGTCCACCAGTCTGTTAATATGATTGAAGCAAGCTTTATATGCAGTTATGTGTTTTCTCATGATTGTTGAGTGGTTGACATCCTGTATGTAGTATGGCTTTTGGGTTGAATATTTTTGAGTTTTTATCACATACTGTTTGTTCTTCCTTGCAGCCATATTGAACAAACCACCACATGGCAGGATCCAAGGAAGGCTATGCTCTCTCAGATGAATGTTACTGCCCCTACCAGTCCAGCAGTGCAACAGAACCTCATGAACCCAACAGGTATGCCAGGATTTGCCATGTTTTGTTGGTGATGGATCAATTTTAATGGTGCCTCTTAGAAGTGTGGATCTTTTTGTTATATATTGTTTAATGTAATTCTGTCTACACTTAAATGGCATTTGTTCATATTAAACTGTCAGTGTGTAGCGGCTAAACCCATCTATTTAAACACCATTTTTGTCATCTTCTGCTCAACCAACACATTAAAATATGAGGAACTGTTCTGGAAGTTGTTTAGATGGTGTTGTCTTGCATTGGTGCAGGATGGGACTGGTTCAGTTTCACAATGCTCGTTATTGATGTAGAAATAGGGCATGACTCTGACAACCTTACCCCATTTTGTGCAAAAAAAATAAAATTGTCACTCTAAAGCTTCCAGTAGTATTCCAGTATTAGAATCCAGGGGCAATGTTGCATGCCAATGAGGGGAGCCATCACTTGGATAGGATGGTTGTCTGTTCTAGGCCTCATTCCCTCAAAGTCTATTAGGCTCTAGTGTACCTCCATGGCTGTGTATGGGGATCTTTCTCTTGGAGTCCATGTTGTTGCGTCCATGTTCCCTTTGATGCAGTGTAATGAAGCTTTTCTCCCCTAGAAGCATTACTTTTGCAGGAGAATATCTCTATTATGCGGCAAAATCTTGCAGCAAAAGAACTGCCAACCACTTGTATGGGGTTCTGTGCGCCAATATACACTATTCTGCACATGGCTGTGTGGTGTGCATGATGCCTTGCTCTTATTTCTGAAGTATTATTTTCAAATTTGACATGATTTACTGTGTATTTGCCAACAGTCCCGATTTAGCTTGGAAAGTCCCACCAACCAGGCCCAAAGAGGGTGTTTGGTGGGCGTTCCCTGGTGGTCCAAGGGGTGGGGCCTAATTTTTAATAAGAGTATCTAGTTGTAGTTCACTGTGGGGCATACGTATAATGTCCATAGTAGATTGTTTTTTATCATATAGTGGCTACTTGTGTACCGCATAATCTGCGCATTCATGTGACTTTTTGAGGGAGACTTATCAAAACTGGTGTAAAGTAGAACTGGCTTAGTTGTCCATAACAACCAATCTGATTCCACTTTTCATTTTCCAAAGGAGCTCTGAAAAAGGAAAGGTGGAATCTGATTGGTTGCTATGGGGCAACTAGGCCAGATTTCATTTACACCAGTTTGATAAATCTCTGACGGTAAAGATGATTTTCAAGACTTTATCCTTCTCTTGGAATGCAGTTTACGACACTCTCCCATAGAGAAACTATGGGGGAGTTTTATGACACGGTCTAAATGAAAAGCAGTCTCTGTTGCCCATAGCAACCAATCACGGCTCTTCTTTCATTGTGTAGTCTGCTCTTGAAACATGAAAGCTGTGCTCTGATTGGTTGCTATGGGTAACGAGATGCTTTTTCTCTTAGAACGTTTCATAAATGTGTGTTGCATTGCGATAACCTGTGTTTTAAAGGGATTACCAGGTTTCATGATATTGATGACTTATGTTCAGGGGTAGGCCGACAATATCAGATCGGGGGGAAGGGGGGGCTACAGAGCCTCTAGGTGTAAGGGCAACACCCCCATTGCTCCTAGAGGCTCATTTGCATAAATTAAAACTTCTTAGTTTTTTTTCTTTTCCCAGCAATGCGTTTTAATATGTACAAATCTGCTGACAAATACCCTTTAAAGGGAACCTATTGCCAGTAAAATGCAGTGTAATCTGCAGGCAGCATGTTCTAGAGCAGGAGGAGCGGAGCAGAATGATATGTAGCTTCATAGAAAAAGATTAAGGAACCAGGTCCTGGAGCTGCAATATAGACACTGAAATGCAGCCACATTTTGGTCATCTGAATAGGGCGTAAGCAGCAGAGATTGGGAGCAACTTCTTGTTCTGGTCTGTTGTACTATGGAAATTGACTTTGTTTAGTTATTATGCTTGTGAGTTTTTTTGTTTTCTTCTGCTTTTCTTCTTCAGGAAGAATACTATAGTCCAGTGATCGCTAACCTCTGGCACTCCAGCTGTGGTAAAACTACAACTCCCAAGATGCACACTTGCTTGGCTGTTCTCAGAACAACATAGAAATGAATGGAGCATGCTGGGAGTCGTAGTTTCACCACAGCTGGAGTGCCAGAGGTTAGCCATCACCGCTGTAGTCTTTGCTTTGTTTGAAGGGTTTTCCACCACAAGAAGTGATGGTGGATCACTAGGATGAAGGGGGTGCATGTGCTTTCTTCTGGCCCTGAACATCATGTAGGCAGGTGTGCCAGTATGTAGGGAAAAATGCTAAAGGGTCTGATGTCCCTTCATTCTCGGGGTCATCGGGCGTCTGGCAGGTCGGACCTCCACTGATCATAATGTTATGTAATTTCCTAGTGATATGCTGTATCATAAAATGGGAATTTTACAACATTCAACATATTTTCAATATTTCATGGGATGGTGCTGATCGCTGAAACTTTCGCTCCATAACTTACTAGGCACCTTTTGACAGCTGTTTTCAAGACCATTATGGTCAGTGTCACGATACCATATCGCATTGAACTCTAGAAAGATCTAAGAATAGTGTTACATGAGCGACAGACTGCCGTGTCAGGGGGCCACAGTTGCTAGTACTTCGATGGTCCATTGGGTGCATTAATCGATCTTCAATTTACATTCACCACTGTACCAACCTCAAGTAATAGTGTCCTCCTCTATTAAGGCTACATTCATGTCTCCGATAACCTGATCCGGCAGGCCATTCTGGCAGAGAACAGCCTGCCAGAGTTCACCTTATCCAGCTCTTCCAGATACTGCCATTCACCTCTGGACCTCAGACTATAATGGGCTTTCTGGCATGAATGCTATGTTTCAGCCAGACAAAAACTGGTCCATGCAATGGTTTTTGTTTGGCCGAAACCTGGCACTCGTGCCGTAATGTGGCCAGATCCCTGCAGGATTCCATCATAGTCTATCCTGTCCGGCAGTGCTCGATCCAGAACAGTCTGCCGATCAGGTTACCGGTGATGTGAACGTAGCCTACCAACTATTCGGTACCATCTATTTTCATGTGTACCTTACTGAACCTTCCTAACTTTGTAAAGTTCTTGGCCAGGTGGAGTTGCTCATTTTGCAGAACATCTTGCAGTAAGCCAACAAATACACAATAGCAGCCAAAGAATGGCTGTAAATATCAAACATGTCCATCCCTTGTTTTCAGTAGATATCTCTGGGGCTTCCCTCATCTCATTCTTGGAAGAGCTTTGTGAATCCATTTCCCTTTCCTAAGCTTAAATACATTAACTGGAGACTGGGCTTTTTATGATCTTCTTTTTCTTCTCATTTCCATCTCAAATTGTCCATTCCCATAAATCTTGTCGATTTGAGAAGATAATACTCTGTGGTGTTCATTCAAAGGGTGTTGGGCTTCCTTGTAGTCTATTTTGGCATCATCTTATGTGTGATGTGGACGTTGTACATCCTCTTGTCACCCTCGCAATATGACTAAAGTGTAAGCTTTAAAAATCTATTTTTCAATTCAGGTCCACTTCCAGACGGGTGGGAACAATCCCTTACTCCTGAGGGGGAAGTCTACTACATAAATCATAAAAACAAGTCCACATCATGGCTAGACCCACGTTTTGGTAAGAACCTTATCTATTCGTGTTTGCATTAATCATTTTTAGTATTCAAATTTTGAGGACAAATCATTTTAGTAGTGTTACGTTTCTAAAGAATATCCTTATCCATATTCTTTGTTGCTGCGTTAATAACGTAACTTTTGACAAGGCAGGGGCCACATGCTCTCTCGCCGATCAGCTGTTTGAGAAAGCAATGGAGCTCCTGTGAGCGCCTCGGCCTTCTCACAGCTTTCCATGCACAGCGCCATACGTTGTATAGCGGCTGTGCTTGGTATCGAGCGCTTAGGCCACATGACTTAGGAAAAGCTATGAGAAGGTCGTGGTGCTACTGCAAGCACCAGTGCCTTCTCAAACAGTTGATCAGCGGTGGTCCCGAGCGTCAGACCCCCACTGATCAGATACTGATGGCCTATCAAGAAGATTGGTCCTCAGTGTATAAGTCTCGGAAAACCCCTTTGAGTCCAGTGGGTGGTCCTAATCTGTGATTGACAGCTATCTTTGTGTAAGTATACACACAGAGAGCAGTCAGTCACTGATTAGGACCACCCACTGGACTCCTAAGCTCAAAATTAATGTAAATTCATAAAAATCAGAAATACAGTTTATACTGGTTTTTTTTTTGGTTTTTTTTCTTGGAGATTATAGATTAGTCTTCTCTATAACATGATGCTGACAGATCAGACAGCAACGTCTATCCATTATAGACCCTTATTAATAGGAGTGTCTAAGTTCCGACTGGTCTTCGACCGCTTTATAATGTTACCTTGATTGGGGCAATTCTGCTCCTACACGTTCCTTTCTTTTGCCTGCATTAATCTGGATGGTTTAGTACAAGGAAGGAAGAGGAAGCTGAACGAAATATAAACCCTCTGGTCCAGACCACCAGGGATGCTGACCTTAAGCAGGACCTGTAACCGCTCCTGACTTGTCTGTGTATGCATCTACTCAGGAGCATCTATTCTTATGTCTCTAGGTTGTGCTGTTCATTTATTATTCCTGCTAAAAGTTATGAATGAAATGCAAGCAACTGGCCTTGAATGTCCAGCTGGGTGTTACCAGTGAGGGGCGGTGGCACCTCAGTCTGACATTATCCAATGAATGGTGCCAGTTTCAGTCCATGCAGGGACACTCCACCAACTGGACCTTCATTGCAAACTTCTAGCAATTCATTCATAACTTCCCGCAGGAATAATAGTGGAGTGGCATAGCATTCAGTGATAAGAATAGATGCTCCAAAATTGTTGCTATATAGGGAATTCAGATGGCTTCTAAAACGAAAATGTCTGGTGAGGGTCCAGGTCCTCTTCATTGCTCTAGGCTGGAAGTGATGGTGACATTAGTCCTTATAAAACCCTATAGTTTTCCTTAAAGGGTTATTCTGGTAGATAAAAGTTATCCCCTATCCACAGCATAGGGGACAATTATCGGATCGATGGGGGTCCTACAGCTGGGACCATGTTCACAGCGGCTCCATTCATTTCTATGGGAGTTCCAGAGATAATCGATTACAGCGCTCCCCTATTTTCAGAACTCCCATAGAAATGAATGGAGCAACCTTGTGCATGTGCGACTGGCTGCTCTGGTCATTTTAGGGGAGCAGCAGGCGGTACATGGCCCTTGTTCTCATGATCAGTTGGAGTCCCATATGTAGGATCTGATAGGGGATAACTTGTACCTACTGGAATACCCCTTTAAAGGGATTATCCGACACTAACAAATGCTCCCCCATATGCTGGGCCCCTCACACACAATATACTTACCTTTCTCCCCGCACACTACCGCAGCTGCTTCTCCCCACGCACGAATGAAAACATCCAGTGTTGGGCAGGGGTGGTGGTGGGTCAGCCAATGGCAGGCGGTGATGAGGACAAGCCTCTCTAGAACCCCACCGGAACCTCGTCCCTGCCTGCCATTGGCTGAGCCCCAATCCGCCCCCACCCCTCCCCCGGTGACACCAGATGTTTTTAACCTTTGCTTCATTCACACAGCAGACTCAGGACCCCTGTGATCATTGGTGGTCCTATCGGTGTGACCCCCACCAGTCAGACACTTATCACCTATCCAGTGGCTAACTAGAAAATTGTTTATTATGGGAGAAATCCTTTAACCCTTTCTGCCACGGAGGTTTTTGCCTTTCCGGGTGCCATAACTTATTTTTCCAATCACATAGCTGTATAAGGGCCTGTTTTTTTGTTTGTTTTTTTTATACGGAACAAGTTGCACTTTTTAATTCCACCATTTAATATGTCCTACGATGTAGTGGAGAGCTGGAAAAATGGGGGTGAAATTGGAAAAAAACAGCAATTGCACATCAGTTTTATTTATTTTTTTTAACGGCGTTCCCTATACAGTAATGTTACTTTCATTCTCCAGGTCAGTACAATTATGGCAATACCACATATAGTTTTCCTTTCCTTTTTTAATACTGAAAAAAATAAATTATAAACCTTGAAAAAAAAAAAAAAAAAACTTTCCATGCCTTATTATAGCCCTTTATGACTGTTTAGTAGTTGTGTACAGAGCTGTGTGAGGGCTTATTTTTTGTCAATCTGTACATTTCACTGATACCATTTTTTTTTTTTTTTTTTTTTTTTTTGTGACTTTTTCATCACTTTAATTATTTTATGTGAAGTGACCAAAAAATGGCGATTCGGCCATATATATATTTTTTTTTTCCCTGGGATAAATATTTTTATATTCAATAGTACAGACATTTTCGCATGTGGCAATTCCCATGATGTCTTTTTTTTTTTGTTTGTTTATGTATTTTTATTTTCATTTTGGGGAAAGCAGGGTCATTCAAATTTTCCTATTTTTAATTTTTTAAAATCGTCACTCATTAGATTTCTTCTTTCATACAGTCCAATGCATTACACTGTATTCCTATGGAGCCCTGTCACAATCAAGGGCCACATAGGAACTAATGTGCTGCAGCCTCTGGTTACTCAGGAGGACTGAGGCTGCCTCCCGCACAATGTATCTGGAACCTCCCAGTCCTCACCGGGGGAAGCTGAAGCTCTTCTGGGTTTGTGTTAGTAAAGATGATGTGGTCACCATCTTTAAAGTCCCGGCCAGTGCCATACATGTACGTGCCATAAAGCATCAATTTTCTCAGCAATGCAGTCATATATATGAACATGGGACCAACACAGATGCCTTCAGCTGCCAAGAGCACATGTAACAGATCAGCTAGCTCCATAGGTACAAAACTGCTGACAGATGCCCTTTAAGCTGGCCCTACCAATGAAATGGCAGTCGAGCATTGTTTGACCAACAGCTTTTTCACCTGACTCCTGCATGGACCTCGCCTTATTCCAGAGGTATTTTGCATAATGGCTCAATATTTATTTATTTTTTATTTTTTTTTTTATTTTTATGCTTGATTCCACAATCTACTATGGTTGTTGTTTTTGTCCCTACTCACCATTGAAGTGAATAGGTCCACATCCAAGCCGCAAAAAAAATAAATAAATAAAATATTTATATAGCGCCAACATATTCCGCAGCGCTTTACAATTCAGGGGTTCATGTACAGACAGTCATAAATAACAGCAACAGACATGTCAATAATTACGACAAGAGGAATGAGGACCCTGCTCGCAGGAGCTTACAATCTATGAGGAGATAGGTGTGATACAGAAAGTAGAAGTGTTTGTTTTGTACAATGGTCCAGTCATCTTGGGAAAATAGCGGAGCAGATATAGAGCTGTATGAGTTCAAAAGTGGAAAAAGAAAAAAAAAAGATCAGATGTGGACAAAAACACGTTTGTGTGCATGAGCGCTAAGATAGGGTTTTTCCCTTATAGACGGTTGTAGCGTTAGGGGCAGCACATAGGTTATATAGATTCCTGTTGATGCCGGTCGTTGAACAGATCATGAGATGTTTTATATCCTTCTCCAAAGCCCTGAACTCTCATTTCTGTCTGATCCTCCTTTGAAACCTCGTCTTCTGTGTATGAAAGGGCAATTGTCCTCCAGAATACCAGTGTCTCGCTCACTCCAAATATGACAGGCATTTGGCCACGGTGTTTGAACAGCGAGCGATTTGGTGATCTTCGCTATTGATCTTCCTGGTAATGGTACGTCTATCACCATGGGAAATACAGCCGCCTGCTCGGTGCCATTTATCATATGGCTTTTATGATATGCCTATTATCTTGTCCTTGTATCTTAAAGGTAATTTGTCATCAGAAAATAACTTCACGTTTTAAAGTCAGTCATTTTTTATATTTTCTTATTATTTTTTTTACTATATGTCAAAATATATCACTATATGTAAAAAAAAAAAAAATAGATAAATGAAAACAAAATTCACCCATTTTCACACTGCTAGGCGTAATACGTTGAGACTTCCTGTTCTGTACAGGTCGCTTCTAAGCCGTCATCTCATGATCATTACAGGCAGGATTGCAGTGACAGATCACCTCTCTATTATTAACACCGGATCCACCATTTATAGTAGGTGATATCACAGCTTTGCGTTGCATCTATGGCCCGTGTGGCTGAGCTCAAAGAGGAGAAGAGAAGTCTTAACATATTTTAGGCTTTGACCAAGGTGGAGACTGCAATTTTTTAGAATTTTTTTTTTTTCAATCTAGATAGTGACAAATTACCCAAAAAATGTGAAACATAAAATTATTGAAACAATAGGTCACTTTCTGATGACGCATCGCTGCCGGTTATCCACTTACACTTCAGACAGCTGTCGGCTGAAGGCTTGTTCGGCTGACGGCCATCTTTCCAAACTCTCTGGTACACATGCACACTGGGCCTGGCCAATCATCCACGAGTTCTGAATGGAGAGGGATTAGAATTTAATAAATAATTGGGCATGTTGAAATACAACAGCCCACTCCTTTTCTTCCTCGACATCTACTGCAGGGGGAAGAGTCAGGAAAGCACAAAACACCTTAGATGGTCAACTGGTCCCACCAAAACTGGTGGGTTCGGCAGACGTTGTGTTTGGTCCAAGGCAAGTTCCTGAACTGCCCCCTTTTACAATCAGATAACGAAAACCCAAAGCTAATAGGAATGTCAAATACTTCACCTTTGCCCTAAATGAGCTATAGTCCAAAAGTGCCACCGATTGTCTAAAACGGTCTTCACCCATAGGCCGCTGTTGGACAAGGAACCCTACAGTGATACAAGTTTGAGTCAGGTCTTGGAACAAATGGGTTGTCAGTACTTATATATACAGAGGTACCAACTCCTCTAATATGAGCATGATCAATAAGTTGTTATCCCTAATGTAGCACTACAAGTAACCATATGACTGCACCTTATAGAAGCCTCAGGCCTGGTTCACACAACCGTGCTTGGCCCGGGAAACATGGTTCATGTGTCAGCCAAATCGCATGGACCGACCGCAGCTTCCTGACTCGAACTGACTGCATCATAGTGATTTATAATACAGGCAGTTCCTATCTGATTGCAGGTTTATTTTACTGTATTCACAGGGTGATGTGAGCACAGTACAATAGACCCGCCATCAGATAGGAACTGACTGCTTCGTAAATCACTGTGGTGCAGCCAGTTCAGGTCAAGGAAGCTGTTGTCGGTCCATGAGATGCGGTCAGCGCACAGGCTGTGTTTACCGGACCAAGCACACAAGCGTGTGAGTCAGGCTTTGGGTCCTATTAGACTTTGCGATTTTCAGGCCAATTGTCATGAAGTGTTCATAGGAACTTTGTATTCAGGAATGTGCTGCCAATAATCAACAGAACTGAATGCGGGGGAGGGGGGGGCAGCGGTAACAGTCTTCCCCCCCCCCCCCCACACACACACACACATTCGGTGTACATCGGCCTGTGTAATCTGGCTGGTTCAATGAATGCCGATGGCCCCGATCCATCAGCATTCACACACTGGCTGTTGGCTGAACGCTTCTTCGTGAAACGGCTATCTTATCCAATCCTCCCATACTCTGCTGAGCATGCATGTGTAGTGAATGGGAGGAGGGGAGAAAGGAGTAGTTTGGCAGAATCTATCTACTCACTTATGAAAGGATCGTCCAGTTGAATCCAATGTGCCCCATCCTTCTCTCAGGCATTTGACTGTCGGGAGTGTCTGAGGCCCCATAGACATTAGCTGGTCAGCCCAACATGATGGGTTTGGCTGATACATATATAATGTGTATGGTCAGCTTTATATGTGCACTGAAAAAGGTCTGCCCTCTCATGGCTGATAGATGGCTGCTGATCTAAGTACTGATTCGGTGATCTATGTACAATTACTTGCGTTTTATGGAGGAAATCCTCTTTAATGGGGTTGGCTTCAACATCAGCTGAATTCGGCAGGCCCAGCTCCCGGCAATAGGCTAATTCTGGTGAATGTGAGTCACTGGATCCCTGTTCTTCCAATACCATTGGGACCCGCACATTTAGTAATTGTGTTTGCCATAAAAGCTCAAATAGGTAACACCAGCAATCATCATGCTAAAATTGGCCATACTCTCACCTGCTAACTCCCCACCGATCCAGCACACAGATGCTTCTCTGGTCTTTATTTTTCTGCAGTGATGGTATTACCGTCTACCGGCAAGATCGCTGCAGCCACTGTTTGGCCTCAGTAGTGTACGGCATAAGACTGCTGCAGCCAATCACTGGTCTCGACGGTCACTTGGGTAGGCAGCCATGTTGTCTTTCTTGCAGCAAAGTAAACAAAGACCAGTAGGGACCACCAGAGCAGCAGCGGCATAATTTCAACTTTTAGGACTGGTTTAATGGGATATCCAGAGAATGTAAAACATTTGGCTAAGTTCTAGAGTGGCACTAAAAACGGTCAGTGTTCAGAAATGGTTATGGTGGTTCTATCCATTGGGCTGCACATCACATTCTTTGGATACAGTACTATAGGCGTCCTTTGGTACTCAGTAAATGGTATTTTTATGGGGTTTGTTTTTGTGCTGCTGCCTGCAGGGTACAGACTACCATAAACAGCACTTCTGCGGATGGTACTTGAAGAGCGGCATATATTTCTCAGGTCTGCAGCCTCGCTTTCCACATGGATTTTGTGTCCTGTTTCTATCATAGGGAGGTTCGTGGAGAACTTGGCCACCTCTTGTGTGTGTGTACCCTGCAGCTCTCCTCCGAACATCTCATTATCTTACTGTTTGCTATACTGTAAGCATTAATTATCACTTGCAACCCCCTCCCCCGTTCTTTTGTCTAGGAGCAGAATGTTTGCCGTGAGGTGGATGCTTTAATTGGGGGGTTGTCTTTATTTTGTATATTTTGCTCCAGAAATTGTAATCCCCGCCCGCCCCCATATCCTGATTTCCCCTCTTCACCAGAACAAAGCGTTTTTTTGTTTGCCTGCCTGTGAGGTCTTAGCTGCCTGGGTACGGCTTCGTATGCCAATCAAATGCTTTCCAGATTTGCTGGGGTATGGGGAATCTGACGGAAAACAGACTGAACTCTGGCTTATAATAATACGAGATTGGCTTATTTACTTTTTATCGCGTTTGAAGATGTGGTATCCTGAGCAGAAGGCAGCAGGGTTTTCCAGGAAATGGGGATCTGCTAGTAACTTTCTGGATGGAGTTTATGCACTCCCCCCGTGCTGAATGTATTTCAGAGCTATAGAATAAATACTGGAGGATCCTGAATACTTGACTTTTTTCTTGTCTCTGCACTTCTTGATGTTGCGAAACTCAAAAAATAACACATGCACTGTTATAGGACTTGGTGTCTAGTAACTTAAAGTCTAAGAGCCGACTGGTGAAATAAAACTTTTTATATAAGGGGCAAACTGGATCGAAAAAAGTAATCAGTGCTCACTTTTCCGATCGCCCAATACTACCGTTCAGACATTTATCCAGACCTGCTCTTCTCCACTTCCTGGTCGCACCTTAACTCAAAGGAAGTATCAGAAGATGCCTGCTCAGCCAATCACTGGCCACAGGAGAGACACACCTCAACCAGTAATTGGCTGAGCAGGCATTTCCTGTAGGACCAGGAAGCAGAGACTAATGGGCACCTGATACACATCTCGATGGGAGCCTTCAGCCAGGGGACTATCAAATTATTCTTGTTCTGACCCATACAATATATTGCCTATGACCATCTTGAGGAGATTTTATTCTTTAAAGGGGTTTTCGGATATTAGAATTGATTGCATAACACCATGATTTGCTATCACTTCCTTATTGGTGGAGACAATAGTTAGGATGCCCAGTGGTTCTTAGAATGTAGGGGCCACAACAGTCGTGAAGCACTCCCTCAGTCGTGTTGTCTAGAATAGGGCAATGTTGCAGATCCCTACACAGTACGTGGAGGGAAAATGTGGAAAGGGACCTCTATTCCTGATCATCTGGGCCCCAGAGGTCAAACCCCCACTGATTTTAATCTTACATCATGTCTTTGTGTTTGGTGGGAATACCCCATTGGTTGTATTTGCACTAGTTTTGTTCTAGCTTGTTGGAAACGTAACCGTAGCCTCTGCAGCTTGTTTTTAATGTAGTAGAGCACAGAAGAAGAAAAAAAAAAGTCTCAAGTTAAAATGCTATCATAAAAAGCCTCTTACAATGAGATGTTTGCCAAGCCAGAGATCGCCAAGTTAGGCAGCTGTTTACCTCTTGGCATGCGTTCAGGCCGCTGATGTCATAGTGACCTGGTGAAAATAGAAGTGCAAGGGAGAAACCAGGCCTACCCACCTCATGAAACAGAGCATTGTTTTATGTGAAGAGGTTTCCTTCTTTGTCTTCGTATGTGGATTCTGAGGTGATCCCTCTAGTGCATGACTAGAGTCCGTTGATTCCGACACACTTTATAAAAAAAAGTCCAGCCTAACGAGAAAGTGATGAGTAAGTGTGGATTTCTGTGGGAGGAAAGAATCGGATATAAGATGAGGTTGAGCTGCCAGGAAATGGTTTGGCTTAGATGGAAAAAATAATCCTGACAGTTGTAGTTTTGCAACAGCTGGGGGGGGGCTACAGTTTGGGGAACATTGCATTACCCAATCTACGAGTCATACCATGAGCTTATCAAACGGGCAGAGAGGGCTGAGCCACCAATGGACACCTCTGGCAGTGTCCTGTTCACCACATGAATAAAGGATCAGATGTGTTGGAGCTCAACAGACCTAATTACTGTGCCTCCCAATGCCTGCCATCAGTTGGGACATTCTCCACCAATTTATGTCCTGTTTTTGGCCAGCTTAAGGTGACCTTGAAGGTAGATGTTCCCAGAATTTAAAATTGGTTTGTAGTTCTGTTAAATGTCTTCCATTTCGGTATGACTTCCTCAAACTGTTGGATTTCTGTGGTTGAACAGTTGACTTTGTTAAAGAAATGTTGACGTAGGATTGTTCAGCCTGTACGACTTGTTGGAGCCACCGGATATGTTATTCTTTGTTGGATGCACCAGCCACATGTGAAACCTTTATAATATATGTAATTTAGGACATGGGTTTCTACCAAAAAATAAAATTTTTCTTATCTTTCCCGTTCCAGCCATGAACCAACAGAGACTAAGTCAGAGTGCACCAGTCAAATCCCCTCCACCACTAGCGCCTCAGAGCCCCCAGAGCGGTGTCATGGGAGGTGGTGCCAATCAGCAGCAGCTAAGACTCCAACAACTTCAGATGGAGAAAGAACGTCTACGTCTCAAGCACCAAGAACTGCTTCGGCAGGTGAGGCCACAGGTTAGAAACAGCCTTTTGTTACTCTTTATTTATGTTTGTCCTGTCCTCTGTGTGTTATTTGGTGAGGAATTTCTCCTAGTCTTCACGATAAACAGTACATTCTAGGTCAATGTAGTGCAGATTACAGCATGAAAACAGATTTGTATTATCTCCCTCAAACTAGGTGATGTATGAACCTCCAATTTAAAAAAAAATGGTATACCCCCACCTTCCGAGATGCAGCCTAGAACCAATTTTGCAGTATTGTTAATACAAGTCCACAATTTTTGATCTTCCTCAGGAACATATTAAGGTTGGTGGAAGCTCTGGGCAAAACATTTGAGGAAACCACACCCTGACCCTCAATAGCAATCACATGTACTGTTGGAGAGGCAGCTACACTTGGCCCTCACCACTGGGAGTTATGGTGACAGTTGACCCTTGGACAACTTTAAGCTGTCTATATTCTCTATCTGTTGATCCCCACACATGCTTTTGGCATGGCAAATGTCAGAGGAGAATAGGATCCGGCATGTTGGATTTCACCAACATTTGTTGAGGTAGTTAGGAGACCACACAATTATCAGGTTATACTAACTTGTATCAATGGGTACCTTTTAGACTCAAGCCAAGAGCACCTAGCTACACCGCCATCATATTCTACAGTGTCAAAGCTCTGCATTTATTATAGCCTGAACAGTAGTGAAGATATGCAAGGAGTTAAGTTTTCAAAACAGAACTGGTACCACACCATGTTTCCAAGCCCTAACCCCAAGCTCAAACTCAAATAGAATTTTTTTTTTCCCCACCCTTCTATGGTCTACTGGCTTTTTGTGGTCTTCTTATGGAATATACTGTATATGCAGCAAAGCCAAAAATAAACCACTCCAGTTTGACAAGTTTCTGGCCGAAAAACCAGTCTTCCGTAATGTTCTCTGCATAAACATTTGTAGTATTTATTTCGACAAGTTGTTTTTGTGACTTTGTTAGAGCAAATTTTCAGCATGCAAGATTTTATCTAGTACTGCCTGTAGGATCAGCTCAAGGCCAGTTCTGCTGCAATTTTTGAAGCTTTTTTTTTTTTTTTATTTTGCAGTAAATTTAAAATTGTATTAAGGTCTGTCCCATTCCTGTACGCTAACATTTTAGCCATCCAAGTAGTTCTGAACAGGTGAACAACCTGCCACATTGAGAGACCTTCACTAAAAATAGGGCTAGAGATTCACATCAAAATTTGGTCCCCAAGAGTTGCTGTTTTTTTTTATTGTTTCTCTGTGGGTCAAAGTTTGCAAGCAAATTTGTGCCATCACAATTTTTTGGGACAGGCTTAAGTTACCTGTATGAAGACCATTAATTTCCTTACTACATTGCCCATTGTATTTGCAAAGGAGAGGAGCATTTCAATTGAATACATCATTGTATCTCTCCCCCTTTCATTTTGCTGTTTCTGCCAATAATCTTGTTCTCGTGAAGATTATGTAGATTAGATAAGAAAAACATGAGAACATCTGAATGTTTATTGGTAGGTGTCGTCTCTGTGTTGGACTCGGTGCCAGTTTTTCATGTGATTATTGAATTTAATAGTACACAGGTTTTCTCTCCTTTTGCAGGAACTAGCTCTTCGTAGTCAACTGCCAACCATGGAGCAAGATGGTGGATCTCAAAATCCAGTGTGTTCTTCCGGAATCACTCAAGAGCTCAGAACAATGACCATGAACAGCTCCGATCCTTTCCTCAACAGGTGTGTTAATTGGTTCCATCTCTCCTCAAAATAAGTGAAGGTATAAGTGGCTATGTGGAATGGATATTTATCCTGCTGGCCAACCGTGATATGGTACAGCTATCAAACTAGAGTAGATTCAGAAGAATGGTGATTTTTTTTTCTACTTTCTTAGCCTTGCCTCTTCTTTTTGACTTGCATAGGATTTTTTTTTTCCTGTATTTTATGTTTTTGGTTTCTGTTGCAGCGGCACGTATCACTCCAGAGATGAGAGTACGGATAGCGGATTGAGCATGAGTAGTTACAGTGTTCCTCGCACACCTGATGATTTCCTCAACAGTGTAGATGAAATGGACACAGGTCAGTTGCTTCTGGATATACTTAGGATTTTTTAAATGCTTTTTTTGTGTTTCCAAAGAGCATGAAATTGAATGTGATTGCCATGTACCATTTAGACTTTGCCAACTTTATCAGTCTATACACTAATAGTATGTCCAGGGTTATCTATATTTGATGGAATCCATTTCAGTATTTGGACCCCCCCACCCCACCAAAAAAAAAAAAAAAATTAAAGGGTTGTGCAGGATAAGGCCTCATGCACACGACCGTATGAAAAAACGGATCCGCAGAACATACGGATGACATCTGTGTGCATTCCATATTTTGCGGAACAGCTGGCCCCTAATAGAACAGTACTATCCTTGTCCGTAATGCGGACAATAATAGGACATGTTCTATTTATTTATTTTTTTTGCGGAACAGAAATACGGACATACGGAAACGGAATGCACACGGAGTATCTTCCGTTTTTTTTTTTTTGTTTGTTTGCGGACCCATTGAAATTAATGGTTCCGCGTACGGTGCGCAAAAAAAACGGAACGGACATGGAAAGAAAATATGTTCGTGTGCATAAGCCCTAAGGAAAACATGGCTACTTTCTTCTAGAAACTGCACCACCCATGTTCATGGGCTCTGGTTGGTCTGGAGAAAACCTGGACTAAATACCAATATGGACAGCACTCCAGACGATGGAGAAAGCGAGAGCACATCTCCCTGGGGTAAGGTTCAATGCCCCCAAACAAACAGATAATCCAAATGCAAAAGCACATGGAGACAACACTTCCAATTACCACCTTAGTGGTCAAGCATGCTTATAAAAGGCTGCTAAGCCAAAACGTCTAATTTGGAGTTGTACCTGAAAAAAAGGATAACTAAATTGAAAGTGCTATGACTATTTGCTTTTTCATTTGGAGGAAACTTGGGGGAGCCAACAGGAGTGGTATTTCACCGCTGCCACGTCATTCTCGCAATCGGCATTTCTCACAGTAGTTGGGTTCTCCATTGGTGGTATGCTAATAATATCTCCTTAGAAGAGTTCTTTTCAGATGCATTACTGCAGAAGAACCTAGAACTTAGAGCCAAGAACCACACAATAGCCAAAACATGTAATGCCCCCGGCTAGGAGCATCTCCTTGTTGTTGGTGTTGTGCCTCCAACTTTTTGTACTTTGCGTTTTGTTAATTTATTATTTTGAAAGTTTTTTTTGTTTTTTTTTTCTAAAATGTTGTAATTTATTTTGCAGGCGATGCAATCAACCAAAGCAGTATGCCTTCCCAACAGAACAGATTCCCTGACTATTTGGAAGCACTTCCAGGAACTAATGTGGACCTTGGTACGCTTGAGGGGGAAGCAATGAACGTAGAAGGAGAGGAACTAATGCCAAGTCTACAGGAAGCTTTGAGTTCTGACATCCTTAATGACATGGAGTCTGTGCTTGCAGGCACCAAACTGGATAAAGAAAGTTTCCTCACATGGTTATAGAGACCTCTACAAAAACTGCTTCCAAAATCTCTGAAGAATTTTGTCAATTGCCTCTAACTTTACAAGCCTAACTCGGCCACGTGGCAGACTATCAGCTTGTGCTCCAGATAAACTTTCAAAGACTTCAGCAATTTTTTTTCCCTCCTTTTAGTATTTTCTCCTCACCCGTTGCTGCTTTTATAACAAACACTTTCCCCCACCACCACCATTTGAGAGCCTGAGATATCAAGATTTTGAATTTCCTTGCTGCCTCTTTGAGTATTTTCTATGTAAAGAGAATGGGAAGAGTAAAGCAATACACATTACAAGTAGATACTCCATCTTGTAAATATGCAGTAACCGTTTACTTCCCATTCTACTGACATTATTAGCTACCGTACCAGGGAAGGACAAGATATTTACTCATATATTACTTCTTGTATGGTGGCACCAACCACGTTCTTACAATCCTTTCCAAGCCTTTATGCTCCAAGGGGCTGAGCGGCCTCACAAGACTTTGTTTGTTTTATTGGCTTATTACAAGCCCCTTGAACGTTTTCCATGAACCAGTGTTAAATTTCTTTGTTTTGGGATATGCTGTGTCCAAAGAAACACTACTTATTCTGACCCAGGGCAACCAAAATAAGCCATGATTGGAGGCCTACGTAAAACTCAAAGCTGTGTTAAGCTATTCATGACCCAACAAGTTTGAAGTTGGGAAGATGTCTCTCCGGGAGTCCTCTGCCTAACTATGGTTGGCTTGACACCGCCTAATCCGATGTTGTGATTGTTTGTTTTTCAGCCATACAAATTGAAGCTGGAGGCCATAAACAAGTTTGAGGTTGGAAAGATGTCTCACCGGGAGTCATCTGCCCATCTATGGTTGGCTTGACACCGCCTAATTAGATTTCCTTTTTTCCAGCCATACAAATTCAAGTTGAAAGCCATAAAGCTAAAATAGTTCCCATTAGTCTTTGGAGAGGGGATAGACTCAAGCCCACTCTAGGCAATCCTAAATCCTGTTTTAATCATGGTTGAAGTACCGAGCTTTATTATGGTTTGTATTTGATGTAAAGTTGCTCTTTTGGTATATTGGTTTAAACTAAGTTGTTTGTTGGGTCTGTGCAAGGTTCTGAAACTTTTGAACACTACATTGAACGGCTCTGTAATGTCGTATCTGTTTATACACGCTAAGGATAGAAGATGACGCCGGCATGTGCCAGTATATGCTCTATGATTTTATACTTTTATGTGTGGATTGGAGGTGGTACCAGAGAGATTTTAGTATGTGTTTTTTATTACTGGCAAAAAAACAATAAGATTTTAACATTTATCGAACAAATCATTCCACCTACCTCCTGTCTTTTTATAGTTTAAATGTCTTTTTACATAAAATTCTAAAGTCTAGTACATATATCGCCCGTCTCCAGGGCTTATTTTATTTTGTTGTGTTCTTGCCAACAAATTGCCCAAATGGCTTTTGTGAGTGTCATTGGCCAAACAAATGATGGATCTACATGTAGAATTGAAAACGAATTGTGTGTTGTATCCTTAAACCTGTCTGTCACCATCTGTTTTCTTGCAAATGGGTGATTTTTTTTTTTTTTTTTTGTATATGACTATTAAATGATTGTCTTATTGTACACCTAATTGTTTTATTAGAAAATTAAACAAATAGCTAATTGTAAGAATTATTGTCTTTTTAAATTTCCTTTTGATTTACCTGAAATCCAAATTTAACTGTCTTTAAATGCGATGACATCACTGGATGGCTGACTGGCAAAAGCTAAAGTTGTAGGTTTGTTTGTTTTTTAAATAATAGTAGTGAAATACTGTATAAATTTATACAACGTATGATTTTTGGTTTGTGGTGTTTTTGTTCACCTTTGGGACCATGAAGTTCTTTTCAAAAGCCCTAGGTATGTTTGTTTATTTTTTTATTTTATTTTTTTTGGGGGGGGATGGTTCTTTTGGGTTTTTTTTTTTTAGAAGTTTTTCCATAGGATTCTCTATAAGAATTGAAAATGTCTGGGGGGAAAAAAAAAATCTCCTAAAAACTTTTTTTCTTTTTTTTTTTTTTGTTTTTTTTAAGGAGACCCAACTATTCTCTCTTGGTGCAGGTTTTGGGAAATCCTAAAGAGTCCAGGGGAAACAACAGAAAACTGCTTCCAACAGGCATCCACCACTGATCCCCTTTGTCTGTATGGAGCAGAATGGGACCTGTGGGATTTGCCAATAACTAGACCCTCAAACAAACACAATGGTCAGGAGAGGACGTCATTGACTTCTGTGGGAGAGTTTTCTAGGCATGCTCTGTGACCTGTGCATGGGTCAGGAGGGAGCAGATAATCTGTGACGTCACCTATTGTAAATAGTGGATCCTTATTTTATAAAATGTCATTGATGAAAATACGGTTGCTACTGAAAAAAAAAGTACATGTACAGAACAGGAAGCTTCAACATATTAGATGTAGTGGCCAGTGTAAAAAAACTGCACAATTTTTTTAAATTTTTTTTAATGTAGATTTGACAAGCGAAATTAACAAATCCCCCCCCCCAAATTTTTAATATTAAAAATAGGCTACTTTTTTATTTTGACGGATACTTGAGCAGTCATTTTTACTGAACACAAAGAACAAAGTTTCCTACTGGATCGATCTTCTCCAGAATCCAGATTGCCAGACATCAGTAAACTTAGCAATGTCACCAGTTAACTGATAAAGATCCGTTATCGTCCGTATTGGCCAATGTTTGAAAGGCTGGCTATAATAGAAATGCTATTTTAAAAAAAATCTATACTGAGAAAATCCGATGATGTCACTGCCGCTATTGGGTCATACTTACAAAATGCAGTTTTTTATTAATAGTTTATCTTGGTTTCATCTATTACCTTTTTAATGTATAAGCCTGTTTGGTGTTCTTGTACAGCGGAGTAATAACTGATTCTCCACCCCATCCCCCCAACAATAAAAACACTACACTGTGTGAATGAAAATATATAGTGCTGCACTATAGTGTTCAACACATTGCGTATTGGCTTTCATATTTGGAAATAACATGTTTTTCCTTCTTACAAACCTATGCCCTGAGTAGGACCAGGCCTGGCTAAAAACTGCGTGGACATATAAGCTGCATCTGTTTCCTAAGGATCACTAACAATTCTCAGTCTCATTAGCCCAAAACCGAGCAACCAATAAGCAAGCAAGCAATCTATAGAAGATAGTTGTGGCTTTCATGGCCTCACGGTTTACAGCTGCTCTGCCTTGACCGTTACAACTGGTCCTACCCTAAGCCCTACAGCAAAGTCAACACACCAGGTTGGAGGTTAGTCACTTGAGCTGCTTAGAAGGAGAAACTGGGTCCAGTTTCCAAAAAAAGTATCCAGTAAAATAACGTATTTTAAAGTATACTTTGTGCTCTTGTCTTCATTTAGCCTAATTGGAATACAGCGTCAGTTTAGAGGGCCAGAGATATTAGACAATGCTTCCTAGTGAAGAATAAAAATTGCATCAGGCCAGGTTCACACGTAATACATTTGGCACGAACATGGTCTAGAGCTGGCCTTAGGCTTGATATAAATGTTGGCTGAACTGGCCGAATAACTGGTATGGGCAGATCCCTGCCGTTGTGTTCCTGTTCCATCGCTCTCACTCCGGTGCCACAGGTTTCAGAACCACATGTGTTAACATCTGGTTTCAACCAAGTCACGTGGCTGCTGCACAATGTATAAATGAAACAAAGGAGTCATTGTAGCCCAATGTACAAAACTATATAATCTTTTATTAGCACAAATAAATAGTATATATTAAAGATGAATCACCCCAATATATGTATAAGTGTATGTTAAGTATACAGCAAATGCTGAGGGGGAAAAAATGTGACTAGAGATACAAGAAATAAAGTGAACAGAGGAAGAAAGCGCAGAGAAATGCACATCTGACCTACCCCTAGTACAGGAACACCTCAGGAGAGCCGCACACCCCATGTGGCCGCTGCAACCAATGATTGGCTTCAATTGTGATGCGTCACCCAGTGATCTGATACATGGGTGACACATCACTGGCTGCAGCGGCCACATAATCCGTATCAAACCGGACGTTGACATGGTGAGGCCTGAGACATGCAGCATCCAAGGGGGAGTGATGGACCCAAAATCCAGCAACGGGGGATCAGGTAAGGCTGAGTTCACATCAGAGTTCAGCCTTTCCGTTCTCCTGCTCTGTTATAGGAGAACGAAAAAGACTGATTTGGCACATAACAGTCCAACTATAATGGGGTCCCTTAGGTTTCCACTCAGAGGAATATTTTTGAAGTGGAGACAAAAGTCTTGCATGCACTACTTTTGTCTCTGCTCCAAAATCATCTTCTGAGCGGAAACCTAACCGACCCCATTATAGTCTATGGGGCCCATGGGCTCCATTCAGCTCAGTTATGTGCCAAAGCCGTCCTTTCCGTTATCTTGCTCCTAAACGGAGCAGGAGAACGGAAAGCCTGAACGCTGATGTGAACGCGGCCTAAATAGGATTGCCACCGTGGGTCCAGCCACAGCCGTTTGTTCCTGCCGGAGCTCCCTAGGCCTGATAATGTTGAGACTTCCTGTTGAAAGGACAAAAAGGCTGATACTGTGTTGGCTAGTAGAAAACTGGTTTATTGCTTTCGTTAAGAGAGACAGTCTTGCAGGTATGATATCTTTTAGTGGCTAATAAAAGCCATTAAAAGGAGTTATACCCACAAGACTTAATTAGAGCAATAGAATGGCTTCCTGTTCTGTACAGATCCCTTGTCAGGGCTTGTTCACACATCAGTTATTTCCATCAGTTATTGTGAGCCAAAACCAGGAGTGGAGGCTCCACAGACATAAGGTATAATGAAAAGATCTGCACCTATTCTGTGTTTTTGACTCACACCTGGATTTGGCTCACAATAACTAATGGAAATAACTGATCAAAAAACTGTAGTGTGAACAAGGTCTCAGCCGCCACGGAATTATCATCACAGGCAGGATCACAGTGACAGATATCAACTTTGCATAGATAACCTAGGATCAACCATTCACAGAAGCTTATCTACTCTCTTGACCTCTGCACAGGTCACACACCATACCTAAAAACTCTCCAATATAAGTCATTGAGGTCCCCTCCTGACCATTGTGTCTATGGCCCATGTGTACGATCTCAAAGTATTAAAGTATTTTAGGCCTAGTGGCCAGTATGAAAACTGCATGATTTTATTTTATTTTTTTTTAAATATAGATCGGTACATGGATGATTAAAAAACACCAAAAATTCTTAAACTAAAATGTTTAACATAAAGCTTTCTGATTGTGCATTCCCTTTGAGTGCTTGTCTAGTTTAAGACTTCCTCTAGAAGGTGACACCAGACCTGGTGTTTCTGCTGTAATGGGACAGTAATGAAGCTTTTTAGGAGGCTGACTACCTCAACCAGTCGCCCTTGTTCTGTAGGTTTAACAACTCGCCTTGACTTCTGGTCGGCTCCTCTGCCAACTAGATCTAGCAGAATGAAACCTCTGCCTTCATGTCCTAAGTGTGAACCATCCTTCAATGGTGATCTAGAATTCTCTGCTTTTTGGAAAAATTATTGCAAGGTTTAATTTTTGAATATGTTCTTAGGGCATTTTGTTTTTGTAGAGGGGTGATCGTGCATGTGGTATCTCCCATCTATTAGCCAGTGCGAAGAGGAGCTCCATGAATGTTCTCACTCTGGAATCCCACAGCCCCTTCGTTTCCATGGGCACAATGTAATGCTTCATTTTCCCATGGAGATGCTACATGGAAACTGAATACTTACTGCCAGGTCCCTCAGCAGTATATACAAATAATTGATAGGGATCCGAGTGTGCGATCAACTAACTTTGGTGCCACCCTTCTATCAAAAAGGATTATAAAAAGCCTTTTGAAAAAGTTAATCTGAAGTTTTATATCTAATATTCTAAAGCATTCCAGGCTTATGAAGATAAATTTTGATTGCTTACCTATGGAACGGGCTTAAAGTGGTTGGTCCATCTGGAACACTGATGGCATGTCCCTAGGATATGCCATCGGTAAGGTGAGGGTCCCACCTCTGGGATCCACTCCCTTCTCCTGAATGGAACCCCCAAAGTGAAGGGAAGCACACCACACATTCACTGCGTGCTCTCCATTCATTGCAATGGGAGTTCCAAAAAGAGTCGAGAGAGCACGCTTGGCTATTTTTGGAAATGTCATAGCAGTGGAGAGCGCTTCGGACAAGTGCGGCTACCTCTTCATTCTCTGCTATGGGACTGCTAGAGATAGCTGAGCAAATACTTGCTTGGATCTTTTTGGAACTCCTAGAACCCCCGAAGTGAAGGGGTGCACACCACTCGTGTGCTGCATGTTCTCCATTCATCGCTATGGGAATTCCAAAGAGAGCTATTTTCAGAGCTCCTATAGCGGTGAATGGAGGGTAGTTACACATGCACGGCTTCTTCTCTGTTTACTTCGGGGGCCCCGTTCTGGGGATGGGTGCAGGTCCCACCTCTAGTACCTGCTCCTATCTGACATTTATGGCATATATTAGCGATATGCCGTCATTATCCCCAAAAAAACAGCTTGGTCTAGCTTAAGCCCTGGCGATCAGCAGCCACTGCAGGACAAATGTAGCACCACATGGTTGTCCATGGGCACCCTGGGTCTGACAGAGCAGGAGCTACTCACCGTTGCCTCCCTGATTTAATTTTTATCCAAAAAATCACAGGCCGCTAACATATTTTATGGACACATTGGAAAACCATAAGGACACATTAAGAATATGGCCTGTCTGTAGCTTACAATGTTTGAACACATTATCAGAATTTGAATGAACTGTAAAATGTTAATTATCATAGTGACTGGTGCAAGCTCCTTCAACCTCAATGTAAGATGCTTCAATTTTTTTTTCTTAATTGGCCATGGAAAAAAGGTCCCTATTTTCTATGGACTCTACAGGAATGTATGGATGGTTGGTAACTCTGGAGCTGCTTTTACAGAAGCAACATCATGTCCTCTCAGATATTCCCTTTTGTGCTTGTGTTAAACATCTATATATTGAAGCTCCTCAATAATTTATTGTCTTTCTATCATGTCCTTGCAGTTTTTTCGCATATTTTTATACTTGGGTATAATAACAAGCTAACAATGGATTGTACTAGATCAAGAACTCCATGACTCATTCTTATATTAGTTGAGATAAGTAGTTTACAGGTTGTGAGGAGGAAATTTTCTGTGTTCCTGATCACTCAGTCATAAAACCAGTACAGGTCAGACGTAATAGAAGGATTTAGAAAGATCAGATTTGGTCATGTTCTTCTACTTTGGGCGAATATTGACAGCCATTCATATTGTTTCTTCTGTCTATCATATATTTCTGTGGTCGGACTTTGATTACATATTTTAATCAGTATTTTTGGACATATAAGGATAAGACCAGGCCAATATTTTCTTGTGATCAGTATATATTCTGGACATTACAATCTACAATATCTGGTCACTTGGCCAACATTGACACTTTTTGAGAAGAATGATTTGACCAATATTCTTAGGAACACTTTTTATTTCAAGAAAAACATTGTAAATATGTTAACAGGATTTACCATAAGTAAAATACTGATGACCTGTCCTTAGGATGTGTCATCAATGTCTGATCAGTGGGACTCCATGCACCCCAGCCAATCAGGTGTTTGAAGAGTCTTCATTTCTCTGTTGAGAGCTGCGGCTTCTTCCTAAGTCAGTGACGTCACGTTCATATTACCTATGTTCAGGTCAGTGCCTTTCAAATGAATGGGCCTGGGCTGTAGTACCACATACATCCACTAAAAAATGTACGGCGCAGTGCTTGGTTAGCTGTAGGGCAGCCACAGCGTTCAGAGTGCAATGGCCTCTTCGAAGAACTGATCATGGAGGATACTAAAAGTCAGACTGCCTACGATCAGATATGGATGACCTATCCTTAGGATAGGGCATCAATATTGTACTCCTGGAAACCCCTTTAAATATAGAGGCAAAAAAATTACTCTTGAATGTTGATATTTTTGCAAATTAATTTCTGACTTCCCATAAGAAAATAAAGAGCATTTCCAGTCTGAACCTATTTGAATTTAATGACCATTGAAGGTGGTTATTCTGTCGAGCTTCATAATGTCTTCCGTTTGGTTTGACAAAAAGATGGACTGGATCTCAATCTGTAAAAGGAGAAAAATGTCCCAAACTTGTATTATTTGGTAACAAATGAACTAATAAACCCAGTGTGCTCCATTATGTGATCGATTGACTAGAATATGGGTGTACTATACTTTTTTTTTTTATATTTTTTCTTTACATTAGAAAATCCACATGTGCAGTATGTATAGTGTACTTATTGTTAGCATGCCAGTGTATTATTAGTAGCCTTATTTCTGTTACATTGTATCTAAATTAATCATTTCTTGTTACAATATTCTGTATTTTTATGGTCCACAAAATTCTGTTGTGCATGTGTCTTTTTACAGTTGATGATTTGAAAAACCAGAAACTGTTTTTTTTTCCTTTTTGTCACCCGAAATGTACAGATGAAATGTGTCATAATTCAATGTTTTTGACAATCTATTTTTGTACTGCATATACTTTGGAAATCACAATACACTGATACATTTTGAATATATTATTTCCAATTTAATAAAACAAGGTGTATATATTGCAAGTTGTATTTTATTTTTTTGGTATGCGTATAGATCACATAGAGCAGTGTTCCTCAACTCCAGTCCTGAGGGCCCACCTTCCAGTCATGATTTGAGAATAATCCCACAGAATGAACACCTGTGGTAAATCCTGATGCACTGATACTAATTATATCACCTGCTCAATACTAAGGAAATCCTGAAAACCTGACTGGCAGGTGGGCCCTGAGGAACGGAGTTCAGGAACCCTGACATAGAGGATGGAGGATTAGACCTTCTCATCATGGTTCATCTCAAGTCATTCTTCCTTACCTCAACTTCCCATCCTAAGTTGGCTAGAAGAGTGGTGGTGTCTTTAGGGAGGTTTTCCAATTCATGTTTTATATGGGTGAATTTTGATAATTTTTTAATATAGTAACATCTTCTAGCATTTCTCTGTCCTGAAAATCCAGGGCATACTATAGCTTCAATAGCTTGTAGCTGAATGCTTGTTTGGCCAACAGCTGTTCCTCCTGATTTTCCTGATTTGGTTGTGTATGGTCCTGTAGAAGAGACTTGTACGGTCTTGTAATGCGCTGATGTTTTGGCACCTAATAAAAGCCCTTTAATCAACAATCAAGGATTTACTGGAGTTTTTTTTATCAAGCCTCTGAGCCAAGAAAGCCTTATTTTTTTCTACCTACATGTGTAGGTGTTCAACATGGCGAAGTACTTCAACTCTTATGTTTGGATCTTCACGTTTATATTATAGCCAACCATCCATCCTGTTGCTGGTTATCTTCTATCTCCAAAAAAAGCTTGGCTTGATTTTGTGTAGATCCTTCAATCTACAGTCTAGTAGAAAGTATCCCATTGCTCTTGGGGTTGATTTAGTTTATCAAATTTAAAGAATCTTATTATAGAACTACTAAACTACAGTTTTTGTTGATTTGCTGATATTTGCATCACTCAGCTGAAGTTTATTTTCTCATTCGGAAATTCAGAAGTCATTTCAAAGTGGTCTGAGATGATTTGCTGTCGCTATGTGAATTGGCTTCTTGGTTCTTGTATTGCATGGATTGACTCCCATGTGGTTTACGTGCACCCATGTTGAGTAGAACAGAACGAGTTTGTTGGGGGTACATGCTACTAGTTGACCCTTAAAGGCGAATAGAGAAGCATGACAGATTTCTTCTAGGACACTTGTCCATTGGATGTGTCTGGTCAGGGGCGGATTGGCCATAGACCTTACAGGGAAATTTCCTGGTGGGCCTATGCCCAGGGGGCACCTGAGTGCTCCTTATAGCCGGCCAGTGGAAGCTTTTGCGATGTATTTTTTGCCTACTTGTATTGGCTCTGTCTTCCATCAATTTGGACCCGACTACAAAACAGGGCCACTTTAAGTTCCCAGACCACCCCTGGTGACTGGTATTGCAGCTCATATCCATTAAAGTGAATAGAGTGGAGATGCAATACTACATACAACCTGTGGACAAGTGTGGCGCTTGTATATGGCAAACCTCTATTGTACAGTCTGCCAGGCCACAGATTGAGGATAGACCATAACAATTGTGCCCCGTAGAGGCCACATTGTGTTGTTTCCGGAACAAAAGGGTTGGACTGACCCGCCAAAGGACAGGAGGATCCACTGGTATAGGCCCAAGCTTTGACATGATGTCCTCCACTCACAGGACACATTTCCTTGGTCTTCAAAAAATGTCCATGGCCATCAAAGCCACAAGCTTCTACAGTGTAGAAACCATACTGTAACAGTGAACACAGAGTCCTGCAGTTTTACAATATACAGCAGGAGAGCACATACAGACGCTATGTGACAGCTGATTCTTAATTGGCATTTAAACCCCACCCCATTTTAGAATGTGTTCCCATGCTTAAAACATACTGGGCGATTCTAACCTTACGGGCAACCAATGTGCTATGTTTAAAGCTAGGTCAATGTAAATTCTGGCTCATAATCTCTGTAATGGTGTTGCTCACACTTTCACATTGATTGCTGTGACAACAATAGGCCGCTATTTCTTGGCAGAACGTATGACATTCTGAAGCCTGTGGCAGAGGAATAGAAGTCTCAGCCGCTGCCAGTTCTCAGGGCCCTGGGGCACAAGAACTGTGATTAACTATATTTAGTCTGTATAGGCTGTCTGTTACTTTCACTTCCACTGTGACATGAAGTCGGCCTCTGTCTCTGGGCCTCATGTATGAATGGAGTGTAGAGAAAAAGTGAAGGTTTTGCCCCCAAGAAACCAATCCGACCTTTTGTTTCCTAGACAAACGACAGCTGCAACCTGGTTGACTATAATATGGTTGAGGGGCCACATCATGGGGTATCCATTTTTTTCTTAATCTAGAACATTGATGTTTCCCTTCATTCCCTTTCCATGGCCCTTGGGGCAATTTCATCCAACTTCCTTGCTATTAATGCAGTTTATCTGAGGCTGGGCAGGGCAAAATAGGTTGGGATGAACTACGGCGTGTACCCTCTCTCCAAGGGTCCTGTACCAACTGCATGGACTTCCTCTATGGTTCCTGTGTACTTGATTTGAATTAATGAATGACACTGATTTGGTTTTTAGTTTTATGGTCTAATCATTAGGTCTTTGGCCAGTGGTGGCGAACCTTTTAGAGACCAAGTGCCCAAACTGCAACCCAAAATCCACTTATTTAGCACAAAGTGCCAACACAGTAAGTTACCCTGAACACTACAGTCCAATATAGTACATCTTCCATGTACTTTATCATTTATATATAATATCCTGCCTGCAGTGCGCTTCAGGTGCCGTTCATAGTGCACCCTGTGTTGATGAATGGCAGGAGGAGTCTAAGACATATTGGTACGCCTTAGACTGTTTCCAGGGTGCGGGTGCCCACAGAGAGGGCTCTGAGTGCTGCCTCTGGCACCCGTGCTATAGGTTCGCCACCACTGTCTTAGGCTGTTTTTACACATTTACAGTACACACCAGGAAAGCACCTGGCGCCCACTGTAAACGGTTGAGTAGGCCCCAGTTAACGGACAGAGAACAAAAAGAGTGTCCTTTTTACCTCTATTGGGCTCTGCATCCATTGGAGAGATCGCACTGCATTTGCTAAATTTGTTGCACACAGTACCTATGTATTTTTTAGCCAAATATATATTCATATTTATTACAAAGGCTTTCTTATCTATCAAGGGACTGGAGTAACTTGCAACTTTTTTTTTTCCTAAGACTTTTTGCAGTAAATGACAGTGATAAATATGGCTAAAAATGTAGCTCATCCCACAAAACATCTGGATGCCTCTTGGTAAATGTAAATTGCTGGGCACCCTAAAAATGGTGCAACTGTCTACTCCACCAAGAAGAAAAGAAAAAACTCCGCTTTCTTGGCACAGTGCACTTGATACATTACCCTCTTAGACCTGCTGTCTCGACCTGCACCAGCTAAGACTGGATGATAAACGCAGTGCAGGAACAGACACGTATGTTTAATGTAGTGGTGCAGAAGCACAGACAGAAACCCCACGTAGGGCTTCAGTGGGGTTCCATGCCTCCATTCCACACTGACCTTCCGGATTGCGGACCTATTCAAGTGAATGGGTCCGCATCTGTAATGTGGGGTGCACATGGCCGATGCCTGTGTATTGAGCCCTTATACTTGTGTATGTGTATAAATACGGGCAGGGATCTGCCTCTTTAAGGCATAATTTTTAGTTGCTTGTGCAGAACAAGCCACTGTTTCTTCCTACACTAGCATAGGAATGCAGGCAATGATCTATGGCATCATTTTTGGATGTTTGTATGAACCCCATTGGCTCCCCGCAATTCAGTAGTACTCACAGTTCACGGTGGCAGTCCTCTCCCTGGACATACAGTGAATGAATGGAGCAGTTGGCACGGAGTAGGGGCCGGCGGATGATGGAGGCAATAACCCAGTTTAATTAGATGATGAGAGTTCCAGAACAAGTAGCAGGAATTGATACAGTCCTGCGGTAAATCACAGAGCTTACTTCTCCCCAATTACTGTGTATGGCAGCAGCAATGATGGTGGTTGTAGTCCCTGAGTCTCTCTTTAAACACTTTGCAACTTTCAAAGTTAATCACAGGCGTGCAATTTGTACTTGTTAACTCCTGCAATTCCCAGGCTGTGGGCTGTAGATCCTAGATCCGGATGGTGTGGTGGGTGTCGAAGGCAGTTAACCCTTTCCACAGCAGTAAAGTCTTTAAGGCCACAATCAACAGTATCTTAGTGTCTAAATCCAGTGCATGGCCTTGGTGGTCCTGGACTTTCTATGGTTATCTATTCTGTTGGTTAAAGTAATGCTCTGGCAGCTTTTCAGTCTTGTGAGTATTGTCTGCAGAAGGTGGCTTTTCTCTCTGCAGGAGCTCTTACATGTAGGTCTTGTCTGTAGCTCTGGTCCACTCAGACTCTCTATCATACCAAGGGGCGGACTTAGTCCATCACCAGGGTAACCTAACCATGTCTGCAATTAGTTAACTATATATTGCCCATACATTGCCATTAGGTATACATAGTGCACAAAAAAAATATTTTAACAACAAATTACAACAACTGACGCTGTAGCATTTTATTAACCCTTTTAGCAATAATTAACCCTTTGCAGTGTTCCTCTGGGGCAGTGCACTCATCCCATGGGTCTACTGCAGCCTGTGATTCTCTCATTCATTTTGCTGGTACTGTATTCCATTGTGTATTTTCTCTTGGCAAATCTCCCCCTTAGGACCCATTCACACAGAACTTTTGTCATCGGAAGTTTGGCTTGCATTCCATGCCAAAAAGCTGCACGTAATTTGTGCCCCATTGTTTTTAATGGGACGCTTTGCTGCCGTTCATGCGGCCATGGTTTATAGCTGTGGCAAGAACAGACATGTGCCAGAGTTCCAATGAACCGTGCGTAAGCAATAGACTTGTGAAAATGTCTACAGCAAGGAGAATGAACTAAAGAAGCCCAGAGGTTTACTGCCTACTGTTTCTCTAACCAGCAGTTCCCAGTGTAACCAGTTTAGAAAAACATACAGCTGAGGAAGAACCTAAACGTCTACTGTGTACATAGTTGTTGACCTTTCAGTTGTTGACACCCACGCAAAAGAGGGAAACAAAGGGAAAAGAAAAAATAATATTAAAGGGATCGCCCCCATTGGGCAATCACCACAGGGTCAGTCTGCTGCTTTGCCCCTCCCCCATGCTTTACACTGCAGTATAATAAAAATCCACAACACACTGCTCAACAAGTAGATAAATATAGATCTGATTGAGGGCAGATGGATCCTTAAAGGAGTTGTTCCATTGTACCAACTTATACACAGGATAGGGGATGTGTCTGATTGGCAGGGGTCCGACAACTGGGGCCCCCTGCCATTGATAATAACAGGGGTCTGTGCTCCTCATTTTAATGGACATAGCAGAGTACACAAATCTCCATAGAGAGCAAAATGGAGGGGGGTGAGCATATGTGACCACTGCTCCACTCAAAAGAGGAAGCAGGGGCCACCGTTTCCAGACCCCCACCGATCAATCACTTATTCCATATCCCATGGATAGGCCATCAATATCTGACCAGCCGATCAGCTGTCCTGCAGTACAGAGCTCCATCCATTGGGCAGTAGATGGAGCTAGTGGCTCCCATTGCCCTGCAGTACCATCTCTGTCCACTGGGAGCTATGTATTTCCAGAACCGGTCAACTGCAGCTTATCGGTGGGGCGGGGTCTTGAATGGACCCCCGCCGATCAGATATATGAGGATAGGCTATCACTCCTTTCCAGGTTCCAGTGCTATTACATTTAGCTTTATTTTCTCTTTTAACTATTATTACTTTTCACTTCATTTTACAGTTGAAGTGAATTTAGGATTGCATCATATGCCACACGAATATTATATAGCAACGTGGCACAATAATATCCTGCTCGCACATTGTGTACAGTCATGTATGTGAGGGTGTCAGGCAGGCAGGAACATGCATGTGTGATTTCATCTCCCAGCTAAAGCAAACACAGTTTAATGAACTTTGTACTCGCAGGCGGTTCACAGCGGGGCGTTCTGCCAACCTGCTCTGCACTTCTGAGAACGTCGTCTGTGATTTGTATCTGCACTGACCCAATCTTTACACATGAAGGCAGGCGCTGGCACAGAGCAGAGATCTAACGCTAGAGGCACCATTGTTTCTGGTGATACAATCTACGGGTTTTCCTCTGGAGCTGGTTAATAATTTTTCGTTCAAGTAAATGTTTCCCTCAGGGTACGTTCACACGTAGCGAAAATCCACAACTTAAAAAAATTTGTCTTTTTTGCGGTGACATCGCTGGTGGAACATCAACCTTTGCATTACTAAGGACAAAAGCAGTGGGTAAAACCTGCAGCAACAAGTGGCGGCAACCTGGTATTATCTTCCTATTATGACTCTTATCAGCAGAAGAGGTGCTCAGTTGTGGTGCCACCTACATCGGGGCCAGCACAGCTCAAATGCTCAAAGTTTGGAGATGGTATTGAGGTATTGCTGCAACACCTCTTCTTCCAAAGTGAGTTCTGCTCCCTCTCCCCCATTACACATGCATGGGCTTTGACGTACCATACCCACCATTGCCAAATCTTTATACTTCTGTAGTCTAGAACCCAATTATGTGTAGCCTGGGTGTCTTTCAGGAGTTTACCCAGCCAAAATTCTTTGCATGGCTCTGCTGGGAGGGTGACCATGCTGTCCAGTCAAGCCCCAACTGGTCGATCTATCAGCGAGCCTGGAAGCTGAGCCAATCAGGTTCCTGGATCGGCATGCAATCCCAGAGCTAGGTGGGGTATTTAGGTCTCTTATTCAGTCAGGGCCAACAGCTGGTGATTGAGTGTATGTGTCCTGGCCCTGTACCTCTGTACCTCTTACTGATTCTCCTAGTATTCTGACTGTGGCTCATTTCTGGATTAACTGTTTGTCTGCTGTTCCATGCCTCATCCGTCTCTCCTGGTTCTGACCCTGCTTGTCAACTACTCTTTCCACCTTGGTCATTCTGGTAGGTCTACTTCTAGTGAGCTCACACCAGTTTTCTGCTACCTTACTCAGCAGATGTAACATTAGTCCCTAGCGGCCAAGTCCATCTGACCTTGTGGCAAGCTCTAGTGATGTACCTAGGGGTAGCCTCAGCCATCTGGAGTGGTTAAGGAACACTGGAAGCAGTTTCTGAGTTTGCTGGCTGTGGTGACCATAGTATTTCCTTATAGTTTCATTAAAGTTCACAGGCTTCTTTGTTTGGCCATAGCGAGCTGTGAAATACCAATATCAAAGCCGACTATTATTCAAGCCCTTGATCCCAATGTTCAGGGCTCTAGTAGTGGTCCCACCTTCTGGTCCTTTACCCTCTGCCAGAATATTCAACCTGCAGAACATCAAGTTTAGAATTAGTTCTTTCTCACTATTTATATCTCCCCTACCCCAGCTATGGGATGGATGGAGCCATTTATATATATATTTTTATTGACTTCATGCCCAATTTATAATTATCTACATGACTGTAACAGAAAAGTAGACTAATCACTCATTTACCTTAATAGTTCATATAGTCTTGAGAATATATTTGTTTTTAGCCCAAAGTCATTTGTAACTTTTGCTTTCAGCCTTCTTCTGACTACATTTATTTGTCTTTAGATGCTGTGAACTTTCTCATGTCAACGCCGCTTGTGATGTGTGTGAAAAATTTAGATAAAGATTAGAAATGACAGGGAAATGGAGCTGTAGGGGACAGCTACTTCGGGCTGACTGCAGGGTTCACTCAAGGTAACTCCGTCCTTCTATTGATCTCATAAATGTTTTTTATTGCAGTCCATTGAGACTTGAAATAATTCCAGTTTTTGTAGAATTTTTTCTTAAAATTAAAAGAAAAGGCACTTTTGCATTTTAAATTCAAATTCAGTATTTTTTTTTTAATTTTTAAAATATTTTTAATCTTTATTTTATTATATTAATCTTAGGTTGTTATACTGTACTGTATACTTGTGGTAATGGCACAACCCCTTTAACTCCTTGGAAACATTTGCCATACATGTACAGGGCCATATACATCCAGTGACTGAACAGAAGACCCCACCAGCAATCATGGGCATTTAAAGGGGTTTGACTATTTCAACATTTCCACAGCAAGATTACATGCCAGCCCCATATGGCAGGTGTTTCGCTCTGTCTTTAACTCCCATTGCAGTAAATATGAGCTACTTAAACATCGTAGCAATAGGAGCTATGGAATGGAAGCTATGGAAATAGCGAGGTGTTGGCTCACTCGCCAGCTTCCATAGGCCGAGCCATCTAAAGTCGACGCATATTCCCATCTCCACCAAGGAAATAGGGAGATGGAACAACCCCTTTATTTCCTTAGATGTCATGGTTAATTGCAACCAAGACATCTGAGTAGTCATTTACCTGAAACGGGCTGTTCTGAATGACTAAAAGGCCTCCCCCATGGAGCCACTCGGTTGCTACATCAGTGAGACTCCCATGCCTGCCATAGCAATGTTGCCCGTGGAAGGGCTTAATAGGAGCACATTGATTTTATTATAGATTACAATAGGAAACCATTGCAACTATGGTCTAACTCAGGGATCAGCAACCTTCGGCACTCCAGCTGCTGTGAATCTACAACTCCCAGCATTCAAACATGCTCAGCTGTTCTTCTAACATCCAAAGAAGTGAATGGAGCATTATAGGAGTTGTAGTTTCAGAATACCTGGAGTGCCAGAGGTTGCTGATCCCTGGTCTAAGTGATCCATTGATTGCATGTTCAAGTCCCCAGGGGCGTAGCTATAGGGGGTGCAGAGGTAGCAGCCGCTACGGGGCCCAGGAGCCTGATGGGGCCCAAAGACCCTTGTGCTGCATAAGAAGAGACCAGTATTATTGAAAGTGCATGCTGGTCAGGTTACACCTCTGGCTGGAGGGAAGGGGTTGGGTCAAGAATTTGGCATGGGGCATGGGGGAGGGGGGGTTAAATTTTTGCCTCAGGCTGCAGGAGTGCTTCTGTCTCTGGCCATAAAGCACTAAGGGAAGGGGGGCCCAAGCTGAACTCCTTTACCAGGGCCCTTGAGCCTTTAGCTACGCCCCTACAAGTCCCATAGGGGGGCTAAAATAAGGTAACATAAATATATATAAAAAAGAAAAAATCAAATACCCCTTTCCCAATTTTACAAATAAAAAAAAAACATTATTAATTTCGCTGTGTCAGAACAGTCTGAAATAAAGGTAACATGTCAGTGAAAACATTTTTATTTTCAATTCCACCCCATTAATAATTTTATTTCAGCGTCCCAATTAGAGATGATCGAATCTATTTGCCGCTTCATATATTCGTTACGAATCTTCGTTGTTTCCTATGCCAAAGTGAATCCAAATCTTGTTAAATCTTTGTACGCTAACGCTATGTATGCATCTGATAGTTTGTACACTAATGCATACGTATTCAGTTAAGTAGCATACTTTTACTGTATGTTCGTTATTTGTGCAAGCCTAGCGTCGTGCGTGCGTAATTGCGAGACAATAATACGCTAAAGCTTCGTACACATTTTGTACGCTCATGCGTACGTATTCGCGGGAGTGTACGCAGAACACGACCAGAATAATGAATATTTTTTAGGGCAAGTGGGACCGAAGCGAATCTTATCTGAAGCAAATCTTTTTAAAAATTCGGCGAATATTCGCCGAAGCGAATCTTTGAAGATTCGTTCATCTCTAGTCCGAATACATCATATGGACTATTAAATGGTGCCATTATAAATAAAAATTTGTTTTGCAATGAACATGATCTCATGTGTGACCAGCAGCAGTAGGTGGACGTGCATATTGATATACACTTTGAACACCAGGTGGCTCCATGATGTGTAGGTAAATGTTATAAATCTTCTCTAGGGTCCTCTAGGTATGCTTCACTTTTTTATGACCTATAAAATGAATAAGACATTAACTGGTTGGACAACCCCCTTTAAGCAGATTACTCTCGATTTCATATGTACATTAGCCTATCCCAAAAATGTTAAATTAAAAACTTTCAGCCCCTAATTTCTTCTGGGTCATGTGGGAAACATCAAGAAAGTGTGCACCATTTCATTTCCTTGAAACAAGGGTCAAACAGATGAACAATGCCTCCTGGGCAGGTGTCACCAAGGATTAGTGTCACTAGAAAATCAAGTTTTAGCTGAGGTTTAGAGAGCAACTGCTGTATCAGAGAGAAGAAATATGGGTGGGAACTGAATATACGTTATGTATAACCATGAATCGGTCTGGTGCAGACCTTTATATGTTCTAATCCAAATCATTTGCTTTTCTTTTACTCTATAAGTGGATGTGATTACACAATAAAGTCTGACGTTGAACATGACGTCCTTCAGCTCAAGATATTTGAGGAGCAACATGTCTTCAGTAGGTCTTCAATGCCAGTCTGACTGCTGGTATTCCTACCGATCAGGACAATGACTAGCACAGGGCCAAATTATCAGGAGGCAAAAGAGTCAATTGCGTATGGACCTCCACCACCCAGTTTCCTTGAGACCACCTTTCATCTGAGGTATCTCTTGTTAGCACTTAGACATACAGAGGAATCTGTGGCCCACAGGGACCTATTTAAAAAATCTGTATACTATGTTGGATGATTTTTTTTTTTTACCAAAAACTCCTGTATGGAATAGCGTAGAATACATACAGTAAATAAATCGGTATGCCAAGGCATGGTGGCCAATTGGATGGCAACAGCTTGCCCCTCAAGTTATACATCTGGTGGCTCAGTGGTTAGTACCTTTGCCTTTTAGTCCTAGGTTCAAATTTGACCTAGGGTAATATCTGCATGGAGATGGTATGTTTTTTTAGTTATGTCTACGGAGCTCAGTGAGGGCTCATTTTTTTAAAGGGCAACCTGTAGTTTTTAATTATATCATGTTGGAGTGCATAAGACTTTTTGATCACTTTTTATTCAAATTTTTTGGGAGGTGAAGCGACAAAAAATGGCATTTTGGCAAGTTGGCCATTTTGTTTTTTTTTCCCCATTACAGCATCCACCATACAGGACAAATCGATTTATATTTTAATAGTGCAGGCGTTTCGGGACACGGCAATGCTTATGATCTTTATTGTTTATTTTTATTAATATGGGGAAATGGGAGTGATTTGAATTTTATATATTTTTATGTTTTTAAAACCTTTTTAAAAAACCTAGACTTTTTAAGCCTCCCCCTAGATTGTTAGATTGCTTGTCTCATAGACTGCAGTGACGGCAGGCCTCAAAAGGAACTACGCTGTGGCAGCCTGGGATTCTTCAGTGGGACCTATGCTACCACAGTGAATGAACGGCTTCCCCGATCTCTGTGCGAGGAAGCAGGTTTGGCCCTGTGAGCTGTCTTAGATGCTGTGGTTACAATAGACCACAGGATCTGGGGGGCTGAATTTCTGCCATAAGCTTTATCGCCAATAACAGACGTTTAGCCCTGGTTGTCTGATGTTTGAAACGGTAGAAACCCGTCAGCTATGGTGTTTGATGTGCCCTCAAGCAGGTGCCATATTTAAAAATTTTGCGCAATGGAAAAGGTGCTTTAACAGGTGCCACAATTTTATGCCAAGAATTTGGTAAATGTCCCCTATAGTATTCAGACAGGAGCTAATATTTTGTTGGGTCTTGCTAGGCAATCATCTAATATTTATATTCCACTCGTCCTTTTAATAACACATTTTTAATTTTTTGGTTGTATATTAATATATTTATTTTTATTACACAATTATGGGAGAAGCTGAGACTTGCTTTACAGCAGGCATCTAGACATGAGAAAACTTTCACTGACTTATATGGCATTTATTCTGTACAATAGTCACTGTGCAGGGAGAGGCAGGAGGGAGGAGGAGGTAAGTAGTGTTCAAAGGGAATGTGTCATTAAATGACCTTTTGTTTAAATCACGTTTTTATGTTTTTCATATTTTTAAAACATTTTTGATGATGTTATTTTTAATTTTCCATGTCAATAACCATAAAATCCTGTAGTTTTCCCTCTGGCCACTAAGCCTAATAGGCGCCACTTCTTGGTCTGTACAGATCACTTTATTGTAGTTATCTGCTTATCTGTCATTCATCCTGCCTGTAATGATATCACCTCTGTGTAAAGATAAGGCAGCATCCATAATTTACAATAGGTGATTGTCACAGCCTATCTATTCTTTCCTTGTACAATGACCTCTGCCCAGGTCACAGAACATGCCTAGAAGACTCTTCCATAGAAGTCAATGAGGTCCCCTCCTGACCATTGTGTCTATGGACCACGGGGCTGCCGTAAAGCAATTTTCTTAATGCCTTCTAAATGCTGTTAAGAACAGCTCAGGAAAGATGGACACCCCTATAATCATGTTCAGGAAATAAAATTAAAAAAATCTGTAATCAGACAATAAAAACAGATTAGAAAAAAAGGAGACGTGTTGCTATCTGGTTTTAACTGGCAGATAAAATTTTTGGTGACACATTTCCTTTAACACCTCTTTCCAGCTTTTTACCCGAGGTATTACTTTTCATTACAATCCTGCCTGTGATAATAACGAGATGACCGCTGACCTTGCCCCTGGTGTACACAGCACAAGCTGAAAAGTGATACAAAACATTGACATAGAATGACAAGCAAATTGTAGAAAAAACACTACCAAAGTATAATCATTTCATTAGTTTTTGTATCTTTGCAGTGATTTTCCTGCAGGTTACATTTTTTTTCTGTTTTACAATACTGTAGTATTATTATTTCTGTATTACTGTTCAAGTCTGTGCTTACATTTACTGTAAGAACCTGGGCAGGGATGAGTTTTTATGAATTTATTATAATTTCTGCCAGGTATTATTACCACAGGGAGGAGGGTTATTGTTTACTGCTTTCTTCAGATAACATATAATTTTCAGTCCAGTGCAGCATGAGTTGGATTCATTAATGTTCCTTGCACACCATGGGGCTCTGATCATTTGATTTGGCAGCCTGGGGTCTTGTGAAGGCTCCTAGACCTGTCACAGAGAGCTGTCTGCAATGCTGAGCGTGAGGAACTGTCTAACAGGCGGCCTGTAATAAAAACCCATAGACTACAATAATATTCTATTGCAGTCTATGTTACAAACGATCAGAAGATCACATGTACAAGTCCCCTAATGGGAGCTAAAAAGTGCAGTAAAGAGAAAAATAAAAAACACAAATGTATTAAAAATTGAAATCACCTCCTTTCCCAATTTTACACATAAATTAAAAATAAACATAACAGGTATCACCACTTCCAAAAAAGGCTGAACTAATATAATATAACAATATTTATCGTCCTCAGTGAATGCCGTAAAAAAATAAAAACAGCCAATTTGCCATGTTTTTTGTCATGTTGCCCCCCAAAATAAAAAAGTGATGAAAAAGTCATTTGTACCCCGAAAGGGTATGGTTAAAAATTACAGCTGATCCCGCACAAAATGAGCTGTGCCACAGCTCTGTAGATGGAAAAATTTAGAAAAATTTGGAAAAAAGTTATAGCTGAAAGGATAAAAAAATATTTTGAAAGATTTTCCCTTAAAGTAGTAGATGCAATATTCATTTGGTATCACCATTATCGTTCCGACTCACCAGGTTGTCAGGTAATTTTTAGAGCACAGTGAATGTCATAAACACTAAACCAATAAAACCATGACAGAATTGCATTTTTTCCAGTTTCACTCTACAAAGAATTTTTTTTTTTCACATTTTCCAATACAAGCTATGATAAATTAAATGGTGCCATTAAATATGTGAAAGGGCTATTTAGAAGGTTATGGCTCTTAGGGGGCAGGGAGGAAAGAATAAAAGCACAAAAATGAAAATTGGTCTGGTCCTTAAAGGGTTAAAGAAATTGGCACTTCATCTGACCATCAATGGTAGGGCACTAAAGCTGTTGGTATTGTGTGCATAAGGCTGACTTGTAGGCAGAAAACACATGGCAATCACCCCCAGGGCCAACACTACCTTGAGGTCCCAGGGGGCTGGTCACACTCTTTGCCCACATCGGTTCTTCTGATTTGGTAGTGAATCAGTTTGTGATACAACTTCCAGCATATCCTTAGCATTGTCCAGGCCATACTGGGAGCCGCAGTTTCACATGGCCTGAATGCATTATTGTTATTAATTTTCATTACACAATATCTTTTAAAATGGGAGTTACTGCTGGTACTTTTACTTGTGCTGATACTTTTATTTATGCAGCATGATATTATAAATGCAACACATGCATTACGGCTGGTACTATTATAAATACAGTAAGGCTGGTACTATTATAAATACAGTAAGGCTGGTACTGTTATTAATGTATTATGGCTAGTAATTTTATAAATACATTACAACTGGTACTATTATACATACAGTATGGCTGATGCAGTACGGTCGGTACTATTATTAATGCACCACAGCTGGTACTATTATAAATGCATTACGACTGGAACTGCTATAAATGCATTAGAGCCGGGACTATTCTAAATGCATTATGGATGGTACTATTATAAATACATTACAGCTGGTACTATTATACATACAGTATGGCTGATGCAGTATGGTTGGTACTATTATAAATGCCGTACAGCTGGTACTGTTACAAGTGCATTATATCACATTATGGCTGGTACTTTTATAAATGCAGTATGGGTGGTACTATTATAAATGCAGTACTGCTGGTACAATATTAAATGCAGTACGGCTGGTACTATTATAAATGCTATACAGCTGGTACTGTTATAAGTGCATTATATAGCATTATGGCTGGTACTTTTATAAATGCAGTATGGGTGGTACTATTATAAATGCAGTATGGCTGGTACTATTATAAATGCAGTACGGCTGGTACTATTATAAATGCAGTATGGGTGGTACTATTATAAATGCAGTATGGCTGGTACTTTTATAAATGCAGTACCGGTGGTACTATTATAAATGCAGTATGGCTCGTACTATTCTAAATGCAGTACGGCTGGTACTATTATAAATGCAGTATGGGTGGTACTATTATTAATGCAGTACTGCTGGTACTATTATAAATGTAGTACGGCTGGTACTATTATAAATGCCATACAGCTGGTACTGTTATAAGCATTATATAGCATTATGGCTGGTACTTTTATAAATGCAGTACGGGTGGTACTATTATAAATGCAGTATGGCTGGTACTATTCTAAATGCAGTACGGCTGGTACTATTCTAAATGCATTACAGGTGGTACTGTTATAAATGCATTACGGGTGGTACTATTATAAATGCTGTACAGCTGGTACTGTTATAAGTGCAGTAGGGCTGGTACTATTATAAATGCAGTACGGGTGGTACTATTATAAATGCATTACAGCTGGTACTATTATAAGTGCAGTAGGGCTGGTACTATTATAAATGCAGTACAGCTGGTACTATTATAAATGCAGTACGGCTGGTACTATTATAAATGCAGTATGGGTGGTACTATTCTAAATGCATTACAGGTGGTACTATTATAAATACATTATGGCTAGTACTGTTATAAATGCACTGACTGGCACTATTATTACCCACAGAACACAGGTACTCTTTTTTGCGGTTCTTTTGTATTCATAGTCTTAACACTTACAGGTTCCATTAGAGACTTATGGTAAAGGCATCTGGTCCTTCCTGGTCACTGGAATAGTTAACGTCCCAGTGCATGGCAGTAAGACCTGTAGTTAGTGTCCACTGTTATAATCAGTGTTCAGTCCCTAGTGGTCTATGGTACAGCCACTATTAGGTGGTCAACATTGCCTACATGGTGGTCAGCAGACTAATTAGTTGCATGATCTGTGTAATCTCTGATGACACATTGGCTTTGTGACCCATCGGCCTGCTCTCATCCCATGGTCTAGTGACCTATATTCTAAACCATGGCTGATACTGCCGATGAAGCATCCATGCGCCAACATGAGGCGGTCAACTAATTGGACTAAGAAATCTAAAAAGCTGAGAGTAAAGAACAATTAAAGGAGTTGAGAGTGAATGACTAGTCTGTCACCTTCCATGGTAGGTTCCATCTCCAGTGCCACAGACATTAGATCCTAGATGTTGGTCATACACTCATAGAGCAGACAGCCGTCTCCCCAATCTCCCATGAATAAGTAGCTTCCTGACATATTTGGTAGCATCTTATTTCCTAACTTATATCCCCTTTCCATAATGATATATGAGATGTATAAGGTTATGGTCACTGGGGGGCGAGGATAGAAGCTGCGGAATGGTGTGTGGTGTTTTTTTCTTCACATTTTCTACACTCTGATAAGTTCATACAAAATCTTCGGGGGCATTTAACATTATATATTTTTTATTGATGATTTCTCCTGAAACTGGGGTTGACGTATTAGCCCCAGTTTCAGGGTGAATACAGCCCACAGAGACATTGTACAGGGTTGTACAACCTAACTGTAGAGCTGATCTGGGTCTGCTAAGACCTAGCTGCTCATGCAGACACACATGATTGCTCGGACTGCAGCAGGAATTAGTGACATTGCAGCTTCCTGATCGGCATATGTAGCGCTCATTGATGATGGAAAAGGAAGGTATGGCAAAAAAAACACCCCTGCCTTCTCTATAGGGCTCCCTGCTCCAGCAGCTGCATGATTAACGTGCAGCTGGCATCTCTGCAAGGACATTCGGGAACATAAGAAATAAGCACGGACCGCCTAGATGTTGAAAGTCTGTGGAAACGGTTAAAGGTTTCATCCAGGATTACAAAAAACATGGCTGTCTTCTTCCAAAAACAGCCACACCTCACACTGGTTGTCTGTAATATTATGGAGCTGAGCTGCAGTACCATACATGGACAGGTGTGGCGCTGTTTCTCCAATCCTGTGAAACTCTTTAATCCCTTGCATATGGCCAGCTTTATCATCAAGGCCCTCTTACCTTTAGGTCAGATCCTCCAAGACAGACAATGGCTGGGACTGACAAACTACTTGTACAGCTGCGCGGGGCCCGATAGGTAGGGGGGCCCACTGTCACCTTAAAAACAAATTCCATTAGTTTGCATGCAAGGAACTGAGCTAATGAATGGCTCATAATTACTGGTGGATTGATTGAGTGGTGCCCCATATTACACTTTTGGAGGTTAAGGGGCCCTTGGACCCTTATTTCACAGGGGCCCTCTGCTTTCTGTGCCCGCCCCTGAGTTACAGAGCTCTGGAATTCTTCGGCATTTGGTGTAGGTCTCATGTAGCCCCCAGAAATCGCAGATTTCTGGGATTTTTTTACTTGATGACCTACCCTCTGGATAGACACCAAGGACCCCATGAGTAGCGCCACAGCCTTCTCTCAGCTCACCAAGCACAGCGCCGTAAATTCTATAGTGGCTGTGATTGGTATTGCACTCAGCTCCGTTCAATTCAGTAGGGATGAGTAGCGCCTAGGCCATGTGACTGATGAACATAATGTCACATGAGCTAGGCCAAGCTGCAAGAAGGCTGCACTGCTACTGTGCTGGTGTCTTCTCAAACAGCTGATCAGTGGGGGTCCCAGGTGTCGGAGCCCCCCCCTCCCGATCAGATACTGATGACCTATCCAGAGGAACCAATTTAAGCGTTATTGTATAGGTAGGCGTGTAGAAAAATAAGGAGGACATTTATCAGGGTCAGGGTGATTCCTGGATACTAGATGTACACTTTCCTTATACCTGAGGAAGCCAACATGACTCAGCTCGCCTTGGTGGGGTGCCCTGAGGGGGTGCAGAGCAGAAAGTCACATGTGAAACTGTTAATTTGGAAATTTCTAAAGCAGAAAAATAACATCTCAGGTCGAGACTCGCTGCAGAGGCGAATTCTGGGCTGCAGATACCTCTCTGCACACACAGAGGCCCACAGGATACATGGCCACGGGGGCTAATAAATCAGTCTCACTGCTGGTGACGTGGACAAATTGGGCAGAGATTAAACAGTTTGTTTTATGAGCCTCAGCATTTTCTCTGCAGATTTTGCAATGTCAGTTTAAACTGGAAAAATATAGACATAATGGATCATTAATCCTGTGCTACTCATGAGACAGCGACGGTCTAGTGCCTGCCACATGTCAGTAAGCCCCCATTCACACGACCGTATTCTTACTCCGCATCTGATCCACATTTTTTGCAGAATGGATGCAGACCTATTCATTTCAATGGCTCCGCAAAAAATGCAGGTAGCACATCGTGTGCTGTCCTCATCCGTATGTCTGTTCTGCAGTCCTGCAAAAATAGAACTTGTCCTATTATTGTCTATTTTGGACTATCTATCTATCTATCTATCTATCTATCTATCTCCCAGCCTATGGTCATACAAAAAACTTGTTAGATTTTGTTATTATATTTGAACGTATCTGTATGGTGGGCCCCCAAAATAAATTTTACTGGAAGGCCCTAGGTACCCCAGTCCGACACTCTATCTATACAATTTGCATCTTTTTTGAGACTTTTCTAGAGAGTTAAAGGGGTTGTCTCACTTCAGAAAATAGCATTTATCATGTAGAGAAAGTTAATATAAGGGACTTACTAATGTATTGTTATTATCCATATTGCTTCCTTTACTGGCTGGATTCATTTTTCCATCACATTATACACTGCTCGTTTCCATGGTTATAGATCACCCTGCAATCCATCAGCATACCTCCCAACTTTGCAAACCACCAAAGAGGGACACATTGTGCGGTGCGCTTTGCGCTCTGCGGCAAATTTTTTCTGCACTAGGCCACACCTCTAACTCCGCCCACAACCTAACTATACATGTAATCCCACCCAGTCCCCTTAATGCCCCCACATAGTAATTATTCCCCCTTTATGCCATCGCACAGTATTTATGCCCACATTGTGCCTCCCAGTAATATGCCCAGCTGTGTCCCCCAGTAATATGCCCACACTGTGCCCTCAGTAATATGCCCACATTGTGCCCCCAGTAATATGCCCACACTGTGCCCCCAGTAATATGCCCACATTGTGCCCCCAGTAATATGCCCACATTGTGTCCCCCAGTAATATGCCCACATTGTGTCCCCCAGTAATATGCCCACACTGTGCCCCCCAGTAATATGCCCACATTGTGCCCCCCCCAGTAACATGTTGTGCCACCAGTAATATGCCCACATTGTGCCCCCCCCCAGTAATATGCCCACATTGTGCCCCCACAGAAAGTAAAAAAAAAAACAAAAACACTATACAGTCATGGCCAAACGTTTTGAGAATGACACAAATATTATATTTTCACATGATCTGCTGCCCTCTGGTTTTTATGTGTGTTTGTCAGATGTTTTTATCACATACAGAAATATAATTGCAATCATATTATGAGTAACAAAAGCTTATATTGACAGTTAGAATGAGTTAATATTTGCAGTGTTGACCCTTCTTCTTCAGGACCTCTGCAATTCTCCCTGGCATGCTCTCAATCAACTTCTGGACCAAATCCTGACTGATAGCAGTCCATTCTTGCACAATCAATGCTTGCATTTTGTCAGAATTTGTAGGTTTTTGTTTGTCCACCCGTCTCTTGATGATTGACCACAAGTTCTCAATGGGATTAAGATCTGGGGAGTTTCCAGGCCATGGACCCAAAATCTCTATGTTTTGTTCCCTGAGCCATTTAGTTATCACCTTTGCTTTATGGCAAGGTGCTCCATCATGCTGGAAAAGGCATTGTTGATCGCCAAACTGCTCTTGGACGGTTGGGAGAAGTTGCTCTCGGAGGACATTCTGGTACCATTCTTTATTCATGGCTGTGTTTTTAGGCAAGACTGTGAGAGAGCCGATTCCCTTGGCTGAGAAGCAACCCCACACATGAATGGTTTCAGGATGCTTTACAGTTGGCATGAGACAAGACTGGTGGTAGCGCTCACCTCGTCTTCTCCGAATAAGCTGTTTTCCAGATGTCCCAAACAATCGAAAAGGGGATTTATCAGAGAAAATGACTTTACCCCAGTCCTCAGCAGTCCACTCCCTGTACCTTTTGCAGAATATCAGTCTGTCCCTGATGTTTTCTGGAGAGAAGTGGCTTCTTTGCTGCCCTCCTTGAGACCAGGCCTTGCTCCAAGAGTCTCCGCCTCACAGTGCGTACAGATGCACTCACACCTGCCTGCTGCCATTCCTGAGCAAGCTCTGCACTGCTGGTAGCCCGATCCCGCAGCTGAAACACTTTTAAGAGACGGTCCTGGCGCTTGCTGGTCTTTCTTGGGCGCCCGGGAGCCTTTTTGGCAACAATGGAACCTCTCTCCTTGAAGTTCTTGATGATGCGATAGATTGTTGACTGAGGTGCAATCTTTCTAGCTGCGATACTCTTCCCTGTTAGGCCATTTTTGTGCAGTGCAATGATGACTGCACGTGTTTCTTTAGAGATAACCATGGTTAACAGAAGAGAAACAATGATGCCAAGCACCAGCCTCCTTTTAAAGTGTCCAGTGGTGTCATTCTTACTTAATCATGACAGATTGATCTCCAGCCCTGTCCTCATCAACACCCACACCTGTGTTAATGGAGCAATCACTGAAACGATGTTAGCTGGTCCTTTTAAGGCCGGGCTGCAATGATGTTGAAATGTGTTTTGGGGGATAAAGTTCATTTTCTAGGCAAATATTGACTTTGCAAGTAATTGCTGTTAAGCTGATCACTCTTTATAACATTCTGGAGTATATGCAAATTGCCATTATAAAAACTGAAGCAGTAGACTTTGTAAAAATTAATATTTGTATCATTCTCAAAACTTTTGGCCATGACTGTATACTTATCTTCTTCCTAATAGCGTCAGCAGCAGCAGGGCATCAGCTTCTCTAGTCTGGAGGGGGCGGAGCCAAGGCTGACTTCTGACCTCGCCCCCTACCCAGACCAGAAGTATGGAGATCCAGCACGGGGAGGGTTAGTAAAGCAGAGAGCGGATGCCAATGTCGGCTGTCTGTTTCACTATGGCAGCTGTCTCTGCGTCCTATGGACGCAGGGACAGCTGCCAGAAAGCGGGATATATCTCCCCTGTACCGGGACAGCCACTGAAATCCGGGACTGTCCCACTGGATCCAGGACAGTTGGGAGGTATACATCAGCGGCGGTCGTGCTTGCGCACTATAGGAAAAACTTTGGGCTTTCTGGTGGCCAGGACCGTGGGAACTCACATAGGCTGGTGCCTTTTCCTACAGTGTGCAAGCACGGCCACCGCTGCTGGATTACAAGGTGGTCGTACCCATGGAAACAAGCAGTGTATAATGTGATGGAAAAATGAATCCAGCCAGCAAAGGAAGCAATATGGGCAATCACAATACATTAGTAAGTGCCTTCTATTAACTTTATCTACATAATAAATGCTACTTGCTGAAGTAAGACAACCCCTTTAAGTTTGTTTGCCAAGAGAGATGTTCAGAGGCGTATTTTGCAATTCTTGAGACCAATGAAACCAATGAAGCACAAAAAAAGTTGTTACCAGGGGCTGCCAGCACTGGGCTCTTAGGGGTCCCTTCAGTGTTACCGGGCCCTAATGCAAAATCTGTCACAGGACCTGCGCCTGTCATGTGTCCTCTCAGAGGAAACTGGGCCCCGAAGGTGCTAGGGCCCCTGCAGATTCCTTTTACCCTTCATCCTCCTATCATTGTCCATGCTCCATTGTCGTATTTTGCCACTTAAAATATTGTAAGTGAGGTACAAACCATAGTAAAGATAGTAAAGAAACCCTTTGGGAGCCGCGCCTAATCCAGCCGTCCATAGTCAGCTTTTGTCATCTGAGTTGAAAGTCACATCCGTTAACACTTGTGATGCCTCAGTCAGAACCAGCGCAATGAAAGAGGCCGGGAGTCATTTTTTCCTCTCCTCTTCCCTCTGCCAATATTAACATTCCCAAACAGAACAAAGCTCACACTTGGAGAGGAGCCAGCGAAATGAGAGGAAACAGACTGTGATCTATGACATAGTTGCTGATTCTGATTCTAGAGTAATAAGCAGGGGTTGGGCGAGTTTGGAGGCATTTGGAGCCTCTGTTTATAAATAGCAAACCCGGCTAAGAAGCCTCACAAGACACACAATATACCGATTTCAGAAAATAACTGCTGAAAACATTGTAACACGAGACACTAAAGCTCTACCCCCTCTCAACTTTTGCTCCCGTACCAGCCCTCTTTTTGCACAAGCGTTGTGTCATTGGTTTTATTGCTAACTCATAAGTGCCATCTGGTGGGTGCTTGGTGTAAATGCAGGACAGGTCTTCAGAGGGAGCACAAATATACATTGTTCTGAGGGCGGCTGACAATCTAATGTAGCAAATATAAATATATCAGGGGTCAGTACAGAGATCTCTCCCATGATCTATTTATCCCCAGGACTGTGACTGTGACGAGGGGACATCCTCTGCGTCTGGAGGAAAGGAGGTTTCTACACAAACATAGAAGAGGATTCTTTACGGTAAGAGCAGTGAGACTATGGAACTCTCTGCCTGAGGAGGTGGTGATGTAAGTTCCCTAAAAGAGTTCAAGAGGGGTCTGGATGTATTTCTGGAGTGTAATAATATTACAGGTTATAGTTACTAGAGATGGGTCGTTGATCCAGGGAGTTATTCTGATGCCTGATTGGAGTCGTGAAGGAATTTGTTTTCCCCTAAAGTGAGGAAAATTGTCTTCTACCTCACAGTGGTTTTTCCTTCCTCTGGATCAATTTTCAGGATAACAGGCTGGACTAGATGGACAGATGACTTTTTCAGCCTTACTGTATAAACTATGTTACTATGTTACTAAATATATTTTGATTAAAATCATTTGTGCCTGTCTGCAACGGCAAGATGACTTTTTTTGAGATGGGGCCCTACTCTATATTAATACCTGTCTTCGTTCCAACTGGCCTCACATGATTTCAGGCTCCATCTATATACTGCACTAATAGCAAAACCAAACCCCATGCTGGTTTATATCAGTGCAGTATATATCTTTATATAGTAGGTGCAAATAGAGGGGTCATTATAGAGTTAGGGTCCCATCTGAAAGAGTGCAACTTGACGTGGTGGACGGGCACAAATGATTTTGATCAAAATACTGTATGTTTGCTAAGTACCACATTTTCATTGATATATCGAAAATAGCATTTGTGCATATATTCTATGTTTGTGGAGTGCTGTTGCATTGTGTTTTTGTTTTTAATGCATGTGGGGGAAACCCAACTATTATTTATTTCTCACACCACTATATTCTGCAGCGCTTTTTACAGACATTATCATCACTCTGTCCCCAATGGGGCTCACAATCTAAGTTCCCTATCAGTATGTCTTTGGAGTGTGGGAGGAAACCGGAGGAAACCCACACAATCACGGGGAGAACATACAAACTCCATGTAGATGTTGTCCTTGCTTGGATTCAAACCCAGAACTCCAGTGCCTCAAGGCCATAATGCATAACTAGTGTTGAGCAAATGGAAGTTCACAAAGTGGACTTTGATCCGAATTTCAGGGAAAATCGCCAGAAAGCTGAATTTCCTTGTGCTTCGTGGTAACTATTCAATTTTCCCTAAAATGGGGGTAAAAAAATTCTTACTCACCTCATCCATTTGTGCGAGAAGAGTCCACCACAGCCATCTTGATTGAAGATCCCATGCAAAATCTCGTGCATGGTGACATTTGACGCACTGCGCGAGATTTCGCACTGGATCTTCAATCTAGATGATATCTCTCTTCATGAGCAAATGGATAAGGTGAGTATTTAAAAAAAATTTTTTTTAACAGATTAACCCATGACAGCCGTTAAAAATCAGCTATGAATGTGGCATCTAAGGTATACAATGATGGGGGTCGTCACAATCGACATTCCCCATCATTGTGACCGCTACTCACAAAGAAATGCACTCCATGACGAAGTAATTCATCACAAACCAAATTTCTTTTTGAAATTCGGCGAAGCAGCCGAATTGAAGTTTTGAGAACTTTGCTCATCTCTGGTGCTAACCACTGAGTCGCTTTGCTATGTAACTGTTGACCATTTTGAAAAACAGAGAGATAGGGCCCACTGGATTACAACATATGCATGGGCGCTCCATCCATGAGGCAAGATGGAGATTTCAGCTTAGGCAGCACCTTCCCATGACTGTAGCTGGTGACATTTTGAAAACAGACAAGTTAATCTATTAAAGAAGAACTCCCGCAAAAAACATTTATTCTCTGATCTGTTAGAAAGGGGCATGATATAATCTGTAGTGAATGCAATCTTCTCATCAGAGACTGTAATTCTGGGTTATCCCCTCTTTTCTTATTATAGCTGGGTCATGTGACCAACTCCCTGACCTCCAACTGACCCAGGACAGGAAGCCAGTTACTGCTCTATTCATTCCTATGAGACTGAAAGTGAGGCTTCCATAGGAATGCATAGAGAATTAGACTTCCTGTCCACACATACGATGCTGTGTGAGTTGGTGGGTCTGATTCCTAGTCACATGACACAGATGAGAAACATCAGGGAGATATAACTCAAAAATACAGATACTGGTAAGAAAATGACATTCACTACAGATTACATCATGTACATTTCTAGCAGGACATGGAATATTTTTTTTTGCTGGAGTTCTTCTTTAAGCTATGGAATGCCATGGAACTCATAAGATCTGGGTCCCATGGTCCGCAAGGTCACTTTCTATATTCTTTCTCTTGATCTTGGGGAATACATTGCTGGGGTACAGTAGTTATCCTTATATTTGACTGACCCTCCAAAGCAGAGTCCATCTAATCATTCTAGGAGTCCATTGATGGTTGTCTCCAGCTTTGTATGACTCGTCTGGTTTGTAAGAAGATCAATTCTACCTGTAGCCTATTAAACTTACATTACACTGGCCGAACGTTCGCCAGATCATCGCTAACTAGCATTCGTAGGAATGCTCATGCTCATTAGGGATGACCTGGCTGTGTAATACTGCAGCCAAGCAAATGATGAGTCAGTATGGGGACAAGCGATGGCATTAGCGATCACTGCTCCCCATACTGCGGAGGAGATCGCTGCATGTAGCAGAGGTCTTCTCCACTAAATGCTTCCTTCCCGACAACCGTCTCCAAATTTGTTTAATGTAATACAAGCCTTAACCTATTCTTTGGCTCCACTCAAGGACATGTAGCAGTAGACTTAGGTGCAAGAGGGGGTCAGTGGAAGGTGTCTCAGTGAAGGCACACAACGTATGGGTTGCAGGCTAAATGTGCTCCTTGAGCAAGTCAGAGAAGAGAGCCACTAAGTAAGAATGGCTTCCACTCTGGCAAACCCCATCCTTTCATATTGTAGATTATATGGTTAACCCTTGATTTGAAGGACAAGGCATATAATATGACATCTCCTCTGTGGCAGGAGGCAAAAACAGCTAGATTATAAAGAGGTCTACTCTATCTAACGATGCGACCGGAGCATCTATTGTTGACCTTTAGCAGACATTTTTTTGCCGTGAAAGTAGACGGTCTCTGTATTGCTCTTCAACGGTATTACTGAGAGGAAGTCCAAAAATGTCCCTGCTCCCCGTGATCGCTGCTTTATCTCACATATCTCTAGTTACTGAGACCCTCGAGGAACTTGTCTTACAAGCTGCTGGTGTTCTTCTTGGTAAAAAATAATATAAGCAATTTAAAAAAGTGCAGTACTCAAAGCAGATTTGGCATATGACTCCATTCCTAAGGAAAGGACCTGACTGGTCCCCCTTCATGCACAAGTGGCCGGGTGCCAGGTTTAAATGAACTATTCAACTTGAAAGTACAAAGGCAAATTCACAGAAATGAGCAAATAAGAGGAGAGGGGGCGCCCATGTTATATTATACTTTTTATGGGTCTCTTGTAAATGTTTCCTGCCGAGATATGAAATCATGCTTTTCTGGATATAAACTGTAATTTACAGAGCGGGGTTTCGTGTTAAAAGCAGTCAACACATTCATGCAATACTTCCTGCTGCTGCTTTCTGTAAGGCCATGTTCATACAAGCAGGATTTTCGGCAAGGATTACGCACCAAAATCTCAAGAGACTTTGCAGTGAGGAGTCACAGGCAGCGGAAACCATCTTTGTAGAATAAAAACATGCAGATTTTAAAACCTTAAAGAGTCACTGCACTTTCACATAATTTGATTTCATTCAATAGTAAATGAGGTAACTAGCAAATTTCTAAATCATTTCATTTAAAAAAAATCTGACTGCATCCAACTTAAAAAAGCTGTAAAGTCATGGCAACTAGGGGTCTCACTTCCCACTAATTTGCAGTCCACTGCCTGTTGTCAGGCAAGATCTGTCCTTGGTAACAGAGACACAGAAGACAGCAGAGAGGAAGTGGGTACATGTCAGACCTAGCTGAGATTGTGATTGTGAACCTGATAAAAGACATGCATCTACACAGCTTCTGAAGGTCGCAAGTGCATCCTGTCTTTCTGTAAGTTTGATCTCCCCCTCCTTATGTGTTCTGTGAGCTCTGAAGCTGAAAATATAGTGGGAAGTGAGGGAAAGGACATCACAGCAGTACAGTGCTGGTAGATTCTTCAAAAGGAAGACACCACTGCTTCTGAGAGAAATGCATCTAGCCATGAAACTCAAGAGGGAAAAACTTGGGGGCTCCACTCTGAAGATAAGATAGATAGATAAGTAAGCTAAAATTTTCTTTCACTGTGCTGCTCCTTCTCCCCTCTCACAGCATGCAATCCCACACAGAGTGAAAAAGTGCAGCTGCATCCCCTCCTCCTCCTCCCAGTCTAGCATTTAATGTTTAACAAAAATTTTTGGCGACTGAGGAGACAACTGCTAGAAAATGAGAAACATGTCAATGGCTCCAAATAAGATGAATAAAAAAAGGATCATTTAATCAATAATTTAATCACTAATACTATGGATGTATGCCCCGTATGGCACATACAGCAGTATTACACAGTTTTTTCTTATTGCTGATTTCTTTTGTAACTGGAGTTGACATATTAGAAGACCCTCTGCATCTCTATAGCATAGCAGTCTGAGTCTGCTAAGACCCAGCAAATCCTGCAGTCACGTGACACCCATTTTCATGGCTGGCACTTGAAATCATTGAGCACCAGGTTTACAGTAATCAGGAAGCAATGGACAGTAATAAAGTGCGTCTGCCTTCTCTATGGAGAGTCTGTCTGACACTGACAACCCGGCCACCTTTCCTGCAGTTGAACAATCTCCGTGCAACTGCAGGTCCAGCAAGGATGTTTAGAAATGTCCTTCCAGAGTCACAGGTGGACCATCAGACTTCTTAACTTGTCTAGTGATCCACAAACCATTAATCTGTAGACCATCCATAGGTGGCCATCACTGGTAGGAACCGAAGGGTTCTTTAGACCCTGATCTAGATCTCAGTTCTGCCAGTGTCAACCCTAGTTGACCCAAAAAATGAATTTTAACTGTGACAGAAGTATGGTCATGATTTATGATTCCACCATCAAGACAATTGCCAGTAATGAATAGACCTTAAATGTTTTAAGTCCCCGTAATACAAAAAAAATCCTTATTTTTAAATGAGCCGTTTCGTTGTTTACGTAGTGTCGGCGAGGAATGCTACCCTTTAATCAACACAGACATCTTCTAATAAGACGTCATTACAACAGATCCTTGTAAATCAACATGGAAGAGCGTTTGGAGCCGGCAACGACTTCCCGGACAACTGACTATTTACATAAAACACTGGAGTCTAGCACATTTCGAGGGGGAAACTAGTTGTAACTTGTGCAGCTTTCTTACTACACGGCACAAAAATATGCCTTGAGGTGTCCCTTCAATTTCCATTCTAAACTTGCAGACACGCGTGCGGTGTGATGAGATCATGTATCCAAAGTTTCCAAATATTTTTTTTTCCCCCTTTGGAAGAGAAGAAAAACTGTCTGCCATTTTTTTTCTATAGGAGGGGGGGGGAGGGGTGGAAAAACTTTTTGCAATTTGGAAGGGAAATAAGAGCGCATGGCTAATCAGAGACAAAATACAGAGCTTTATATATAAATGAAACACAGTCTTCTAAGAGTCGAGTACTGGGTTATCTTTGCCTGGAATTCATAAACCTAATGGGCAAAATGCCTTGACCTTGACTGACTGAGGAAAGTGTACAGACGGTTTAATCCCTCGCCCTCCCCACGTTCTCACTGCTGGTCTAGTACAGCTAAACATAGCCTGAATTTCAGCTTCATATGTTTAACTACTTTGAAATCCTTTGATATTGATCACTTTGAGTAGCTTTATACTCTGTTTTTGCAGACTATTTTGACATGAGAACAAGTTCCACTCTTTTGTAGGTTAAAAAAAAAGGACTAAAGGGTCAGGCGGAGAAAAGACTAGAAAGCCCTCAGATTTGCATCTTGCAACACCTTTCAATCAAATAGTTTCCTACCTCTAGGGTACATTTGAGCAACATAAGAGGACACCTGCCCATTCTTGGAGAGCAAACAACTATATGGCTTGGAGACAAGCGGGTATATATAAAGTGCTGCAAGCAGGGGCGGATTGGCTATAGACCTTACAGGGAAATTTCTCGGTGGGCCGATGCCCCAAGGGGGCACCCAAGTCCTCCTCTCTTCCGCTAGCCGGGTACATAATGAGCTCTCAGCAGTAATTAACGCTGTGAGAATCAAGTACTCAACCACACATACACTCCTCATTTCATGTCTTACATCTCACCTCCTAAGCCTCTGATCTATAGACAACTGGAGGAGGAGGACAGAAGATGATAGCTATTGATGGCCACCACAGAGGGATAGCTGTTGGGGCAGCATATTGTGCTCCATTTGGTTGTGCTGGGCGGTATTTTGCACTATGGTATTGTTGATCCTGCCTTCTTGTGTTGCCCTGCCTTCTGTTAATTTGGACCTGTCTACAAAATGGGGCCACTTTTAGTTTTTTTTTTTTCAATTCCACTTCAAGTTCCTAGTCCGCTCCTGACTGCAAGGCAAGTGGGTTCATTGAATAGTGCAGCGTCCCACTGCAGAGCAGCGGTACACTGGAAAGGGCAAAAACAGGATTCAAAGGTTTTACTGTATTTTGTATGCACATGGTATTGATAGTCCACATTTAAATCCACCAGACACTAGGTGGGGCTGTTGCCCATCTCTTCATAGGGAGAAGTTAGCCAGTTTAGCTTAGCCTGGGACATCAAAGGACTCAGATGCAAAATGCGATAGCTGAAAGTTTAGCCTGTCCTGGAAAAAGTATCAACCAGGACAAGCCCAGAAAACAACATTTACCAAATGTAGGCAAGAGGAAAGAGAGAGCTGCAGATTAGAAGTCCTGTAGGGATAAGTTTTCTAAAAGGACCTATCGACTATGCCACAATATTGTCTAACTGAGTAAAGGCTTCCGGCCCTGGAGATATTTAGCAGCTTGATCACCTGTGGAGAAAAAAATCACATCCCGCAGTGCTAATTGTGGACTTGCAACCTGTTCTAAAAAGGTGCAGAGCATAGGCTGATGTTTAGGGTGCACTCTGTTGATTGCAATTCTTTACAAGAAGTATTACACCCCATGCCTCAATGCTTAAAGGCTATGTACACCTATGGGGGCATTTGTTTATTATTTCATTGTACTCATTTTGAGCTAAAAATATTTTTTAATTGGTCTTCATTAAAAATATGGCTTCCTTTTTTCTGTACAGAGCTGGCATGCTCTAGTCTCTTTGAATTTTCTGTCTTTTCCGTCAGTTGGGGAGCTGACGGACTCCTTACCTCTGCTCTCTGAACTCTGAAGCACTCATTATAGCTCTGTTCTTATCTTACTGATAAGAATGTGGCTTAAATATGTGTTTATGACCTCTCAGTAGAGATAAGGTTTATTGGATTTTCGGCTCAAAGTGAAAGTGAAAGTACCAGCTAGAAAAACAGTTAACCCTTTGTGACAGAACAGCTCAATATTTTAAATTTTTTGGCCAATTGAAAAAATGATTTTTAGCCAAAAATGAGTAACTTGCAATCAAGTCAGCTAGAGAAGTGCCACAAAAAGAAGGCTGTTCTAAACAGACAATTTGACCTATTAAAGAGGACCTTTTATGGGTCCAGACATTATGAAATAAGTAGGGGGTTGTCTAGGGGCATAGTGCAGGGATGTAAGATCACTTACTGGCTTATCTGTCCGGTGCTCCGTTCCCCCGCTGTGCCCCCCTTCTACTTTTCCCGCCTGGTATGTAAATGAATATCATTGGTACAGGGAGGGCGTCTGGGAGTACTCAATGGGAGAAGGTGAGTACTACAGCCAACATTCTTGCTACTATCACTCCTATCCTCCTCCTTTGCTCTCCTGTAGCACGCTGCAGATAGGATGGAAGTGCAGCAGGTGGAGGCATTTGAATTCTTGCAGCAAACAAAAACTTTACCGTACAATATTTACAGCCGATCTCCAGACCGGATTCACATCCTCCCCTATCTCTTGGTTGAACTTGATGGACATATGTCTTTTTTCAACCATATTAACTATGTAACTGTGTATGTAATCTCAATATAAAACATTGCATGGAAACATTCAGATGTGCAGCGCAGTGGTTGCAATTTACTTAATAGTGTACATACATTGTGGCAGAGAGGCACACCACTCCTGATGGTTACTCACTTAGAGACACAGTTCTTTAAATATTTACAGTCAGCATTTACAGTCAATGAGTCCCAAGGGGACCTACCTGATCCAAGGGGGCTGTTCAACCCTTAGGTGTCAACAGGGGCGGTCTTGGGCACCACGCATCCTATGCATTTGCGTAGGGCCCCCGGCGTCCAAGGGGGCCCCCACGCTCTTCTCTTGTGCCGGTGCCCAAGACCGCCCGCAGAGGGAGATGAGCGCTTCCATTGTGGAAGCGCTCATCTCCATAGTCATCTGTATCGCCGTCCTCAGGACGGCGATACAGATGCCTGTATTGTACTGGGGCAGGGGAGGGAGAGGCGTCTCCCCTGCCCGTTCCTCTGATAGGCTGCAGGCACTGGGCCTGCAGCCTATCAGAGGCCGGCTCAGGCGGCGCGATGACGTCATTGCGCCGCCTGAGCCGTACAGTGCGGGACACAGGCCGGAAGAGGCCTGCATTGCATCGCTGCCAGCACCATGGAGGTAAGTATAAGTGTTAATTTTTTTTTTTTTTATTGTAGCAGTCACCGACCGGAGCTCAATTGGGGGCACTGGGGGCATTTTGGGGGCATTTTTGCTGGCACATGGGGGCACTGGGGGCATTTTACTGGCACATGGGGGCACTAGGGGCATTTTACTGGCACATGGGGCACTGTGGGCATTTTTACTGGCACATGGGGGCACTGTGGGCATTTTACTGGCACATGGGGGCACTGTGGGCATTTTTTCTGGCACATGGGGGCACTGGGGGCATTTTTACTGGCACATGGGGGCACTGGGGGCATTTTTACTGGTACTGGGGGCATTTTTACTGGCACATGGGGGCACTGGGGCATTTTTACTGGCACATGGGGGCATTTTTACTGGCACATGGGGGCACTGGGGGCATTTTACTGGCACATGGGGGCATTTTTACGGGCACATGGGGGCACTGTGGGCATTTTACTGGCACATGGGGCACTGTGGGCATTTTTACTGGCACATGGGGCACTGGGGGCATTTTTACTGGCACATGGGGGCATTTTTACTGGCACATGGGGGCACTGGGGGCATTTTTACTGGAACATGGGGGCACTGAGGGCATTTTACTGGCACATGGGGGCATTTTACTGGCACTGGGGCATTTTTACTGGCACTGGGGGCACTTCTTACTGGCACATGGGGGCACTGGGGGAATTTCTTTATGGCATGGGAGCACTAGGGGCATTTTTACTGGCACTGGGGGCACTTCTTACTGGCACATGGGGGCACTGGGGCATTTCTTACTGGCACATGGGGGCACTGGGGGCATTTCTTACTGGCACATGGGGGCACTGGGGGCATTTTTACTGGCACATGGGGGCACTGGGGGCATTTTTACTGGTACTGGGGGCATTTTTACTGGCACATGGGGGCATTTTTACTGGCACATGGGGGCACTGGGGGCATTTTTACTGGCACATGGGGGCACTGAGGGCATTTTACTGGCACGGGGCATTTTTACTGGCACATGGGGGCACATGGGGGCATTTTTACTGGCACTGGGGGCACTGGGGCATTTTTACTGGCACTGGGGGCAGATGGGGGCATTTTTACTGGCACATGGGGGCACTGGGGGCATTTTTACTGGCACATGGGGCACTGGGGCATTTTTACTGGCACTGGGGGCACTTCTTACTGGCACATGGGGGCACTGGGGGCATTTCTTTATGGCATGGGAGCACTAGGGGCATTTTTCTGGCACATGGGGGCACTGGGGCATTTCTTACTGGCACATGGGGGCACTGGGGGCATTTCTTACTGGCACATGATTTTGAGGGGGAATCAATGGGGGGAACTTCTGGCGCATTATTGGGGGATTTCTTACTGGCACATAATTTGGGGGGCATCTATGGGTGGGGAGCACTTTTTACTGGCACATTATTAGGGTGAAATTTTGGGGGCACTTCTTACTGGCACATTGGAAGCATTATTACTTCTGGGGCACAGTGGGGACATTAGTACTGTGGGGGGCACTATTACTGTGGGGACATTAGTACTGTGGGGGGCACTATTACTGTGGGGGCACCCTGGCACAGTATCAGCGCAGTTATTTCTGGGGGACGTTATGTTCACACTATTACTGTCGGGGACACTATTTGCTGGGCGCAGTTATTTTAGGACACTGTGTGCCAATAATTATTGAAGGGCACTATCTGTGTGGTACTAGTGGCACAGTACTGGGGTGGTAGGATGATTTGTCCAGAAGATGGGAGGATGATGGAAAAGTAGTAAACTAAGATTTTTTTCTGTCAAACTGCAGAGATAAGAAATGGCTGAAAAATGGCGTCTGGTCTGAAAGGAGAAGATGAGGAAAGAGAAGATCTACATCCGAGGAGACGTCACTGGATGTAAGAGGTATGGGGGCTGTATTATACTGGATGTAAGAGGTATGGGGCTCTGTATTATACTGGATGTAAGAGGTATGGGGCGCTGTATTATACTGGATGTAAGAGGTATGGGACGCTGTATTATAATGGATGTAAGAGGTATGGGGCGCTGTATTATACTGGATGTAAGAGGTATGGGGCGCTGTATTATACTGGATGTAAGAGGTATGGGGCGCTGTATTATACTGGATGTAAGAGGTATGGGGTGCTGTATTATACTGGATGTAAGAGGTATGGGGCGCTGTATTAGGCGGGGGGGGCCCAAGCTGAACTCTTGCACCAGGGCCCATGAGCCTTTAGCTACGCCCCTGCAGCCCAGCCAATAGAGAGCTGGGAGTCTGGGACACGCCATAGGCTGTGGGCAACCTTGACCCCCCTCCAGTGAGGTGTAGGGGGTGTGTCATTGGGGGGGCGTGTCATCAGAGGCCGTGTCATCAGGGGTGTGAGGTGTCATTGGGGGGGGCCCCCAGACATAACTTCGCTTAGGGCCCCAGAAATGCCAAGACCGCCCCTGGGTGTCAAGTGCCTTAGCTTGAAGTCTTCTATCTAGTTACAGGCTGCACACTTGCTTGGGTCATTACTCCCCTTGTTTCCAGGGGCTAATATACCATATTTTTGCCATGTTCCCTTATCTACGCCACCTACAGTATTATAGAGCTGTTATTTTTCAAGAAACCCTAGATGTCTAATGAAAATTAGAGAACTCTGGTCATTCTGTTCCAGTCTATACAGTAAAGCTGCAAACAAAGCTGTAGCAAACAGGAAACTACTGTAACATTCGGAATATTTCAGGATTTTCTGATATAGTCATCTAAATAAAATATCATTTTCTCAGGATAAATTCTCTTTAACGCTACTTTGATAAACTTGTAGTCAACCTGTAAAACCAATTAATCCACTCATTATAGACAGAATTTTGGAACTGTATTGGAAAAGTTCAATAAGTTGATGGAGACGTGTCCGGATCTCAGCATGATAAGGAAGTGTGATAATGACTAACGGCATGAGATCCTTTCTTACGTATATTATTTATTGGTTTTGGGATTGAATAAAAGAGCTTCACTGCTCTGAATTTCTTCCAACTTACTCAATTGTTCTGAACCGACTTGGGTGGGATCCCAAGAGAGGACAATCATAGTTCACGTGTTCTGTGCTGCCAATATTTTCTCAAAATATTGAGGCTGAGGTATAATCAGTCTGATCTGGCAGCACATATCGGTTGTTGGATTTTGATTATAGTTGAATTTTTGTCAACTAGGGCAGAGGTCTTTATAAACTGGACAGTCATTGGCAAAAGTTTGAACTTGAACTGGGATTTATTTTTAGGTGGCTTGGCTTTGGTCATTTAGGGGTATTTCCTGAAACTATGCAGTTGGATGGTGAGTATACTGGAATCATAACAAGGTAGAGTTGACACGCAAAACTTTTTTAAGTAAGTTGTGCTGTTTGAATGTATGCCCCTTGATGTCCCATCATTACACAATGTTAAGTTAACATTTAGATACACAACCTGAAGCTCTTGGGCCCACTGTAAAATCCATAAATGAACCCTCCAACTATTGCAGCAAGCCCAGGAGGAGATGGGAGTGGTAGTGGCTCTGATGCTGTTGTTCGCTAGGGTCATGCAGTGAACAGAGGGCACACCCTTTCTTCCTTTGGGGATCACCCTGGTTTTAGGGCTCCTGCCTGATGGTAGTCAGGGTGCCCAGGATGTTGAGTATTTGTATGGGTGCAAGGCAGGGCATGTAGAGTTCAATAGCCAGTGTATGGTGCAGGAGTCAGTAACCAGGCCAGGAGTCACTGTTTACTCAGGTACAGAATGAGGATTATAGTACATCCAATGATAGTAAAAAAAAAAAACTATTAGATAAATATATAGTGCAAATCTCCCCAGATGGTTTTGTATGGATTTGAGCAAGCATTAAATTACCATACTCTTTCCTCTCTATCTTTCTTAAATCTCTTCTTATAGAATCTATGGCTGGCAATATCACTTTTGCAATTGTGCCTGTATTTCTCAACTGAGGCGTACAGGTTTTTAAAGATACAACTAGCCAAATCATGTCTAGGTGTCTTAACAGTACTCCCCACACTGCAGTAAAGTCTAAATAGATTAAGTAGCACCTTGTGGACTCCAATGCTCGGCCATGCATATTTCCAAACCTGTCTCTTTCTCTACTTCTGTAGAACATGTAGAGATCGGTGAGTCTCTTTGGTTCTCTCAGGCACCAGGACCTGGTTGCCACTTCCATGCCTTAGCTATGCCATATGTCACAGGACTTCACTTTAAAGGAGTTGTCTCATGACAGACATTGGTATCATATTGCTAGGATATGCCATCAATGTCCAGTTGGTGGCGGTCTGACCCCTGGCCACAGTTGGCCCATTATAGTGAATCTCTCTCAAACAGCACTATTGTATTCTTTCTGTTTCTTCTGTTCCCTTCTTCACTAGTCTTCTGTATTATTTTCTGGTCTTCTATCTTCATCTAGCTTATCCTGTCTTATCTTTTCTCTTACCTTCCTCCATTTAGTTTTTTCCTGCTTCATCTCTCCTAGCTCCTTCTTTTCTCCTCTCTGTCCACTTTCTATTCCTTCTTACGCTTCACTTCCTTTTTCTGTGTCCAGTCTTCTTCTTCACTCTTCCCTCTACCATCCCCCTGAGCATTGTTTGTTATTTCCTTCCTTCCTTCCTTCCTTCCTTCCTTTTTCTCTTTCTCGTTCTTTCTCTTTTTCTCTCTTTTCTTTCTTCTCAAGACCCCATTACCTTTTTGTCTTTTTTCCCTTTTCTCTCTTTTTATTCTGCTTAACACTTTATCACTTTCATGTTTTTCACTCTTCTTGTCTGTTTCTTTCTGTCTGTTCCTTCTTCTCACTTTTCCTCTATCTTCAGTCATTCATGCCTCGTAACCTATCCTCTTCTCCAATCACTGTCACCTCCCTCTTTCTTATTGTGCCTTATTTTTTTTCTTCCTTTTTATTTTTATTTATTTATTTTTTTCCGTATGCTTTAAGTTAGGTTTATGGTATTGCATTAATTAATTATCATCCTAATTAGTGTGATTTTTTTCTCTCCTTTTTATTCTTAAATGCTGAAAAATCATGATTTGAAGTGATATTATTTTATAATGAATTATAAGTCTCGAATAACGATATATTGAACAATAAAGGAGTTGGGCCATTACAACAACTTATCTTGTATCCACAGAATAGAGGATAAGTGTCTGATCAGCAGAGATCCCCACTGATCATGAGAATTGGGAGTGTACTCTTTATTTGACTGGAGGGGCAGACATGCATGTCCACTGCTCCGTTCAACTCTATGGTGCTTCCGGAAAGAAGAGTACAAGGGCTCAGGTATCTCCAGCTGCCTTATAAAGCTGAATGGAGGGCAGTGCACATATGTGACTGCCTCTCCATTCAAACGGGGGCGCACAGTCCCTGTTCCATGTGATAGGTGAGAGTATCAGTGATTGGATAGGGAATCATTTATGGTAATGGGAAAACCCCTTTAAGTTCTAGGTGAAACTTGGAAAAAAAAGAAAGGAAGAAAGAAAAAAATGAGAGGATAACCTAAAAACTGAAAAAAGAGCACAAAAAGGAAGAGAGAGAAAGATGACAGTGATGGAAGTTGAGGGTAGATTACAAGGCATATAGTCAGAGGAGGTAGAGAAAAAGCAAGGAGAAGAAGGAACAGAAACAGAAAGAAAGTATTAAAAACCTGAAGGTGTGAAAGTGAAAAGTAGACAGTAGGGGAAGAAAAAGAGGTACAAGAGAAAAATAAAAGATCACCAATAAAAGGGAAAGATGGATCGCACATCAACATGCCCTGCATTGATCTATCATTACTTCTCAGCGTGATGAATAGTATACAGTGCCATAATCTACATACTGTACACGAGGCATTCGTATATGGTTTGATCAAAATGCATAAGCCCGTTCAGCAAGTCAAGGTTGCCTCTATGAGTGGGTACCTACTCTAATTTGGTGCAGCACCACATGGTAACACTGCCGCCACTGCACCAGCAGGCGGCCTGACCCAGCAGTCCAACAGCAGTCCTGCTGTCAGACTAAGCCTCCTTGGCACTGGGTCCTGCCAACTGACAGGCACAGCACTACAGCAACAATGGCAACCATGCAGTATCAGCACATGTGAACAGATCAAAATGAAAAAAGACTGAAACGTAATGTGGTCTTAGGAGGAAGAGAGGGGAGAAATAAACAACAATTATGAACACAGTTAAGTGGGTTAGTAGAGGGAAGGGTGAAGAAGAAAGTAAGACGTGTGGGAACAGAGGAAGGAAGAAGAAGAGAAGCATGAGAAAGAAAAGAGAATGGACAGAGAGCAGAGAAAAGGATAAAATGAAAAGGGAATAAAGGTGCTTTTACATGGACCGATATACACTCACCGGCCACTTTATTAGGTACACCTGTCCAACTGCTCGTTAACACTTCAGCCAATCACATGGCGGCAACTCAGTGCATTTAGGCATGTAGACATGGTCAAGACAATCTCCTGCAGTTCAAACCGAGCATCAGTATGGGGAAGAAAGGTGATTTGAGTGCCTTTGAACGTGGCATGGTTGTTGGTGCCAGAAGGGCTGGTCTGAGTATTTCAGAAACTGCTGATCTACTGGGATTTTCACGCACAACCATCTCTAGGGTTTACAGAGAATGGTCCGAAAAAGAAAAAACATCCAGTGAGCGGCAGTTCTGTGGGCGGAAATGCCTTGTTGATGCCAGAGGTCAGAGGAGAATGGGCAGACTGGTTCGAGCTGATAGAAAGGCAACAGTGACTCAAATTGCCACCCGTTACAACCAAGGTAGGCAGAAGAGCATCTCTGAACGCACAGTACGTCGAACTTTGAGGCAGATGGGCTACAGCAGAAGACCACACCGGGTGCCACTCCTTTCAGCTAAGAACAGGAAACTGAGGCTACAATTTGCACAAGCTCATCGAAATTGGACAGTAGAAGATTGGAAAAACGTTGCCTGGTCTGATGAGTCTTGATTTCTGCTGCGACATTCGGATGGTAGGGTCAGAATTTGGCGTCAACAACATGAAAGCAGGGATCCATCCTGCCTTGTATCAACGGTTCAAGCTGGTGGTGGTGGTGTCATGGTGTGGGGAATATTTTCTTGGCACTCTTTGGGCCCCTTGGTACCAATTGAGCATCGTTGCAACGCCACAGCCTACCTGAGTATTGTTGCTGACCATGTCCATCCCTTTATGACCACAATGTACCCAACATCTGATGGCTACTTTCAGCAGGATAATGCGCCATGTCATAAAGCTGGAATCATCTCAGACTGGTTTCTTGAACATGACAATGAGTTCACTGTACTCAAATGGCCTCCACAGTCACCAGATCTCAATCCAATAGAGCATCTTTGGGATGTGGTGAAACGGGAGATTCGCATCATGGATGTGCAGCCGACAAATCTGCGGCAACTGTGTGATGCCATTATGTCAATATGGACCAAAATCTCTGAGGAATGCTTCCAGCACCTTGTTGAATCTATGCCACGAAAAATTGAGGCAGTTCTGAAGGCAAAAGGGGGTCCAACCCGTTACTAGCATGGTGTACCTAATAAAGTGGCCGGTGAGTGTATATTAGGCAATTATCGGGAACAAGCAAATGTTCCCGATGACTGCCTGATCGCCAGTGGATTGCAGAAATCACCTCAGATGTATTTGGACGACCCTAAAGAAGCTATTGAGAGATAAAGCAGAGAAAAAACTATAAGGAGGAACTTGTCACAGTAGGCGGTCCTATCAGTGATTGACAGCCTTCCCAATATGACTGTGTATACACAGATAGCTGTCAATCACTGATAGGACCGTCTCCTGGACTTCAAAGCCCAGAAACAGCAAGAGTTAAAATTAATAAATTACAAGGTTTACTGAATCTTTTCCCATAAAACTATATATCAATCTGCTCAGCTCCACCTCCTGCTCTATAACATGCTGCCTGTAGCTTACATTGTATTGTCATGGTGACAGGATCCTTTTAAGAGAAAAGATGAGGCATGATGGGCTAAATGAAGATAGAAGATTAGAAAATAATGCTAATGGAAGGTGGAAAAAGTTGTCATAATGAGAATACCCCTTTAAGGTACACTCAGTATATGTTTATTCAAGAAACTAGGTAACTTCTTCCATTATCTCCTCTTTTCTTTTTTCTCATTGATTTCCTTTCTCAGCCAAGCTCTAAGACCATGTTCACTCTTTGTGAATCATACAGGAAAAAAAGATATACCGATGTACAGATGCAGCAGAGCTAAACTTGACACAGTTCTATCTTCGTTATCTCGTTACAAAAGCCATTGAAAAGTTAGTTATCTTTTTCTTGCCATTCTTTACCCAAAGCGTTAGCCATCAAGTTTAGCTCGTCTGCATCTGTTACCAATTGCGGTAACCACCAGGACGCTGTATGAGATAACCTAGATGCAAAAAGAGGCTTTTTTTGGGCCAGGGACGGACTGGGAACCTAAAGTGGCCCTGGAAAAAATACTAAAAGTGGCCCCGTTTTGTAGTCAGGTCCAAATTGATGGATGGCAGGGTCAGCACAAGTAGGTGGGACCAGCAATACCATATTGTGGCACATTATACCACCCCAACAAAGCCAAATACCACAGTCCAGCACAAAATACTGGCAAAATACATCTCCAACAATGTACACTGCCTGTCTGTGAGGAGTGCTCAGAAAGCCCCATGGGCATCGGCCCACCGGGTAATTTCCCTGTAAGGTCTATGGCCAATCCGCCCCTGTTTGAGGTCCATCATATTCTAGTACTGTATATGCATCCATGGGCACCACATTTTGGCAGTATTTGAGGTCATTGGGCAGCACTGTTGGCATAGTAATCTCTTTGCTATAGAAGGTGGGGATGGACTGCAAAAGCAATGAGTCATATTCAGAGGTGAAACCTGAATCTCCAGGGACCTAATACAAAATCGGTAACAGTCCCCCAAGTACCATGTGCCATTTTCTAATACTGGTATCTTCTTATATGGCAGAAAGAGCTGCAGATCCCTGGCCAAAGATGTCCGTTCAGTAAACTCTGCAGTCTTCAGCACAAATCATCATGATGGTTTGGACTAAATGGAGAAGAAAGGGATGCTGAACAAGTGAGTTGAGAGTCACTGGATTTAGACTGTTATGCCTGTGACTGCAATTTGCCTAATCTGCCTAGGGCACCAAAATACCTTGTTCTGAATTATCAGCACATAGACAAGTTTATCTGTGTCCTGATTGTTGGGGCCACACAGAACCGCCTGACCCTTTGTCTAGATGGAAGAAAAGGCCCTAAAAATCTTATGGACAAGTTTCCTACATGGCCCTCAATGTACAGTATCTGGTAAAAATTGCAAGAAGGTGTATATAAGTCAGTGAATTGAAGTGAATTACACACTGACATCCCTGTTAAATCCCAAGCCCATATTGTAGATATACCTGGTACGATTTTACCCTTTTCTGCAAAACAGAAAAACATCTTCCACGAAATGACGGATTCAAGATGTTTATTTTTAGACTGTACAGACTGCTCAAGATAAAGTTCTCCGAACCCTGTCAAGACTGAGAACATTTTTGTTAGCAGCTGTGTGTACAAATGTCGGGTAATTTCCAAATCAAGTTATTACATTATTAGTCTATGCTGTGATCATTGCCAAAATATTAGCAGTTTTCAGGAAAATATTAGCAGTTTTCAGCCATTTCAGTAAATGTGTACTATATTACGCAAAGTGGTCAGAACTATTGTACAGGAAAGTTGCCAAGAACTTATCCTCTACATTTACACCAAATCACCAACATTTCCCAATTATAATGCCAGAATTGTCTAGATGTTGACAATAGCTTTGCATGCTCATGGCCCTCATGAAGCCACCTGAGATGTTTTCCCATTGATTTACATGGTGTTCTTATACATGGTGAGCACTTGTTGGTTTGGAATGTCTTGGAACCAGTGGCATGGGGTCACAGCGGTTGCGACTAAGTCCCTAAGTCCCTAAGCCATGGTGCTAATAGATCCCATTCACCACACTAAGGCTAACTGCACTCTTACTTCTTTAAAGAGGACCTTTCACCACTCCTGACATGCCTGTTTTAATAGCTTCATACATTCCCCATGTTATAACAATTCTGGAGCATCTATTCTTATGTCTGTATGTTGTGCCATTGCTTTATTATTTCTACTAGAAGTTATAATTGAAATGCTATTATTCTTCAGTAAGGGAACAGAGGGGTGTTAACCAGTTGGGGGTGTGTACCTGCACAGACTCACTGTATCCAATCAGTGCTGCCATTGTCAGACTCTGCAGGTACACACCCTCATCTTGTTACCTCCCCTCTGTACCCTTACTGAAGACTAATAGCAATTCATTCATAACTTCTAGTAGAAATAATAAAGGACCGGCAGAACATAGAGGCCATAAGAATAGATGTTCCAGAATTGTTATTACATGGGGAATGTATGAAGCTATTAAAACAGGCATGTCAGGAGCGGTGAAAGGTCCTCTTTAAGGCCATCCTGTCTCCTTCCTCATACCGCTTGGCAGCATGTATATGCTGAATCATCTTCTGCTCTGGTGCCTCTGAGGCACCTGAGTTGAGAAGAGAGGAATGGAGCATCCAGGACACACCGGCTGCCATGTTCTGCATGGTGTCTGGAAAAACACAGGAAATTCTTATTTTGTGAGGGCACAGAGGGAAGTAATACTGTGCAAGATCACTAACAGCACAGCTATTACTTTATAGAAGTGCAGTCAGAATAACTCCCTGGATCAACGACCCCTCTCTAGTAACTATAACCTGTAATATTATTACACTCCAGAAATACATCCAGGCCCCTCTTGGACTCTTTTAGTGAACTTACCATCACCACCTCCTCAGGCAGAGAGTTCCATAGTCTCACTGCTCTTACCGTAAAGAATCCTCTTCTATGTTTGTGTACAAACCTTCTTTCCTCCAGACGCAGAGAATGTCCCCTCGTCACAGTCACAGTCCTTGGGATAAATAGATGATGGGAGAGATCTCTGTACTGACCCCTGATATATTTATACATAGTTACTAGCCATTATTATTTTGTGGTGGTCATGGTGGGGAAATCATTTCTGTGTGAGGGCACAAATATATGGCAGTTGGGACCCATGACTTTAGCTATTCCCTTGCTTGGTCCTGAGAATGAAGGAAAATACCCACCTCTACTGGGCTAAATAGTGATGATGCGCAATAGCATAGACTCTTACTCGAGCCTTGGTCACCAAGAAGGCTTGTCCTAGCCTTGGAAGACCCTACCGTGGTAGATTGGTTTTAGGGAATGAGGGAGGTGTGGTGCTTTGGATACCAAGAGAGCTTGTTCTGGCACTGTCTGGCGGGCCAGTCTGTTCTTGGTGGTAGAATCAAAAAGGCTGGACTTTTCCATAGTGAAATAATCATACTTGGCCAGTTTGAAATTTCATGTTCATACAGACGTTGAGGATGACATATATATGTATGTGCAGCATAAGTCTTGTTGGATTGTACAGTTTAAATGGAGCAGCGGTCACATATGCATGCTGCCACTCCATTCTTTTCTATAGGACTGCCGGTAATACCCAAGTATAAGTGCTTGGGCATCTCCGGTAGTTCTCCTGCAGCTGTGACCACCGCTCCATTCCAGCGTCGCCACCATTCTCGTCATTGGCAAGCCCTAGAATTTTGATCTCCACTAGTCAGATGCTTATCTCATATCATGTGCATAGGGGATAAATGTTTGTAATGTGACAATCCCTTTAAAAGAAAGTCGTTCCCCTAGGAGAGCTGCAATGGCAGCTTGACAGATTTTTTATTTTGCCTTGAAAGGGGTTGTCTGGGACAGTAATCAGTAATTACATTTTTCAAATACTCTATTACCCTATACATTGTAAGTAGGAAGTGTCCACCAAAATCATCTCTTACTCAGGAGGACCTGGAACTGTGCAATACTCAATTTTGCCTGTAGGGGCGCTGTGGGAGAACTGAACACTTTCTTCCGGGTTACCAATTTTCAACTTTGTTTTCTATAAACATTAGGGGAGATTTACTAAGCAAAATGCGCCAGAATTTTGTAAAGAATTTGCTAAAAAAAAAGGTGTGCAACAAATGTGTTGCATACATTGCAGCAACTATTTTTACACTTTCTTCAACAGTTTCGAAAAGTATCTCGAAAATTGGCTTGACTGTGAGGAATGTGCCATCTAATGGTGAGAAGTGCATTTTTTTAGGCTCAAAATATTAAAGGTTTTCCAAGAGTTTAATACTGATGACCCATTCTCTGGATAAGTCACTGGTCTCACACTGGTAGGGGTCTGACACTCCCGCTGATCAGCTGTTTGACTAGGTCGCAGTGTCCTGGTGAGCGCTCCAGCTTCCTCACAGCACACCAAGCACAGCGCCGTCCATTGTATAGTGGCTGAGCTTGGTATTGCAGTTCAGCCCCATTCACTTGAATGGGACTAAACTGTGCCTAGACCATGTGACTAATGTACAGTAACGTCACTGGCCTAGGAAGAGGTCTTAGCGCTCACTGGAGCACCATGGTGTCTTCAGACAGCTGATCACCAGGGGTGCCAAGAGTTGGAAGCCTACCAATCTGATAATGAAGACCTTAACCCCTTCCCGACCAGCACCTACTTGTACATCGCTAGGCAGGACTTTAAAGATGGTGCCGGCTCGTAAGCACGGTGGGTGCCAGAGCCGCCGAGTTCCTGCTGTTTTAAACAGCAGACACCCAGGCCTAATTTTCGCAACCAGTGGTAACACCAATCACGGACTTTTAACCCTTTAGAGGCCATAGTAAAATGTAACCATGGCATCTGGATGTGCAAAAAACTGATGTGCGCTTCCGGGTGTGTTCCTGCTCTCCCCGGCGAGGATCTGGGGAGACAGAAGCAGTGTACAGCAGTCTTTATCCTCTTGAGTGACAAAAGGCTGCCTATTGAGTCCCTGCCTGTGGCAGTGCTCCATAGGAACATAATACAATCCTTATAAGCTCCAGTGATAATGCATTGTAGTCTATGAGAATAGCAATCTGATGATCGCTTGTTCCCTATGGGAACTGCAAAAAAAGTGTAAGAAAAATTGAATAAATTAAAATTAAAAATTCAAATCACCCCCGTTTCCCCAAAATGAAAATTAAAGTACTTAAACAATAAAAAATATACATTATGGGCTTTGCCGTGTGCAAAAATGCCTGTACTATTAAAATGTAAAAATATTTATCCCGTATGGCAAGCAGCGAAATGGAAAAAAAGTCAAAATAGCTGATTCACCGTTTTTTGATCGCTTCAACTCCCACAAAAAATTAAATAAGAATTGTTAAAAAAGTCATACACATCCCAAAATAGTATCAATGAAAAGTACACATCGCCCTGCAAATAATGAGCCCTCACACAGCTCCATACACTTAACTACAAAAAAGGTTAGAAGATAAGGTCAGAATATGAAAGATGAAAAGAAAAAAAAAATTTTCCAAGATTTTTTTTTATGTATATTTTTTAATGTATTAAATCTCAAGAAAAACTAGCAACTGGTCAATTTTACCGCATAGGGAACAGTGTAAAAACAAAACCCATAAAACTGTTACGGAATTGCATTTTTTTTCCAATTTTTTTTCACCCCACTCAGAATTTTTTTCCAGCTCCCCAGTACATCATATGCAGTATTAAATTGTGGAATTAAAATATGCAACAAGCCCTAATATGGGTATGGGAATGGAAAAATAAAAAAATTATGGCCCCGGAAAGGCATGGAGGGAAAAACAAAAGCGCATAAACCTCAGACATGAGGTACCACAAAGAATAAAATGTGCCAAATTTATCATTCCATGTGATTAATTTAGATAAATTTGACACAATTTGCTCCATTTTTATGCATTTCACGGGCTATTGATAAATCTCGCCATAGTCCACACGAATGATGTGATGTCTGACACGTACGTCACCCCCTCCTATATTTGACGTTTATGCAGATTAGCTCGTATTTTCACTCTTTCTCCATATGTCCTCTGTTTATTTGGATGGAAACTGCTGGTAATTGACAGATCTCTGCAGATTACATGCATTTGGCAGAAGAAGTGGAGACTAAAATAAACAGCGGTGCCAACCACAGACACAAGTGACCAGGGTCTGCTGCCTTTTTACACTTCAGGGTTTGCTCAGAGGAAGGTGGTCTGTTTGATGTGAAGAAAAGCAAACATATTCTTAATAGAGGTCAGGGAGAGGTCTATGGAGATGGCCAGACACCAGGCTGTGAGACTGTGGCTGGTGGATATATACACCCCTGTGTCAGATCTCACAAGACGTTGGTATTTATGGTGACAGCCTGTAATATAGAGAGCTGAGTGCATTGCAATACCATGGCCTATGTAATTAGGGATGGTTTAATAAAAAAAAAAAAAAAAAGGGGCCTAGCACAACAAGCAAAGTAGAACCACTATCATTGTTTGACAGTTATTCTCATAATTTAAAAATTTTTGGTGGTCTATTTTAGTGAAAGGGTGACCACCTTAGGTCCCGGTCCTGGCAAATAGTTAATTTTGCTGAGGGAAGCTGCAGGGGAAATGTAGTATTAAATGTAGACCAGTCACATAAATGCCCGTCCTTACAATACGTAGACAGAAACTGAGCCACTCTTACAGAACGGCTCTCTGTTCTGGCTCATAGAGGGATGCCCAGGTGGAGACCCGCCCTCTGTGAAGTCCATCTATATGTCCTAATACAGCATACAAAGTAATGTTGTCTTCACATGATAGAACTTTTAATTTTACATGAGCTCCACCACTAATACCACCAGATGTAAGGCAGTTATCCTATAAGTCAATGTTTGACCCTTTAAACAGGCCTTGAGACATGACTTGGATAATAACTAAGCCAGCAACTCATCTGCAGACAGCTGTTTCGGGGTGATTGCCCCTCATCAGTGCAGAGCATAGAGTACTGTCTTAACTGGGTAAGAGGCCTAAGTCAGGAATTGGGGGATACTATCTGTCTTTGGGGAGGGAGCGTCTTAATTGTGATGAGGAGACTTATAGGCCATATAAGCTTCTCTGGAATTCAGCAAAGAAATAGATGTAAATGAGCTCTTAACAAGCTCTGCCTCTAATGCCACCGAATGTAAGGCAGCTATCCTATAAGTCAGGGATGCTCAACCTATGGCCCTCCACTTCTTGCAAAACTACAACTCCCAGCATACCCATACAGCCTACAGCTATGATTCTACAGCAGGGCATGGTGGGAGTTGTAGTTTTACAACAGCTAGAAGGCTGCAAGTTGGGCATTCCTGCTATAAGTCAATGTTTGACCCTTTAAATAGGTCTAGAGACATGACTTGGATAATAATTAAGCCAGCACCCCATCTGCAGGCAGCTTTTTCGGGGTGATTGCTCTATGAAATGGGGGGCCATGGGCAATTGCAGAAACACCACCACCCCTGCCTTTAAGCCTGTGTCTGGTATTGCAGCTCAGCCCCTTGTGGTTAGGTGTCAGAATCCCCCCATTCTCCCAATGGGTCTGATGTCCAGATATGAGATCCTACCTATCAGATATTCATACCTTATACTGTGCATAAGCAATTACTCCTACTGTAAACTGTATAGAGACTCAATATAGTCACATACAGGCCCTTCTGGTGGATATTTTTAATATCCTCAATATACAGGATACGAGACAACTATTGGAATGAGGGGTTTCAACTGTTGGGACCCCCATGATCATAAGAATGGTGTCCTGAAATGAATAGAGTGGCTGGTCGGGCATGCACACTGCTGCTCTATTTATTTTCTATGGAACTGCTGGAGATAGAGGAGTACAGGGCACAAATATTTCCAGAGAATGGTTGGAGTGGCAAAGTGCGTTCTCAACCGGCCGCTCCATTCATTTTGGAGTATGGGCCTGCTCTCGAGATCTGTCAGACCGTCACCGTTCTAAAAGTTATTGTGTGGATAGGGGATCACTTCTTATAATCGGAAAACCCTTTTCATAGTAGAATCTATTCAATACTATACTGCCCTCTAGTGGTACTTCTATTTATCACAGTATTCTAGAATTCCAGGAGAAATAAAGGACATTTGACTATATTTTTAGACATTTTATTTTGATATAAAAAAAAAAGTTCTCATATAATTCATTTCTTCTAATTCTTATGAGAGCAATGTAACATCATAAACCTTTTTTTTGACATTTTACACCTTTATCCAGCTCTGTGAAAGTGGTTCAGTCATGCTTTCAATGTATTTGTCAAAACTTCATCCAGGAATAGATAGATAGATAGATAGATAGATAGATAGATAGATAGATAGATAGATAGATAGATAGATAGATGAAAAAAGCAAAAAGGCAGCACTCTCAAATAAGAAAATAAATGTATTCACCTACGCAGGATGGAACGTTTCGGCTCCACATTAGAGCCTTTCTCTAATGTGGAGCCGAAACATTGCATCCTGCGCAGGTGAATACATTTATTTTCTTTTTTCTTATTTGAGAGTGCTGACTTTTTCTTTTTTTGTCTACTTGGGCATTAGTCTTGTCCCATTGGGCTTGAACCTCCCCCTTTTTTCTTTTTTTGTCTGGTTTGTCTGATGCTGATATTTTTCTTCGATAGATAGATAGATAGATAGATAGATAGATAGATAGATAGATAGATAGATAGATAAAAATCACAGCACTCCAAGATGAAATAAAAAAAATAGTGGTTTATTGCTTCATGTCCATGCTGCGTTTCAGCTCTGTCCTCAGAGCTTATGTCCATATTATATAGTAACGGTGTCACTTACATAATTAAAATTATTAATTTAAAAAAAAAATGTAATAACTCAAATAATAAAATAGTAATACATGATGACTAGAGATTGCAAGGAGGTCGTAACCCCTGGAAACAAACAGTGTATATGTGATGGAAAAATGAATCCAGCCAGTCAAGGAGGCAATATGGAGAATCACAATACAGTGGTCCCTCAAGTTACAATATTAATTGGTTCCAGGATGACCATTGTATGTTGAAAGCATTGTAACTTGAGTAATTGGTTTCAAAACACCAACATGTCATCCAAAATAAGAGAAACTGAAGATTTAAAGGAAACCTGTCAGCTCCGAAACACCCCCTGAACTAGAGTAAGCGGTGTATAGTGTAAGTGACGCTGAATCCGAATATGTAAGTTTTATCTTCATACTCACTTCCATTCTGACGCTGTGCTCCCACAAACCAGCAGTAAAATGCATTGACAGGACTCTTCTTTGAGTCCTCTCCATTATGTGAGTGAGCACTGGAGTCCACTGAGTGTATTTTACTGCTGGTTTGTGGGAGCACAACATCAGAATGGAAGTGAGTATAAAGATAAAACTTACATATTCGGATTCAGCATCACTTACACTATACAACGCTTACTCTAGCTCAGGGGGTGTTTCGGAGATGACAGGTTCCCTTTAAGAAAAATAAGCAGATAACTAAGGCTAGTTTCACACTAGGTGCACGTGTGGGGCCGGAACCACGCTCCAGCCCCATTCACTGTAATGGGGGTGGGTCGCGGATCCGGAGGCAGCACATTAACCCCTGCTGAGAGGCAGCCGGAACGAAAATACAACATCCGCCGGATCCGTGCTGCCGCTAGTGTGAAACTAGCCTAAGACAGATAAAACAAGTCCTTACATATAACAGTCAGAAACAGCTGCTAACTAGTAACTAATACAGACATTTTACCAGAGAAGTGGCCTTGATTGGTTTCAGTCTTAGACATTGTATGTTGAGTCTGGTTTCAACTTACGATGGGTCAGAAAAGACCATTGTATACTGAAAATATCGTATCCTGAGGCCATTGTATCTTGAGGGATCACTGTACATTAGTAAGTGCCTTGTATTAACTTTCTCTACATGATAAATGCCATAACTGAAGTGAGACAACCCCTTTAAAGTAATAGGCAATAAACAGGTGAAAATACCAAACAGGGCTGTATAGAGAAAAGGTGGCAGGTGAAAAACTGCATACCGAAAAAAAGCGTGAATGCACCCCAACAACAGCCACTAAAAATATGTCACATTTTGTAAAGCCAATATGGTCACATGATATACAATAGTAAAGTTATTTTAAAACATGTCAGAAATATGGAGTTAATGAAGGAACAGCAGGTCTCTCTTGGTTTGTGGTTCCCATCCCATCCTTCGAAACTCTGTAAAAATACAAAAAAAGGCAATTAATACAGTTTGTAATTACACACATACAGTGAAGACCAATACAAAACCAAAAAGTAATCTTCTATAGTAAGGTACTCAAGGCATAAATTGACTATAACATAAAATATTTATTAATACTTGTCAATATACTGTAATATATATCCCCCCCCCCCAATTGCTCAAAAAATGCCTTAATAAATGTGCAAATGTAATATGATAAAATAATAACAACAAACTCGAATCACATTATGAACCTAGATGCGGGCTCAGCAGCCGGTGTACTGTTATTATAGTAAAGATGGATCCATTTAAAATGCAAACAAGAGACCATTTTGTAAAATGTGTAATATTGCCAGAATCCTCAATAAACCAGCAATTCTTATTATAATTGATACAAAATGTAGTGGTGATACGTAATATGTGCTCCTTGGTTGTTGACCAGAGCGTATAAGAATGGTAATGTATCCACTGTGATGAAGTTGAAACAATGTCCTGGTAACTGTAAAGAGTGTAAAGACAGTAATAGTCCCTAACCCCTCCGGACGCAGCATACATGTGCCGGCCCCTGCAGTAATATGTCAGCGCTCACCGGTAAGGGTGGGCTCACATCAGCGTTATGGTTTCCGTTTGTTTTTTTCCTTTATAACATGGTTATAACAGAAAATAACGAAATCCATAAGACGGGAGTCTTTTTCTGTCTTGCATAACGGGAACCAGACGGATCCGTTATGATTCTCATAGACTTCTATTATGACGGATCAAAACGGAATGCCTCTAAAGGCTTCCGTTTTGACTTCCGTCTTATGGATTCCGTTATTTTCCGTTATAACGGAAAACACAAACGGAAACCATAACGCTGATGTGAACCCACCCTTAGTGATTCACTCACGACCACAGATACAGCGTTCTCCATTCCAGATGTGGCGTCCACGTTTTTCCGCCGTCAGACTGCCCGGAGACTGGAGCGCTTGCTGAGTATTAAATCCTCTTGCATGCGTTGTCTTGTAACCGAGCTGGCTGTGCTTTGTAGTACTGCTGTGTGTTATTGCAGCAGGTATTCAAAATGATGTATCCAGGGGGTGATTCTCTTTGTTTCCTCTTTGTTTCAATTAACTAAGCACTGGAAAAAAATAAATGACGCAAAAGGACAGCTGGCATGCAAAAATAAGTTTCCAAAATGTAGCCTGCACAGTAATCTATCCTTAATTAATTTTTTTTTTACTGAAAATCAAGTCAGTCTGCCTATCTATGGGGTGAAAAGTAGTCACTATGGTGGTTGGTATCGTGGTGTGTACCACACTGAATATGGACCAAAGAAAGCCAAGGAGAGAGTTGTCTCAGGAGATTAGAAAGAAAATTCTAAACAAACATGTTAAAGGTAAAGACTATAAGACAGTCATGGAGAACTGGTAGCGCGCTCCCTCCTTGCAGCGCCGCTGGCCTTCCGCTCCAGTTCATGACGAGGACGGGGAGAACCCACCCGCGGACTCAGCTTCAGCGCAGCTAGCGTTCTCCCCATCCCCTAGGAAACGAGCAGGGGAGGGCCGAGAGCCGGCCACATGAGTTGACACTTGGAGTTTTGAATTAAAGGGAACCTGTCATCTCCGAAACACCCCCTGAACTAGAGTAAGCGTTGTATAGTGTAAGTGATGCTGAATCCGAACATGTAATTTTTATCTTCATACTCACTTCCATTCTGACGCTGTGCTCCAACAAACCTGCAGTAAAATGCACTCACTGGACTCCAGTGCTCACTCACATAATGGAGAGGACTCAAAGAAGAGTCCAGTGAGTGCATTTTACTGCTGGTTTGTGGGAGCACAGCGTCAGAATGGAAGTGAGTCTGAAGATAAAACGTACATATTCGGATTCAGCATCACTTACACTATACACCGCTTACTCTAGTTCAGGGGGTGTTTCGGAGATGACAGGTTCCCTTTAATTAGAGGCGTGTCACGTGATGCTGGCCATGTCACGTGACCCATTGTATTGGCCTATTTAAGCAGGCAACCTGCTGGCCATAGGTTGCCTGTGATTGGTCTTTTTTCCAGTACTTGCGATCTGTGAACTCCTGTGACTAGTGTGTTTAGACTTTGGCTTGTGTATTTGACTTCGTCCTCGTCTCATCCTCTTGTACCTCGTTACCTCTCGGATCTTGACCTTGGCTTGTGTTTTTGACTTTGCTCCTGTTCGTTTCCCTGGTATTGACGTGACTTCCTGGTTTCCCCTCCCTGTATGCCCTAGCACGTACCTAGGCTAGGGACCGCCGTCCAGTTGTACCCCGTTGTTTAGGATGGGCCATGCAAGTAGGCAGGGTCAGTGGTGGGGTTGAGTTCAGGGCTGCACATACCCCTGAATTGTGACAAAGACCATCTCCAAACAGCTTGATGTTCTTGTAACTACACATTTCATTCAGAAGTTTAAGGTCTACTGGGCTGTAGCCAACCTCCTTGGACAGGCTGCAAGAGGAAAATTGATGACAAATTGAAGAGACAGATATTACGAATGGTAATCAAAAAGCCCAGAACAACTTCCAAAGAGATTAGAGTTAAACTCAAAGGTCAAGATACATCAGTGTCAGATCCAACATGTATCTTAGCCAAAGTGGATGTAACAGAAGACAACCAAGGAGGAAACCACTGACATATTGACAAGCCACAAAGTTTCTGTTAAAATGTCCTGTGGACAAATGAGACAAGTCACATCTACTATATGTTCACAGATGCAAAAATGCATACAAAGAAAAGAACATTGTACTTACTGTGAAACATGGAGGAGGCTCGGGTATGTTTTGGGGCTACTTTGCTGCATCTGGCACAGGGTGTCTTGAATCTGTGCAGGGTACAATGAAATCTCAAGACTATCAAGGCATTCTGCAGCAAAATGTGCTGCTCAGTGTCAGAAAGCTTTCTCTCAGTCACAGGTCATGGGTCCTCCAACAGGATAATGACCCAAAATACACAGCTAAAAACATCCAAGAGTGGCTAAGAGCAAAGCATTGGACTGTTATGAAGTGGTCATCTATGAGCCCTGATCCAAGTCCTATTGAACATCTATGGAAGGAGCTGAAACATCCTGTCTGGAGAAGGCAGCCTTCAAACCTGAGACACCTGGAGCAGTGTGCTCACTAGAAATGGGACAAAATACCTGTGGACAGGATTAGAAGTTACAGTTACAGAAATCATTTGATTGCAATGATTGTCTCAAAAGATTGTACAACAAAATATTAAGTTGAGTACCATCACATACCTCCCAACTTTTGAAAATTGCAAAGAGGGACAATATGTGTGGCGCGCTTGGAGTGTTATGGCAATTTTTTAATGCTAGGCTACACCTCAAATTTCGCCCAAAACTTAACTATACACACCTACTCCCCTTAATGCTCCCACGTAGTAATTATTCCCCCTTGTGCCACCACACGGTAGAAATGCCCACACTATTTCCTCTTTACAGTAGCTATGTCCATATTGTGCCCCCTTCACAGTAGTAATGCCCAGATTTTCTACCTTCACAGCAGTTATGCCCAGACATGCCCTCTTCACAGTAGTTATGCCCAGATGTGTCCCTTTCACAGCAATTATGCCTACATATGTGCCCCTTCACAGTAGTTATGATCAGATATGTGCCCCTTCACAGTAGTTATGCCCACATATGCCCTGTCACAGTAGTAATGCCTACATCTCCCCATCACAGTACTATGCCCACATGTGCCCCCTGCACAGTAGTATGCCACATGCACCCCATTCACAGCAGTTATGCCTAGACATGCCCCTTTCACAGTAGTTATGCTCAGATATGTGCCCCTTCACAGTAGTTCTGCCCATATGTGCCCCCTTCATAGTAGTTATGCCTAGATATGTGCCCCTTTCACAGCAGTTATACCCAGATATGTGCCCTCTTCACAATAGTTATGCCCAGATATGTGTCACCTTCACAGTAGTTATGCCCCAATCTGTGCCCTCTTCACAGTAGTTATGCCCAGACATGTGCCCCATTCACAGTAGTAATACCCAGATAAGTGCCCCTTTCACAGGAAAAAAACAAACAAACAGTAAGCACTCACCTAGTTCCTCCGATGATCATCACAGCTCACTCTGCGCTCCCCAGCAGCAGGCAGGATACAGTTACACATGGTGCTGCTGGGCTGTGTAGGAGGAGCAGAGGCTGATTCTGCTTCATGTCTCTGCGTCCTATGGATGTAGAGACAGCTGGGACAGCTGAGAGTGAGACATACCTCAGCCATTCCGGGACCATGCGACAGGCAGGTTAGGAGGTATGCCATCATTTTTGTCCCGGATAGTTTCATTAGTTTATTTTATAAATTATTCTGCTGAACCACAATTCAAAAGAAATGTCTGATTTTCATCAGCTGATTTTCAGTAAAATTTTATTGATTATTAATTATGTGGGTTTCAAGCTATTTCAGTAGCTGTTGTGGGTTTTTCCTACTTTAACGGAAGGGTAACAACCATATTGTCCACGTGTGTATGTTCCTAGAAGCCAGAATGACACCATACATTGCTGGCTGCATACAGAGAACTCAAAATAGAGACAGCTAGGGGGCAACGATCAAATTGGTGTAAAGTGGAACTGGCTTAGTCGCCCATAGCAACCAATCAGACTCCACCTTTCATTTTTAGAGTACCTTTGGTAAATAAAATGAATAATCTGTTTGGTTGCTTTTGGCAACTAAATGAGTTTTCCTTTGTGCCAGTTTTACTCTTGCTTATTTCATGTGTAAACAATTAAACAAATGAAATTCCCTTTCTTGGCCAAGTACATTAAAAAACTACTTTACTGCCCTCTGGTGGTCATGGAACATAATTACCGCAGTTAGTTATCAAAAGATGCTGGTGATGTCCACATCGATACTTCCATTCTGCGCCCATCAACAAAGATACAGGGCTCATACACACGACCATATGTTTGGTCCGCTTCTGATTTACATTTTTGCGGATCGGATGCAGACCCACTGTCCGCATCTGCATGTCCTTTCCGCAGCCCCACAAAAAAGAACATGTTCTATTCTTGTTCATTTTGCGGACAAGGATAGGACATTTCTATTGAAGTGAATAAGAAAATGGCAGCATGCACATTCACAGGATCCGTGTTTTGTGAATCCGCAGTTTAACATATGGCCGTGGGAATGAGCCCTAACTCTGTAATTTCTAATCTTGTGTGTGCATGTACCTTCCGTTATAATTGTAAAGTGCTGTGGAATATGTTGGCAGACCTCCCAAGTGTCCCTCTTTTTAGGAGAAGGCCCTTTTTTGGAGAGACAGTCCCTCTTTTATGAAAAGTAGAGGAATCTAGTACTCTATTTCTAATCCACAAGATACAAATAAGCAAGTCTGTGTAATCCACCCCACAATATGGATGTCAGAGAAGGTACAATGCTGCCTTAAAGGGCATCTGTCAGCAGTTTTGTACCTATGACACTGGCTGACCGGTTACAGGTGCACTTGGCAGCTGAAGGCATCTGTGTTGGTCCCATGTTCATATCTGCCCGCAGTGCTGAGAAAAATGATGTTTTATTATATGCAAATGAGCCTCTATGAGCAACGGGGGCGTTACCGTTAGACCTAGAGGCTCTGTTCTCTCTGCAACTGCCGCTCCCTCAGCACTTTGAGTGACAGGGCCAGGTGTAAGGATGTTTTCACTGCCTGTTCCTGTCATTTAAAGTGCAGGGGGCCTGGCAGTTGCATAGAGAACAGAGCCTCTAGGTGTAATGGTTACGCCCCTGTTGCTCCTAGAGGCTAATTTGCATATATTAAAACTTCATTTTTCTCCGTAATGCGGGCACATATGAATATGGGACCAACACAGATGCCTTCAGCTCAGGGCCGCCGATAGGGCAGTACAACTGGTACTGCCCTATGGGGCCCGGACTCTAGGACATGATGGGGGGGCCCGGCCCGGCCCGGGCGGCCCGCCTGTAACGGGCCCGCCGGCCGCCGCGGGCCAGGGGTTAGAGGGTGCTGTCGCACTGTTGTGACGTGGGCGGCGCGATGACGTAATCGCGCCGCCTGCGCCGTTCCTTAGGAGACCGCCCGGAGGGGAGACCGCGCCAGCCGGCCTGGTAGGACAACTCTTGGGGGCACAAGACGCTAACCTGAGGTCTGAGGGGGGCACAAGACGCTGACCTGAGGTCTGAGGGGGGCACAAGACGCTGACCTGAGGTCTGAGGGGGGGCACAAGACGCTGACCTGAGGTCTGAGGGGGGCACAAGACGCTGACCTGAGGTCTGAGGGGGGCACAAGACGCTGACCTGAGGTCTGAGGGGGGCACAAGACGCTGACCTGAGGTCTTAGGGGGGCACAAGACGCTGACCTGAGGTCTGATGGAGGCACAAGACGCTGATCTGAGGTCTGATGGGGGCACATTGTGTTAATTTGAGGTCTGATGGGGGCACAAGACGCTGATCTGAGGTCTGAGGGGGGCACAAGACGCTGACCTGAGGTCTGAGGGGGGCACAAGACGCTGACCTGAGGTCTGAGGGGGGCACAAGACGCTGACCTGAGGTCTGAGGGGGGCACAAGACGCTGACCTGAGGTCTGAGGGGGGCACAAGACGCTGACCTGAGGTCTTAGGGGGGCACAAGACGCTGACCTGAGGTCTGATGGAGGCACAAGACGCTGATCTGAGGTCTGATGGGGGCACATTGTGTTAATTTGAGGTCTGATGGGGGCACAAGACGCTGATCTGAGGTCTGAGGGGGGCACAAGACGCTGACCTGAGGTCTGAGGGGGGCACAAGACGCTGACCTGAGGTCTGATGGGGGCACATTGTGTTAATTTGAGGTCTGATGGGGGCACAAGACGCTGATCTGAGGTCTGAGGGGGGCACAAGAAGCTGATCTGAGGTCTGATGGGGGCACAAGACGCTGACCTGAGGTCTGATGGGGGCACAAGACGCTGACCTGAGGTCTGAGGGGGGCACAAGACGCTGACCTGAGGTCTGAGGGGGGCACAAGACGCTGACCTGAGGTCTGAGGGGGGCACAAGACGCTGACCTGAGGTCTGATGGGGGCACAAGACGCTGACCTGAGGTCTGATGGGGGCACAAGACGCTGACCTGAGGTCTGATGGGGGCACAAGACGCTGATCTGAGGTCTGATGGGGGCACATTGTGTTAATTTGAGGTCTGATGGGGGCACAAGACGCTGATCTGAGGTCTGAGGGGGGCACAAGACGCTGATCTGAGGTCTGATGGGGGCACAAGACGCTGATCTGAAGTCTGATGGGGGCACAATGTGTTGATCTGAGGTTTATTATCCCTGTACAGTGACATCACTGTGTGTATTATCCCTGTACAGTGACATCACTGTGTTTATTATCCCTGTACTGTGACATCACTGTGTTTATTATCTCTGTACTGTGACATCACTGTGTGTATTATCCCTGTACAGCGACATCACTGTGTTTATTATCCCTGCATTGTGACATCACTGTGTTTATTATCCCTGCATTGTGACATCACTGTGTTTATTATCTCTGCACTGTGACATCACTGTGTTTATTATCCCTGTACTGTGACATCACTGTGTTTATTATCCCTGTACAGTGACATCACTCTGTTTATTATCCCTGTACAGTGACATCACTGTTTATTATCTCTGTACAGTGACATCGCTGTGTGTATTATCCCTGTACAGTGACATCACTCTGTTTATTATCCCTGTACTGTGACATCACTGTGTTTATTATCCCTGTACGGTGACATCACTGTGTTTATTATCTCTGTACTGTGACATCGCTGTGTTTATTATCTCTGTACTGTGACAGCACTGTGTTTATTATCTCTGTACTGTGACATCACTGTGTTTATTATCCCTGTACAGTGACATCACTGTGTTTATTATCCCTGTACAGTGACATTGCTGTGTGTATTATCCCAGTGCAGGAAGAGGTAAGTGGTCTGTGTTTGTGTGTTTGTTTTCTATTTTTCAGGGTCGTGAATGCAGAGGACTACGTCGGACCAGCTTTTTTTTTTTTTTTTTAATAAAATGGTCAAACAGGGGTCTGGGGGAGTGTTTATTTCAATAAAATGTTTTATACTTGTGTGTGTGTATTTTTTTTTTACAATACTAAAGTTTTAGTAATCACGGCTATCTACAGACGGCCCTGATTACTAATACTGGGCTTAGTGCTTGCCGGTATGGCAGGCCAGCACTAACCCCAACATCTATTACCTCGGCACCCACCGCCACCAGGGGTGCCGGGAAGAGCCGGGTACCCGCAGGACCGGACCTTCTAAATTGAGGGTCTGGCTCTGGGGCGGCTGCAGGCTGGTACCATTAGGCTGGGAAGGGCCAATAACCGTGTCCCTTCCCACCCTGGTAGTGCCAGGCTGCTGCTGCTGGTTGTATCTGGCTGGAGAAGGAAAAAAGGGGGGGACCCCACGCCATTTTTTTAAAATTATTTAATTATTTTTTTTTAAAAATGGCGTGGGGTCCCCCCTTTTTTCCTTTACCAGCCAGATACAACCAGCAGCGGCAGCCTGGCACTACCAGGGTGGGAAGGGACACGGTTATTGGCCCTTCCCAGCCTAATGGTACCAGCCTGCAGCCGCCCCAGAGCCAGACCCTCAATTTAGAAGGTCCGGTCCTGCGGGTACCCGGCTCTTCCCGGCACCACTGGTGGCGGTAGGTGCCGAGGTAATAGATGTTGGGGTTAGTGCTGGCCTGCCATACCGGCAAGCACTAAGCCCAGTATTAGTAATCAGGGCCGTCTGTAGATAGCCGTAATTACTAAAACTGTAGTATTGTAAAAAAAAAAATACACACACACCAGTATAAAACATTTTATTGAAATAAACACTCCCCCAGACCCCTGTTTGACCATTTTATTAAAAAAATAAGAAAAAAAAAAGCTGGTCCGACGTAGTCCACCGAATCCGACGTAGTCCTCTGCATTCACGACCCTGAAAAATAGAAAACAAACACACAAACACAGACCACTTACCTCTTCCTGCACTGGGATAATACACACAGCGATGTCACTGTACAGGGATAACAAACACAGTGATGTCACTGTACAGGGATAATATACACAGTGATGTCACAGTACAGAGATAATAAACACAGTGATGTCACAGTACAGGGATAATAAACACAGCGATGTCACAGTACAGAGACAATAAACACAGTGATGTCACAGTACAGAGATAATAAACACAGTGATGTCACAGTACAGAGATAATAAACACAGTGATGTCACTGTACAGAGATAATAAACACAGTGATGTCACAGTCCAGGGATAATACACACAGTGATGTCACAGTACAGAGATAATAAACACAGTGATGTCACAGTACAGGGATAATAAACACAGTGATGTCACAGTACAGAGATAATAAACACAGTGATGTCACTGTACAGGGATAATAAACACAGTGATGTCACTGTACAGGGATAATAAACACAGTGATGTCACAGTACAGGGATAATAAACACAGCGATGTCACAGTACAGGGATAATAAACACAGTGATGTCACAGTACAGGGATAATAAACGCAGTGATGTCACAGTACAGAGATAATAAACACAGTGATGCGACTTGTTAAGAAAAAAAAATTAGCCATTTTGCAATCTGTAAAGTTTACCCGAAAGGGGGGGGGGCCCGCGAAATTTGCCTGTAGGGGGCCCCGAAATTCCTGATGGCAGCCCTGCTTCAGCTGCCAAGCGCACATGTAACAGGTCAGCCAGAGTCATAGGTACAAATCTGCTGACAGATGCTCTTTAAGCAATTTCTTTTAGGATCTTTAAGGGTACGGCCAAACGGTCAGGTTCCTGATGCAGTCAGAAGTGAATTAAAAAAAGAGAAGTTATATCTGTCCTTTATATTTTCTCTCCTTTTATGATCTCCTCCCGATTTTTGCTACAAAAACTGCATGCAGAAACCTGACCGTGTGGCCTTACCCATAGTAACGGTTTACATATCGAGCACCGATCAACAATAAAACAAGTCTATGAAACGTATGGTATAAGAAGCTGGTCGTGCACATCATACGGATGACATTGTATAATGCATATGTGCTACATCAATATGCAGGCCAGAGGGGAATGTTCTTGAAAATACAAGAGGTCTCAGTTCTCCTTGATGCGAGGCCGCACACATTTCGGGGCAACATTTTACCACAGAGGTTTCCCAAAGTGCCAAGAAGAGAGAGTCTCAAAAAAGGTGCAGAGTGCTTCAGAAAGGGGGGTGAGACAGGACACCATCAACCAGTGTGACACATGCCCACCAAACCTGGACTTTGTACCAAAGAGTGTTTTAAAATTGATCATACAACCCTTGATTTTTAATTATATAAACCCCCTTTTTATTTACCCTGATGTACTCCACACAGCTAAAACTGCCCAAAGTCCCCCATGCAACTTCTTCCCTTCTGAGCCCTGCCAAGTGCCCATGTAGTTTACTGCTGATTATTGCCATACCCAGGAGAGGCCATATTTATGGAGCATGAAGATTCGGTGGCATTACCCAGGCACAATATATATGGCACAGAAATGGGACATCTAAGAAATTAAATTTTCACTCTGCACCGTCCATTGACCATTCACTGAGTCAACACCAATGGAATCAAAATGGTCCCCACACACTTAGATGAATGCCGTAAGGGGTGTAGTTTCCAAAATGGCTTCACTTCTCAGGGGTTTCTAATATGTTGACACCTCTGAGCTTCCATAGTACCATTTCCTTTCTGAGCCTTGCTGTATGCCCAGACAGCAAATAACAGGCATATGTGGGGTATCGCTGTACCCAGGAGGACCAGCCTGCTGGATTGTGGGGTGATTGTCTCTGGTAAGACGAGCTGGGCAAAATATACTTGGCGCTTAAAGAGGACCTTTCATTGGTTTGAGTTTTATAAACTGGTATGCCTATAAGATAGGTGAACACTGCACATGTAAATGCCGCTCCATGGGGACGCTGTATCCCTCACTATTTTTGGTGTCTCATATGTTAACTTCAACCATCGGTACAGGGAAGAGGAGTTGCCAGCATTTCTCATGGGGCGTCTGCTTCTCCTGCTTTTGACGCCATCTAAACGCAGCGCCACAGGGAGAAAAAACTGCTCACCTTCTCCATGGCTGTGATGCGCTCTGATGCGATTGGGCAGCGTCACAGGCAGGGAACAGGAGATGCCCATTGACAAACGCTGGCATCTCCTCCTCCCTGTACTGATGCCCAACTCTGCTGCTGCAAGTGCCCAAAGCAAAGTAGACTGAAGAGGGGAGGACTGCTTTAGCTGCTCATATGTTGGGATTTGTAGGCACATAGGTTCTGACCTTCTTTGAGAGCTGACATTCCAAGCTTTAAAATGATACCAAAATCATAGCATTACATCCAGTATATCAGAAGATATAGCTGAAATCAAGTCAGGGGAGAAAGCTGTTTTTAGTTTCACTTTCAGCCAGGCATTTTGGTGCTGTTTTCCAGCAGAATAAAAGTGCTTTTCCTGGACATGTAATACAGACACACAATGCACACAGGTATGTCTGGGATGTGACATGTAATACAGACACAGTGCACACAGGTATGTCTGGGATGTGACATGTAATACACACACAGTGCACATAGGTATGTCTGGGATGTGACATGTAATACACACACAGTGCACACAGGTATGTCTGGGATGTGACATGTAATACAGACACACAGTGCACACAGGTATGTCTGGGATGTGACATGTAATACACACACAGTGCACACAGGTATGTCTGGGATGTGACATGTAATACAGACACACAGTGCACACAGGTATGTCTGGGATGTGACATGTAATACACACACAGTGCACACAGGTATGTCTGGGATGTGACATGTAATACAGCACACCACAGTGCACACAGGTATGCCTGGGATGTGACATGTAATACAGACACACAGTGCACGCAGGTATGTCTGGGATGTGACATGTAATACACACACACAGTGCACATAGGTATGTCTGGGATGTGACATGTAATACAGACACACAGTTCACATAGGTATGTCTGGGATGTGCAATGTAATACAGACACACAGTGCACACAGGTATGTCTGGGATGTGACATGTAATACGGACACACAGTGCACACAGGTATGTCTGGGATGTGACATGCAATACAGACACACAGTGCACACAGGTATGTCTGGGATGTGACATGTAGTACAGACACACAGTGCACACAGATATGTCTGGGATGTGACATGTAGTACAGACACACAGTGCACAGATATGTCTGGAATGTGACATGTAATATAGACACACAGTACACATAGGTATGTCTGGGATGTGACATGTAATACACACACACACACAGTGCATACAAGTATGTCTGGGATGTGACATGTAATACAGACACACAGTGCACACAGGTATGTCTGGGATGTGACATGTAATACAGACACACAGTGCACACAGGTATGTCTTGAATGTGACATGTAATACACACAGTGCACACAGGTATGTCTGGGATGTGACATGTAATACAGACACACAGTGCATACAGGTATGTCTGGGATATGACATAAATACAGACACACAGTGTACACAGGTATGTCTGGGATGTGACATGTAATACACACACACACAGTGCATACAGGTATGTCTGGGATGTGACATGTAATACAACACACATGCACACAGGTTGTCTGGATGTGACATGTAATACAGACACACAGTGCACCAGGTATGTCTGGGATGTGACATGTAATACATGACACACAGTGCACACAGGTATGTCTGGGATGTGACATGTAATACACACACAGTGCACACACAGGTATGTCTGGGATGTGACATGTAATACACACACAGTGCACACAGGTATGTCTGGGATGTGACATGTAATACAGACACACAGTGCACACAGGTATGTCTGGGATGTGACATGTAATACAGACACACAGTGCACACAGGTATGTCTGGGATGTGACATGTAATACAGACACACAGTGCACACAGGTATGTCTGGGATGTGACATGTAATACAGACACACAGTGCACACAGGTATGTCTGGGATGTGACATGTAATACAGACACACAGTGCACACAGGTATGTCTGGGATGTGACATGTAATACAGACACACAGTGCACACAGGTATGTCTGGGATGTGACATGTAATACACACACACAGTGCACACAGGTATGTCTGGGATGTGACATGTAATACAGACACACAGTGCACACAGGTATGTTTGGGATGTGACATGTAACAGACACACAGTGCACACAGGTATGTCTGGGATGTGACATGTAATACAGACACACAGTGCACACAGGTATGTCTGGGATATGACATGTAATACAGACACACAGTGCACACAGGTATGTCTGGGATGTGACATGTAATACACACACACACAGTGCACACAGATATGTCTGGGATGTGACATGTAATACAGACACACAGTGCACACAGGTATGTCTGGGATGTGACATATAATACAGACACACAGTGCACACAGGTATGTCTGGGATATGACATATAATACAGACACACAGTGTACACAGGTATGTCTGGGATGTGACATGTAATACAGACACACAGTGCACACAGGTATGTCTGGGATGTGACATGTAATACAGACACACAGTGCACACAGGTATGTCTGGGATGTGACATGTAATACAGACACACAGTGCACACAGGTATGTCTGGGATGTGACATGTAATACACACACAGTGCACACAGGTATGTATGGGATGTGACATGTAATACAGACACACAGTGCACACAGGTATGTCTGGGATGTGACATGTAATACACACAGTGCACACAGGTATGTCTGGGATGTGACATGTAATACAGACACACAGTGCACACAGGTATGTCTGGGATGTGACATGTAATACACACAGTGCACACAGATATGTCTGGGATGTGACATGTAATACAGACACACAGTGCATACAGGTATGTCTGGGATATGACATATAATACAGACACACAGTGTACACAGGTATGTCTGGGATGTGACATGTAATACACACACACACAGTGCATACAGGTATGTCTGGGATGTGACATGTAATACAGACACACAGTGCACACAGGTATGTCTGGGATGTGACATGTAATACAGACACACAGTGCACACAGGTATGTCTTGAATGTGACATGTAATAATGACACACAATGCACATAGGTATGTCTGGGATGTGACATGTATACACCACACAGTGCACATAGGTATGTCTGGGATGTGACATGTAATACACACACAGTGCACATAGGTATGTCTAGGATGTGACATATAATACAGACACACAGTGCACACAGGTATGTCTGGGATGTGACATATAATACAGACACACAGTGCACACAGGTATGTCTGGGATGTGACATGTAGTACAGACACACAGTGCACACAAATATGGCTGGGATGTGACATATAATACAGACACACAGTGCACACAGATATGTCTGAGATGTGACATGTAATATAGACACACAGTGCACACAGGTATGTCTGGGATGTGACATGTAATACAGACACACAGTGCACACAGATATGTCTGGGATGTGACATGTAATATATACACACAGTGCACACAGGTATGTCTGGGATGTGACATGTAATACAGACACACAGTGCACACAGGTATGTTTGGGATGTGACATGTAATACAGACACACAGTGCACACAGGTATGTCTGGGATGTGACATGTAATACAGACACACAGTGCACACAGGTATGTCTGGGATATGACATGTAATACAGACACACAGTGCACACAGGTATGTCTGGGATGTGACATGTAATACACACACACACAGTGCACACAGATATGTCTGGGATGTGACATGTAATACAGACACACAGTGCACACAGGTATGTCTGGGATGTGACATATAATACAGACACACAGTGCACACAGGTATGTCTGGGATATGACATATAATACAGACACACAGTGTACACAGGTATGTCTGGGATGTGACATGTAATACAGACACACAGTGCACACAGGTATGTCTGGGATGTGACATGTAATACAGACACACAGTGCACACAGGTATGTCTGGGATGTGACATGTAATACAGACACACAGTGCACACAGGTATGTCTGGGATGTGACATGTAATACACACACAGTGCACACAGGTATGTATGGGATGTGACATGTAATACAGACACACAGTGCACACAGGTATGTCTGGGATGTGACATGTAATACACACAGTGCACACAGGTATGTCTGGGATGTGACATGTAATACAGACACACAGTGCACACAGGTATGTCTGGGATGTGACATGTAATACACACACACACACACACACACAGTGCATACAGGTATGTCTGGGATGTGACATGTAATACAGACACACAGTGCACACAAGTATGTCTGGGATGTGACATGTAATACAGACACACAGTGCACACAGGTATGTCTTGAATGTGACATGTAATACAGACACACAATGCACACAGGTATGTCTGGGATGTGACATGTAATATATACACACAATACACACAGGTATGTCTGGGATGTGACATGTAATACAGACACGCAGTGCACACAGGTATGTCTGGGATGTGACATGTAATACAGACACACAGTGCAAACAGGTATGTCTGGGATGTGACATGTAATATATACACACAATGCACACAGGTATGTCTGGGATGTGACATGTAATACAGACACACAGTGCACACAGGTATGTCTGGGATGTGACATGTAATACAGACACACAGTGCACACAGGTATGTCTGGGATGTGACATGTAATACAGACACACAGTGCACACAGGTATGTTTGGGATGTGACATGTAATACAGACACACAGTGCACACAGGTATGTCTGGGATGTGACATGTAATACAGACACACAGTGCACACAGGTATGTCTGGGATATGACATGTAATACAGACACACAGTGCACACAGGTATGTCTGGGATGTGACATGTAATACACACACACACAGTGCACACAGATATGTCTGGGATGTGACATGTAATACAGACACACAGTGCACACAGGTATGTCTGGGATGTGACATGTAATACACACACAGTGCACACAGGTATGTCTGGGATGTGACATATAATACAGACACACAGTGCACATAGGTATGTCTGGGATATGACATATAATACAGACACACAGTGTACACAGTATGTCTGGGATGTGACATGTAATACAGACACACAGTGCACACAGGTATGTCTGGGATGTGACATGTAATACAGACACACAGTGCACACAGGTATGTCTGGGATGTGACATGTAATACAGACACACAGTGCACACAGGTATGTCTGGGATGTGACATGAATACACACACAGTGCACACAGGTATGTCTGGGATGTGACATGTAATACAGACACACAGTGCACACAGGTATGTCTGGGATGTGACATGTAATACACACAGTGCACAAAGGTATGTCTGGGATGTGACATGTAATACAGACACACAGTGCACACAGGTATGTCTGGGATGTGACATGTAATACACACACACCAGTGGCATACAGGTATGTCTGGGATGTGACATGTAATACAGACACACAGTGCACACAGGTATGTCTGGGATGTGACATGTAATACAGACACACAGTGCACACAGGTATGTCTTGAATGTGACATGTAATACAGACACACAATGCACATAGGTATGTCTGGGATGTGACATGTAATACACACACAGTGCACATAGGTATGTCTAGGATGTGACATATAATACAGACACACAGTGCACACAGGTATGTCTGGGATATGACATATAATACAGACACACAGTGTACACAGGTATGTCTGGGATGTGACATGTAATACAGACACACAGTGCACACAGGTATGTCTGGGATGTGACATATAATACTGACACACAGTGCACACAGGTATGTCTGGGATGTGACATGTAATATATACACACAGTGCACACAGGTATGTCTGGGATGTGACATGTAATACAGACACACAGTGCACACAGGTATGTCTGGGATGTGACATGTAATACAGACACACAGGACACACAGGTATGTCTGAGATGTGACATGTAATACAGACACACAGTGCACACAGGTATGTCTGGGATGTGACATGTAATAGAGACACAGTGCACACAGGTATGTCTGGGATGTGACATATAATACAGACACACAGTGCACACAGGTATGTCTGGGATGTGACATGTAATACAGACACACAGTGCATACAGGTATGTCTGGGATATGACATATAATACAGACCACACAGTGTACACAGGTATGTCTGGGATGTGACATGTAATACACACACACACAGTGCATACAGGTATGTCTGGGATGTGACATGTAATACAGACACACAGTGCACACAGGTATGTCTGGGATGTGACATGTAATACAGACACACAGTGCACACAGGTATGTCTTGAATGTGACATGTAATAATGACACACAATGCACATAGGTATGTCTGGGATGTGACATGTAATACACACACAGTGCACATAGGTATGTCTGGGATGTGACATGTAATACACACACAGTGCACATAGGTATGTCTAGGATGTGACATATAATACAGACACACAGTGCACACAGGTATGTCTGGGATGTGACATATAATACAGACACACAGTGCACACAGGTATGTCTGGGATGTGACATGTAGTACAGACACACAGTGCACACAAATATGGCTGGGATGTGACATATAATACAGACACACAGTGCACACAGATATGTCTGAGATGTGACATGTAATATAGACACACAGTGCACACAGGTATGTCTGGGATGTGACATGTAATACAGACACACAGTGCACACAGGTATGTCTGGATGTGACATGTAATATATACACACAGTGCACACAGGTATGTCTGGGATGTGACATGTAATACAGACACACAGTGCACACAGGTATGTTTGGGATGTGACATGTAATACAGACACACAGTGCACACAGGTATGTCTGGGATGTGACATGTAATACAGACACACAGTGCACACAGGTATGTCTGGGATATGACATGTAATACAGACACACAGTGCACACAGGTATGTCTGGGATGTGACATGTAATACACACACACACAGTGCACACAGATATGTCTGGGATGTGACATGTAATACAGACACACAGTGCACACAGGTATGTCTGGGATGTGACATATAATACAGACACACAGTGCACACAGGTATGTCTGGGATATGACATATAATACAGACACACAGTGTACACAGGTATGTCTGGGATGTGACATGTAATACAGACACACAGTGCACACAGGTATGTCTGGGATGTGACATGTAATACAGACACACAGTGCACACAGGTATGTCTGGGATGTGACATGTAATACAGACACACAGTGCACACAGGTATGTCTGGGATGTGACATGTAATACACACACAGTGCACACAGGTATGTATGGGATGTGACATGTAATACAGACACACAGTGCACACAGGTATGTCTGGGATGTGACATGTAATACACACAGTGCACACAGGTATGTCTGGGATGTGACATGTAATACAGACACACAGTGCACACAGGTATGTCTGGGATGTGACATGTAATACACACAGTGCACACAGATATGTCTGGGATGTGACATGTAATACAGACACACAGTGCATACAGGTATGTCTGGGATATGACATATAATACAGACACACAGTGTACACAGGTATGTCTGGGATGTGACATGTAATACACACACACACAGTGCATACAGGTATGTCTGGGATGTGACATGTAATACAGACACACAGTGCACACAGGTATGTCTGGGATGTGACATGTAATACAGACACACAGTGCACACAGGTATGTCTTGAATGTGACATGTAATAATGACACACAATGCACATAGGTATGTCTGGGATGTGACATGTAATACACACACAGTGCACATAGGTATGTCTGGGATGTGACATGTAATACACACACAGTGCACATAGGTATGTCTAGGATGTGACATATAATACAGACACACAGTGCACACAGGTATGTCTGGGATGTGACATATAATACAGACACACAGTGCACCACAGGTATGTCTGGGATGTGACATGTAGTACAGACACACAGTGCACACAAATATGGCTGGGATGTGACATATAATACAGACACACAGTGCACACAGATATGTCTGAGATGTGACATGTAATATAGACACACAGTGCACACAGGTATGTCTGGGATGTGACATGTAATACAGACACACAGTGCACACAGGTATGTCTGGGATGTGACATGTAATACAGACACACAGTGCACACAGGTATGTCTGTGGACCGGAATGTTGATGACATGTAATACAGACACACAGTGCACACAGGTATGTCTGGGATGTGACATGTAATACAGACACACAGTGCACACAGGTATGTCTGGGATATGACATGTAATACAGACACACAGTGCACACAGGTATGTCTGGGATGTGACATGTAATACACACACACACAGTGCACACAGATATGTCTGGGATGTGACATGTAATACAGACACACAGTGCACACAGGTATGTCTGGGATGTGACATATAATACAGACACACAGTGCACACAGGTATGTCTGGGATATGACATATAATACAGACACACAGTGTACACAGGTATGTCTGGGATGTGACATGTAATACAGACACACAGTGCACACAGGTATGTCTGGGATGTGACATGTAATACAGACACACAGTGCACATAGGTATGTCTGGGATGTGACATGTAATACACACACAGTGCACATAGGTATGTCTAGGATGTGACATATAATACAGACACACAGTGCACACAGGTATGTCTGGGATATGACATATAATACAGACACACAGTGTACACAGGTATGTCTGGGATGTGACATGTAATACAGACACACAGTGCACACAGGTATGTCTGGGATGTGACATATAATACTGACACACAGTGCACACAGGTATGTCTGGGATGTGACATGTAATACAGACACACAGTGCACACAGGTATGTCTGGGATGTGACATGTAATACAGACACACAGGACACACAGGTATGTCTGAGATGTGACATGTAATACAGACACACAGTGCACACAGGTATGTCTGGGATGTGACATGTAATAGAGACACAGTGCACACAGGTATGTCTGGGATGTGACATATAATACAGACACACAGTGCACCACAGGTATGTCTGGGATGTGACATGCAATACAGACACACAGTGCACACAGGTATATCTGGGATGTGACATGTAATACAGACACACAATGCACACAGGTATGTCTGGGATGTGACATGCAATATATACACACAGTGCACACAGGTATGTCTGGGATGTGACATGTAATACAGACACACAGTGCACACAGGTATGTCTGGGATGTGACATGTAATACAGACACACAGTGCACACAGGTATGTCTGGGATGTGACATGTAATACAGACACACAGTGCACACAGGTATGTCTGGGATGTGACATGTAATACAGACACACAGTGCACACAGGTATGTCTGGGATGTGACATGTAATACAGACACACAGTGCACACAGGTATGTTTGGGATGTGACATGTAATACAGACACACAGTGCACACAGGTATGTCTGGGATGTGACATGTAATACAGACACACAGTGCACACAGGTATGTCTGGGATATGACATGTAATACAGACACACAGTGCACACAGGTATGTCTGGGATGTGACATGTAATACACACACACACACAGTGCACTGTGACATGTAATACAGACACACAGTGCACACAGGTATGTCTGGGATGTGACATGTAATACACACACAGTGCACACAGGTATGTCTGGGATGTGACATATAATACAGACACACAGTGCACACAGGTATGTCTGGGATGTGACATGTAATACAGACACACAGTACACACAGGTATGTCTGGGATATGACATGTAATACAGACACACAGTGCACACAGGTATGTCTGGGATGTGACATGTAATACAGACACAGAGTGCACACAGGTATGTCTGGGATGTGACATGTAATACAGACACACAGTGCACACAGGTATGTCTGGGATGTGACATGTAATGCACACACACAGTGCACACAGGTATGTCTGGGATGTGACATGTAATACAGACACAGTGCACACAGATATGTTTGGGATGTGACATGTAATACAGACACACAGTGCACACAGGTATGTCTGGGATGTGACATGTAATACACACACAGTGCACACAGGTATGTCTGGGATGTGTATGCAATCTTCTGTGGGGCACTGCTGTTATATAGGTGAAAATGAGGTGACAGACTCCCTTTAACCCATTTGTGGCAGAATGTTTTTGAAATTCAGAAAATGATTTTAGCTGCAAATGAGTAAAATGTAATAATAAAAACATTTCCCCTGAAGGTGCCCTTTTAAAAATGGGGTAAATTAATGGTGGTTGTAATACATAATTCTCCTCAGAATCACTTCACAACTGAACTAGTGTATAAAAAACAGATTTGGGATTTTTTTCTTAAAAATGTAAAAGACAGGCAGCTAAGTTTATAAGCCTTCTAACTTCCTACATAAAATAAAGGATGTTTATAAAATGATGACAATGTAAAGCAGACAAATGGTAAGTGTTCATTATTATCTAATTAGTGTAGTGTGACTGTCTTAGGCTACTTTCACACTAGCGTTTTTGCTGTGTTCTGAATGGATCTGGTTGTATTATCTTTTACATAGCCAAGACAAATCCGTCATGAACTCCATTAAAAGTCAACAGGGGACGGATCCGTTTTCTATTGTGTCAGAAAAAGGCTACATGCACACGACCGTATGTGTTTTGCGGTCCGCAAATTGCAGATCCGCAAAAAAAAAACGGATGACGTTCCGTATGGCATCCGTGTTTCCGTTTTTTTTTTGCGGATCCATTGTAACAATGCCTATCCTTGTCTGCAAAATGTACAAGAATAGGACATGTTCTATTTTTTTTGCGGGGCTACGGAACGGACATACTGATGCGGATAGCACACTGTGAGCTGTCCGCATTTTTTGCTGACCCATTAAAATGAATGGGTCCGCATCCTATCCGCAAAAAAAACGGAACGGACGCGGAAACAAAATACGTTCGTGTGCATGAGGCCTTAAACTGATTTGTCCCCATTGACTTGCATTGGGGGTCATGACGGATCCGTCTTGCTCCGCATCCCAGGACGGAAAGCAAAATACAACATGTTGCGGTTTACTCTTCGGTCTGGAAACGCAACTAAACGCAACAGAATGCATTTTGGAGCACTCCGTTCTTTTCAGTTATGTTTTGCCCCCATTGACAATGAATGGGGACAAAATGGAAGCGTTTTTCTACGGTATTGAGACCCAATGACGGATCTCAATAACGGAAAATAGAAAGTGTGAAAGAAGCCATACAAGAATAGACGAAATTTGGAATTTTTTTTCAAAGATTTCAGTGAATTTTACATTTTGTTTTGTAAATAAACGCAAAACACAAGAACCAAGATACAATTTAAAGGAAAAAGAAAAATGGACCAGCACCTCCATAATAGATATGAGAACACAGGTGCACGCTACTTTGGCTGAAACACAATACAACAGAACTATAAGTACCAGCATAATGCTCTATCAAATGCACAAAGATATAAGCAAACAATGAATGCAAAATAAACTACTTAGGGTGCATTCACATCACCGTTAGGGATTCCGTTCTTACTTTCCGTTCTAACATCGTTATAACGGAAAATAACGGAATCCCTAGGACGGAAATCAAAACGGACACCTTTAAGAGGCATTTTGATCCTGTCGACAGAACTTTGTTTTCCATCCAGCATAACGGCATCCAAACGGATCCGTTATGCAGGGCCACTATTAGAAAAAATAGAAGCTCTTTTCGCATATTATTGATCAAATAGATGGGCCCAACATATTTTTGATAAATAATATGTGCAAAGAGCTTCTATGTTTTCTAATAGTGAGTATAGCAACCAAGCAGTTTATTTTGCATTCATCTTTTGCCAATATCTTTGTGCATTTTATAGAGCAGTGTGCTGGTACTTGTAATTCCAAGATATAATGCGTCATGAAAAGAAAAACAATCTCAGAATCATTTGGATAAGTAAAAGGATTTCAAAGATATTACCACATAAAGGGACACACGTCAGATTTGCAAAAACAAAAAAAGACATTACACAATACATGACAGACATGTACAATGTAACACAGACAACATACATGCATGCACAGGAAGATAAATCACTGAGTAGTCAAATAACCATCTACTCTAGGGATCAGCAACCTCCATCACGCCAGATACTCTGAAACTACAACTCCCAAAACGCTCCATTCATTTCTGTGGGAGTTACAAGAACACCTAAGCAAGTGTGCATTCTGGGAATTGTAGTTTCACGGCAGCAGGAGTGCCAAAGTTTCCTGACCCCTGATCTAGTCCATTAAAGAGGATCTCCCACCTCTCCCGAAGTGTCTGTTTTAGTAACTACAAGCATACCCCTTGTAATAACAATTTTAGAGCATTTTTACATATAACACTATGTTGTGCCGTTCCTCTATTATGCCCACTAGTTTATGACTTAATCACAAGCAGTCTGCAATAATGGTACAGCAGGGTGTTACCAGTTGAGGGTGTGTGCACATAGTCTGACACTATCCAATCAGTGCTGCCAGTCCCACACTGTGCAGGGACCCATCCACAACTGGTAACACCCAGATGGACATTTATTCATAACATTTTAGAAGGAATAATAGAGGAACGGCACGACATACAATCATAAGATTAGATGCTCCAGAATTGTTATTATGCGGAGAATGCAAGTAGTAACTAAAAACGGGCATGTCTGGAGAAGGGACAGGTCCTCATTAAAGGGGTTGTGCAAGAATGGGTGGGATTTTGGCAGGCATTCAACTTCCCCACACACACATACTCCCCGCTCCTTCTCCTTCAGACTTACAATGCTCCGCTTGCTGTGGTGGAAACTAGATGTCCTTGTGTCATGTGACCATTTGTCATAATGTAAGGGGATCTGGTCACCGCCGTGGCCGTAGCAGACCACATGTTTACAGGAAGGGGGCCGAGTGGATCATCGCAGGCCTGGAGGTGGAGGTTCATGGTGGAAGTCATATCTTTAAACATGGCGCCCCCTCACGCATGCAGCAGACGCCATAGCTGTCAGGTTTCTACTGTTTCAAGGCTGATCGCATGCATTTCACCCTTTAGATGCTGTGATCAATTGTGACCACGACATCTGAGCAGTCTGGAAGCGGGAGCCGCCAGCTGAGATCGGGGAACCTATTACACTATACTAATAGCTCAAAACCTCAAGCAGGCTTCAGCAGCTATTGGCGGAATATACCAATACAGGCCACCAGGTGGCAGCACTGTTATGTTATATTGAAAATGAAGTGTTCAATGATGGCGATATAGCCATCAATGAACACAATAGGTAATCTAATGATTGCCATTTATAGTTACCTAGGGTAAAAAAAAAGTACAAAAAATGGGGGGGGGGGGTGTCTCTTCACAGATTAAGCATGGGGGGACGGGAAGGGGGGGTTATTCAAACATTTTAGAAGTTTTCGATCTGACCTTTCAGCCGGCATTAGGATTGCACGATTGGCTAGTCTGTACAGACAAGTCAATCAGAGCGATCACTGGTCCGGAACCATCTTCATTGGTCCTGGGCCGGTAAACTGAGATCTCTGTCTGTGTGTAACAGCCAGGGTCTCAGCACTGTCACCATGTCTGCAGACATGGTGACAGTTTAATGCCATGATGAGTATACATGTCTTAAAGCATTAAGGGGTTAATATGGACTATTTGAAACAATGATTTGTAGTCCAAAATGAGTCAAATGCAATCATAAAAAACTGCCCTGAACATGTAGATTCTTGCATTGTACTCAATTTGAATTAAAAATACGTTTGTTTCAATTGTCAGCCCCTTTCTCTGTACAGCGTTGAGTTTCTATGTATTTGCAGAGTAGCAGCTTTCTGTAAAAAAAAAAAAGTGTAAAAAAAATATATAAAAGTTGAAATCACATCCTTTCCCCAAAATAAAAAAAAATACTGAACCAATTAAAAAAAAAATGCACATCATGGGCATCACCCCGTGAGAAAATACCCATAGTATTAAAATTTAACAATATTAATCCCATATGACGAATGCGTGAAAAAAATACAAATGGCCAATTCACCATTTTTTTTCACTTCAACTTCCCCCCAATTTTTTTTATAAAACATCAAAAAGGCACATACACTTTAAACTAGTATCACCGAAAAGTAAAAATCGCCCAGCAAAAAAAAGAGCCCTCACATAATTCTGTACGCATAACTACAAAACAGTTTTAGGGCTCATGCACATGAGCATATTTTCTTTCCATGTCTGTTCCATTTTTTTTTTGCGGACTGTATACTGAACCATTGATTTCAATGGGCTCTTAAAATAAACGGAAGGTACTCTGTGTGCATTCTGTTTCCGTACATCCGTTTTTCTTTTCCGCAAAAAGATAGAACATGTCCTATTATTGTCCGCATTATGGACAAGGATAGGATTGTTCTATTAGGGGCCAGCTCTTCCGTTCCACAAAATATGGAATGCACATGGACGTCATCCGTATTTTTTGCGGACCGCAAAATACATACGGTCGTGTGCATGAGGCCTTAGGGGTCAGAATATAGTGATTAAAAAAAAATATTTTTTTTTCAGTATTAAAACACAAGAAAAACTGTGCAATTGTGGTACTGTTGTAATCGTACTGACTTGGAAAATGAAGGTAACAGGTCAAGTTTACCGCATAGTGAACACTGTAAGAAAAAAAATGGCAGAATTGCGTTTTTTTTTTCCAATTCCACCCCATTTGGATTTTTTCCCGCTTCCCAATACATTGTATGCAACTGTAATGGGGGCCATTGGAAAGTACTTGTCCCACAAAAAATAAACCCTCATAAGGCTATATGAATGGAAAGATAAAAATGTTATGACTCTGGGAGTGAAAAATGAAAACGCAAAAAACTGAAAAATCGCCCTGTCCTCTAAGGGTTAAAGGAAAAGGCAAACAATGTCAAAGGATACATACTTCATGAGAATGTTTGAAATAGTAATCTTCTTTTGACAGATTAAGAGCCTAAACCCTGATTTGTTTGTATTAGACATCATGCCCACAGGTCAGTTCTAGATTTATCTTTAAGGGGTTGTCCCAACAAATAATATTCTACATTTTTCAAATCAGAAATAATAGTTGTTACCTGTACTGAATCTTGGAGGGAGACACGGACTGTACTGGGAACACTGGAAAAAAAAATTTTAAAAAAGGAAAAAATTATGCCAGATTCCACGTCACGTGGTGTCTGAACTGGATTTCATTTGTCACATTCAATAAAGGCTGTTACGTTTTTTGTAAGCTGGACTTTTTTTTTCCTTTTTTTTCTTTATTTTAGTTCCATCCTTCAACTGCCACCAGCTGCGGCAGACGGGACACGCCCACTGAGAAAGTGTACGCCCCTTGCGTTGCCAGCCTAAACTCTACCTAGCAGAACAATTGGCACAATGAATGTGGAGATCTCTGGATCCATGTGAGGTACAGGGCTGGTTCTAACTTGAGATTGTCATGTACTATATGATGTCTGATTTTCATTTTTTTACATTACTCATGGAATAACCCCTTTAAAGCTATCCACAATTTGATATGTGGTTTCTAATAAGGTGTACTACTTGGTCCCCTCCTTTTGCGCCCTTCCACCATGGATCTGTATAGGTTGGATGAGCACTGGATGGCATAGATATAAGGCATGCGGGGGAACACATTTTGGCACAAACACAAACATTACAATATGCAGTTTTAGTACATTACGCTTGGTGGTTGCAAACAACATTGTCCATAATCTTGGTGGTTCAGTCTCTTAATATAATATTTGTCCCACAGGGAATCTGTGTCCCTCCATACAGATTCACACATGGTGCACACGGATCTGGACGTGTTGTATTCTGTTCAGCAGAATAGTTGCACAGTTCCCCCTTGTGGCCATATGTCATTGCTGCAACAGAATCGGTTGCAGCAATGACATGTGGCCACAAGAGGGCACTGTGCAACTATTCTGCAACACACTAATGAAACGCCTCAGTGAAAGAGGTGCATATTTTTTTGCAAAGTGCTTTTCACGATTACAGGGGTTTTACAGTAACCTGACCGAGCGGTCTCATATTCAGCAACTAGCACCACGCTGGAATGGATGCATATTTTATTACTTGTTTGCTTCCTGCATTAGAACAACATGAGACGTGCAAATCATCAGTACCAGGACACTGAGATCGATGAGGAGGAGTGCAAAAAAAATCTTAATGAGCAGATCGACCCAATTAACATTGACATGTTGCCTGTTAGGGTTGATCCTGCAGATTTAAATTATACAATGCAACAAAAAATCTTTATTCTTTATGCAAATTATGGCATACCTGTCTATATGGGCACCTAAAGGGGCATTGTGCTGTGTGTGGGGGCAATTGAGGAGGCATCATTCGGTATGGGGGCACTTAAAGCGGTTGTCCCACGAAAAATATTCTACAGTTTTCAAACCAGCACCTGGGTCTGAATACTTTTGTAAATGCATGTAATTAAAAATTTTGTATAGCTACTGAGTTATTCAGTAAATTGTATCTGCATAGTGCCACTTAATTTCTTATTTCTTTGACCTGCTCACTGAGAAGGCCGCACATGCTCAGTTTCATCCTTCAACTGCCTCCTGAGCTGTGATAGGGAGAGCATGGACACGTCCCCTGAGTTGTGATAGGGAGAGCTGAGACACGCCCCCTGAGCTGTGATAGGGAGAGCTGAGACACACCTCCTGAGCTTTGATAGGGAGAGCTGAGACACAACTCCTGAGCTGTGATAGGGAGAGCATGAACACGCCCCCTGAGCTGTAGCCGAAAAGACACTCCCTTAAGCTGTCAGCTTGATATAAATCTAACAGAGCAATGAATGTGGTGATCTCTGGATCCATGTGAGGTACAGGGCTGGTTATAGCTTTGTTATAAATAGGTTGTCATGTACTATATGATGTCTGATTTTCATTTTTTACATTATTCATCGGATAACCCCTTTAAGAGGACCTCATTGTATGATGGTACTAATGGGAGAATCATACTGTGTGTAGGGCACTTAAAGGGCTTCTGTCATCAGGAATATCATTATTAAACTGCCTGACTTTAGACATGTGCTAATTTCAGCTGAAGCAGTGGCAGTGTTCACGTCATCCTGCCTAGCCCTGTCAATCAACATGATGGGGGCGTGGCCAGAAAAGGGAGAACAGAGCCTCTAGGAGTAGGGGCAACACCCCCATTGCGCTTTGTATATCGTAACTGTGAGTATGGCAACCTGTGAAAAAAGGTGCAGAACCTAGTCTGATATTGGGAGATCACCCTGAGGTTGCAAAGTGAGAAGTGTTGCACATTTATTTCTGGATGATTATGCTAAAGTCAGATAGAAAAGTGCAGTGTTGGGAAAACTTCTTTAAAGAGACATCTCGGCCTACTAGCTACCTTTGCAGACGTGAAACCTGTGAGAACTCTGGAAATTGCACATTGTGTAAGAACTGCCAGTCCATGTCTACAGAGAACTGTGACTAATATACCTGAAATTGATTCTTCAGTAAAGAACCATTTTACTGTAAAACTGTCTCATCATTTGAAATACCCCAGAGGGGGCACTACCATTCTTACACCTAGCTACTGTCTCTAATGGCTAGCAGAGAATGTCACCTGTGTATTTATTTCCAGGTCCTCTGATACTGTGCCTTAATAATATTGCTATGTATTGTATTTAATGAACTGTGCCTGGTTGTCCAGCAATGTATCTGGCAGAGAGTACCTTTAGACAGAATGGAACTTACCATTCCATTCTCCCCCCTTCTGGGCAGATGTGGACTAGTCCTTCCTACCAAGGGAGCTGTTGCAGGAAGCTGTAGTGGAGTTGAGAGTGGAGTATGGAGTTAAGAGCTGGAGCGAGAGATTGAAGCAACATGGTGTGGTGAGGGAGCATTTTCCCCTGACTGCAGCAGGAGCTTTGGGAAAGTAGCTCATAGAGCAGCACACTCCTGATATATAAAAGGACTTGGTAGCTCTGAGAGGCAAAACAAAGCCAAAGACCCCTACTCAGCAAAACAGGTCACAGGATACCTAACTCTCATAAGTAACTGAAGCTGATAGGAACCAAAGAGGGAAAGCAAAGTATTCACGTTTACCTGCCAGTTTACTCTAAGCCTGCTGGAGTTGCAACTTGCAAGTTTATTCAAGTAAAAACAGTTGAACTTTACCAAGTCTGGACTCTACTTACTCCACCAACTACAACTCCTTTGTTGCTATGGAGCCTAACCCCGGGGAGTGGACATTATAAAAATACAGAGGGGCACTAATAGGGGCATTATAAAAATACAGGGGCACTATTGGGGGCATAATGAAAATAAATGGAGGCACTACTAGGGGGCTTTATAAAAATATAGGGGGCACTACTAGGCGACATTATAAAAATACAGTAGCACTACTAGGAGGCATTATAAAAATACAGGGGACACTATAAATATAAATAAATAAAGAGGGCACTGCTGGGGGACATAATGCAGGGGGGCATTACTGGGGGAAGTAGAGAGGGGAGTGCATTATAAATAAAGGGACACTGCTGGGGGACATTAATAATACAGGGGGCACACCTGGGGACATTAAAAATGTTGGGGGCACTACAGGGGGCAATTTAAAATACTGGGTGCATTAAATAGTAATGCCACTACTGGAGGCCTTATAAATACCAGGGCACCTTAAACATATGAGGGTCAATACTAGGGGCACTACAGGGGCATTATAACTGCATTATTACTTCTGGGGTACTGTGAGGCATTTTTATTGGGCACAATATGGAGGGCATGTCTATTAGCGGGGGCATTCTTGGAGAGCATTATCACTATTAGGGGCACTGTTACAAGTGAGGGCACTTTGGGATCGAATTATTACTATTGTAATAATTCTACTCTTATTATGTAGGTACAGTATTTGGGGGCATTGGGGGAGCACAATGGGCACAGTATTAGGGGTAGCAGCAGTATGTAGTACTGTTGGTGCACCAGGAGGGGGATTGTGATGGAAAAGTGAGGAATCTAAGATGTCTGTGTGATAAACTCTACAGAGACAAGTTGCTTGAATATTTTGTCATGGTGGTCTGGTCAGAATGGAGAAGATAAGGAAAGAGATCACATCAGAGGAGACATCACTAGATGTAAGAGGTATGTGGTGCCATATATAACCTACTACCGGTATTAGCAGTAGGGCTGGAGGATATGGGTTAGATTGAGAATTTGGCACAGGGATGGGGACGCCATTTTAATTTTCAACTTGAAAAGAAATAGAATCAGCCCATGCCACAACTGTCAACTGTGTCTGCATCTTAAAGATGCTGAAACATCTGTGGATGGAAAGGGAACCGCTGCCGGGAATAGCGATTCCTGGCTGTCCTGATTAGGACCCCCAGACATAACTTTGCTTGGGGCCCTACAAATACCCAGCCCTCCCCTGAGCTACTAGCAGCATCAAGTGGTCACTTTAATGAATGTGCACCTAACCCTCCAGAGTTTATTACATTAATTATGTTGTCTCCTTTGTCACCAGATGGAGATACACATGGAACTAGCTCTTTAAAATAAAATCACCGAAAATACCATTCTTGGTTAATCCCTAATTCCATTTGGAATTTCCTTCACATTTTTTCTTGCCTGCAAAAAAAACAGAAGAAATGAAAGAAATATGCAGAACAATGTACTGAATAGAGCTCTTGTTATGAAGCATATTATGTTTTAGGGGCTTTCTGGATTCATGAAAATAAAACTCATTCATTGTGTCACATGAAAGTCCTGTAATTTCTGATACTGTGGGGGGAGATTTTTGAATTTTTGTCCATGGCAACCAATCACATTTTGTATAGCTTTCATTTTTATAGTGCGTTTGGAAATAAAAGCTGTGCTGTGATTGGTTGCTATGGGAAAGAGTATGGACAGTTGCAGCTGCATCAGTTCCCATTTCAAATATCCCCGTTTGATTTCCTCAATTCTAAGTATTTCATGGGAGAAAACAGAAGTACATGGCTGGAAACCAGAGATCTGGAATACACTACATGCTGTAGTCAGAATATTTAGTGCGTAGGGCAGCACCAGCTATAGAGAGACTTGGCAAGTCTTCAAACTTTAGGAGAATTCAGGAGAAATTCTGTAGCACAATTATTTGTGCTACTTTTATGAACAGAACAGTGTCATCCACTAACAATAATGGTGGCCCTGAATGGTGCTGACTGCTGTTTACATTTACATTGTTGAAATATTATTCTGTTATTTTATTAAACATTTGGTTAAAAATATTTTTTTCTTATTTTCCTCCTCTAAAACCTAGGTGCGTCTTATGGTCAGGTGTGTCTTATGGTGCAGGAAATGAGGTATATTGCTTATGCTTTACTACTTTTGAAAAATGAAAAAGATCCTTTTTGTAGAAAAAAACCCCCATATTTTTGGTTTTAAATACACTACTCACAAAAAGTTAGGGCTATTTGGCTTGTGGGTCAAATTTCAGGGTGAACCTAAAATGCACTCTAACCTTTACAGGTGGACTTAATGTGAACTTCTCTAAACTTTTGAATGCACATTCTGTTCAGTGTTTCAGTACTTTTTGCACAACTTGCTGTTCTCTAACAAGGAGCTTAACTGCAAAATTCACAACAGGTGTTTGGTCCACGAATCACCCAATAAATTTCCTGGTTCAATTAGAATTGGTATTTAAACAGTCCTCCTCATCATGCTGTTCACATTTTGACATCATGAGACCAAGACGACAATTAACAATTGATCAACAGTACCTCGCCATTGCGAGGCTTTAAGCAGGATATTCTCAGACGGAAGTGGCCACTGAGCTTAGAGTGTCACAGAGTGTCATCAGGTTCCTCAGGGCAATGTAGTCTGGTATAAGCTTCTAGTATATGCACAAAGAACTTGCAGTGTATCAGAGGAGTTGCTCACTTCAGGACCATCTTTCGGCTGCAACTGGGCAATATGGATAGATCTCCTCTGTGCACTGCATTTTGGTCAAAAGCCTTTGAGAACTCTTTGCTTCTGAGCTGCCAGCTTGATATAAATCTAGCAGAGCAATGAACAGGGAGATTTCTGGATCCATGTGAGGTACAGAGCTGGTTCCAGCTTTGTTAGAAAGAGATTGTCATGTACTATATGATGTTTGATTTTCATTTTTTACATTATTCATGGGAGAACCCCTTTAAGTTGGAAACCGACCACGCAATGATATCATGGAGGTCATAACTGTCTCCATTGGATCTGCTGGAATTATTCTAAGCCTATACGGATTCACCTTCCACAACGTTCGTCTAGAAAGGACATTAATGCTGAATAGAGATGAGCGAGTAGTGTTCGATCGAGCCGGTATTCGATCGAATACTACGCTATTCGGCATACTCGATTTCAATCGAGTATAACGGCGATGGCGCACTTAGAATTCGTTTCCCCTCCCACCTTCCCTGGCGCTCTTTTTCCACCAATCAACATGCAGGGGGGGTATGACAGGCACGCTGAGCACGCTGGCAGCGCGAAAACAGCGTCTACATGGATTGGCTGGAAAAACCATGTGACCTCGAATATTAAAAACTCAGCTCTTCCTGCTCGTACGCATATGCTGCGTGAACTTAGTCAGGGACAGAGGCTGGAGAAGGGACAGACAGGTTTTAGCAGTTGGACAGGCAGGAGCGTGATTAAAAGCCCTTATCAGGGCTACTACAGTGGACTTCAGTGATAGCTTTACTACAAGATACACTTTACAGAGAACGGCTGCCGTATTCAGGGATAGCTGCTGGAGTAGGGACAGAGAGAGGCATTAGTGGTGTATTAGGTGCTCTGCTACATACCAAACTATATTTGGCACTACTGTTCAGCGTTCTTTTTGGCTGAAAAACCCTGTTATATAACTAGTGTGTATATGCACCATCTGATCTGGCAGTATACGGCTGTGAATTTTATTTTATTTTTTTAAATACAGTTTATTTGGCTCTAGTGTTCTGGGTTCTGTGTGCCTGCAATACCCTTTTTGTATACCAGGTGTAAATACCCACCGTCTGTACAGTTAGTACACGGCTGTGTACCTTGAAATATACAATATCTAGGCCTTTTAATTGGCCACTGTACTGTGCGTTCTCTTGCTAAATTAGTTCACATACCTGGTGTAAATACCCACCGTCTGTTCAGTTAGTACACGGCTGTGTACCTTGAAATATACAATATCTAGGCCATTTAATTGGCCACTGTACTGTGCGTTCTCTTGCTAAATTAGTTCACATACCTGGTGTAAATACCCACCGTCTGTACAGTTAGTACACGGCAGTGTACCTTGAAATATACAATATCTAGGCCATTTAATTGGCCACTGTACTGTGCGTTCTCTTGCTAAATTAGTTCACATACCTGGTGTAAATACCCACCGTCTGTTCAGTTAGTACACGGCTGTGTACCTTGAAATATACAATATCTAGGCCTTTTAATTGGCCACTGTACTGTGCGTTCTCTTGCTAAATTATTTCACATACCTGGTGTAAATACCCACCGTCTGTTCAGTTAGTACACGGCTGTGTACCTTGAAATATACAATATCTAGGCCATTTAATTGGCCACTGTACTGTGCGTTCTCTTGCTAAATTAGTTCACATACCTGGTGTAAATACCCACCGTCTGTTCAGTTAGTACACGGCTGTGTACCTTGAAATATACAATATCTAGGCCATTTAATTGGCCACTGTACTGTGCGTTCTCTTGCTAAATTAGTTCACATACCTGGTGTAAATACCCACCGTCTGTTCAGTTAGTACACGGCTGTGTACCTTGAAATATACAATATCTAGGCCTTTTAATTGGCCACTGTACTGTGCGTTCTCTTGCTAAATTATTTCACATACCTGGTGTAAATACCCACCGTCTGTTCAGTTAGTACACGGCTGTGTACCTTGAAATATACAATATCTAGGCCATTTAATTGGCCACTGTACTGTGCGTTCTCTTGCTAAATTAGTTCACATACCTGGTGTAAATACCCACCGTCTGTACAGTTAGTACACGGCAGTGTACCTTGAAATATACAATATCTAGGCCATTTAATTGGCCACTGTACTGTGCGTTCTCTTGCTAAATTATTTCATATACCTGGTGTAAATACCCACCGTCTGTTCAGTTAGTACACGGCTGTGTACCTTGAAATATACAATATCTAGGCCATTTAATTGGCCACTGTACTGTGCGTTCTCTTGCTAAATTAGTTCACATACCTGGTGTAAATACCCACCGTCTGTACAGTTAGTACACGGCAGTGTACCTTGAAATATACAATATCTAGGCCATTTAATTGGCCACTGTACTGTGCGTTCTCTTGCTAAATTATTTCACATACCTGGTGTAAATACCCACCGTCTGTTCAGTTAGTACACGGCTGTGTACCTTGAAATATACAATATCTAGGCCATTTAATTGGCCACTGTACTGTGCGTTCTCTTGCTAAATTATTTCACATACCTGGTGTAAATACCCACCGTCTGTACAGTTAGTACACGGCAGTGTACCTTGAAATATACAATATCTAGGCCATTTAATTGGCCACTGTACTGTGCGTTCTCTTGCTAAATTATTTCATATACCTGGTGTAAATACCCACCGTCTGTTCAGTTAGTACACGGCTGTGTACCTTGAAATATACAATATCTAGGCCATTTAATTGGCCACTGTACTGTGCGTACTCTTGCTAAATTAGTTCACATACCTGGTGTAAATACCCACCGTCTGTTCAGTTAGTACACGGCTGTGTACCTTGAAATATACAATATCTAGGCCATTTAATTGGCCACTGTACTGTGGGTTCTCTTGCTAAATTATTTCACATACCTGGTGTAAATACCCACCGTCTGTTCAGTTAGTACACGGCTGTGTACCTTGAAATATACAATATCTAGGCCATTTAATTGGCCACTGTACTGTGCGTTCTCTTGCTAAATTAGTTCACATACCTGGTGTAAATACCCACCGTCTGTACAGTTAGTACACGGCAGTGTACCTTGAAATATACAATATCTAGGCCATTTAATTGGCCACTGTACTGTGCGTTCTCTTGCTAAATTATTTCATATACCTGGTGTAAATACCCCACCGTCTGTTCAGTTAGTACACGGCTGTGTACCTTGAAATATACAATATCTAGGCCATTTAATTGGCCACTGTACTGTGCGTTCTCTTGCTAAATTATTTCACATACCTGGTGTAAATACCCACCGTCTGTTCAGTTAGTACACGGCTGTGTACCTTGAAATATACAATATCTAGGCCATTTAATTGGCCACTGTACTGTGCGTTCTCTTGCTAAATTATTTCACATACCTGGTGTAAATACCCACCGTCTGTACAGTTAGTACACGGCAGTGTACCTTGAAATATACAATATCTAGGCCATTTAATTGGCCACTGTACTGTGCGTTCTCTTGCTAAATTATTTCATATACCTGGTGTAAATACCCACCGTCTGTTCAGTTAGTACACGGCTGTGTACCTTGAAATATACAATATCTAGGCCATTTAATTGGCCACTGTACTGTGCGTACTCTTGCTAAATTAGTTCACATACCTGGTGTAAATACCCACCGTCTGTTCAGTTAGTACACGGCTGTGTACCTTGAAATATACAATATCTAGGCCTTTTAATTGGCCACTGTACTGTGCGTTCTCTTGCTAAATTATTTCACATACCTGGTGTAAATACCCACCGTCTGTTCAGTTAGTACACGGCTGTGTACCTTGAAATATACAATATCTAGGCCATTTAATTGGCCACTGTACTGTGCGTTCTCTTGCTAAATTAGTTCACATACCTGGTGTAAATACCCACCGTCTGTACAGTTAGTACACGGCAGTGTACCTTGAAATATACAATATCTAGGCCATTTAATTGGCCACTGTACTGTGCGTTCTCTTGCTAAATTATTTCACATACCTGGTGTAAATATCCCACCGTCTGTTCAGTTAGTACACGGCTGTGTACCTTGAAATATACAATATCTAGGCCTTTTAATTGGCCACTGTACTGTGCGTTCTCTTGCTAAATTATTTCACATACCTAATTATATACCCAAATATTGTATTTGCAACAAAAAAAAAAATAAAATGCGGAGGGGGGCTAGCGGAATAGGACGTGGACGAGGACGGGGGCGCGGAAATGCTGTTGGGGGCCTTGTTGAAGCCAGTGGGGATACAATGCGTGCTGGTGAGGGTCAGCCAGGATCCCGCTCATCCAGAATCCCTGCCTTTATGGGACAGTTAAGCAGGGGGCGGGTTACACCGCTGTTGAGGCCTGAGCAGGTTGAACAGGTGGTGCAATGGATAGCCGATAGCGCTTCCACACAGTTGTCCACCAGCCAGTCATCCACACAGTCTCACTCTGACCCTCCTTCCTCCACACCTGGCCAACAGAGTCATCCCACCCTTGACCCCTCCCAGGAGCTCTTTTCGGGTCCTTTTTCAGATGTGCCGGAAGAATCCCAGGAGCTAGGAGAGGAATTTGTTTGTAGTGATGCCCAAACCCTTGAGTTTTCGCCATCTCCTGCTGATGTGGACCCTGAACCAGCATCTGTTATCATGAGCGATGATGATGATGAGACGCAGTTGCCATCAAGGGAGGCTGTTGGAATGTCCAGTGGGCAGGAGGAGGAGCAGAGTGAGGAAGAGGAGGTGGTGGATGACGAAATGACCGACCCCACTTGGCCAGGGGTGATGTCCAGCGGGGAAAGCAGTGGAGAGGTGGTGGTCTGCGCAGCACCGAAAAAGGCAGCAAGAGGCAGAGGGATGTCCAGAGGCAGAGGGATGTCCACAGGCAGAGGGATGTCCACAGGCAGAGGGATGTCCACAGGCAGAGGGATGTCCAGAGGCAGAGGACAGTCCAGACAAAGTAGTGAGGCCACAGCCAGCACGGCCGAAGCTGTTCCCGGCAGCGGGCAGTCGCGCGAAGCTCCCCCATCGAGGCCTCGTACTTCTGTGGTGTGGAGATTTTTTAATGTTTGTGCGGATGACAAACTGAGCGCGGTTTGCACACTCTGCCACTCAAAACTGAGTAGGGGCTCTGAGAAGAGCAATCTGACCACCTCAGGCATGCGGCGTCACTTGGAAGTCAAGCACTGGGCTGAGTGGGAGAGAGCAAACGCAATACAAACTGCGCCCGGTCCTGCTGCCACTGCCTCTTCCCCTTTGTTGTGTGCTGCCACTGCGGTCCAGACCTCCAGCCAGGACACCTCCACATCTGCCTCTGCCTCGGCTACTTTGGGGCCTTCTCCTTCAGCCTCCCCTTCCCCCGCCTTCGCCTGCACCCTCACACTCCTCGTCCCAACAACTGTCCATCTCGCAGGCGTTCGACCGCAGGCGGAAGTACGCCTCGAGTCACCCCCAAGCCCAAGCCTTAAACTGCCACATCTCCAAACTGCTGGCCCTGGAGATGTTGCCGTTTAGGCTTGTGGAGACGCAGGCCTTCCGCGACCTGATGGCGGCTGCCGCACCTCGCTATTCCGTCCCCAGCCGCCACTACTTTTCCCGGAGTGCCGTCCCCGCCCTGCACCAGCACGTGTCGCGTAACATCAGGCGGGCCCTGAGGTACGCAGTCAGCGCAAAGGTCCACTTGACCACCGACTCGTGGACAAGCGCTTGCGGCCAGGGACGCTACATCTCTTTGACGGCACACTGGGTGAATGTAGTGGAAGCGGGGACGGGGTCGCAAACAGAGACGGCCTACCTACCACCCCCGCCCAAGATTGCCAGCATGGGTTCTGATAAACCCCCCTCCTCCTCCTCCTCCTCCTCCTCCTCCTGTGCCTTAACATCTCCCTCAGCCGCTAGCTGGAAGCGTTGCAGCACTGGCGCTGGGAGACGTCAGCAGGCGGTGCTAAAGCTCATCAGCTTGGGCGACAGGAAGCACAGCGCCCCAGAGGTGAGGGACGCCATATTGCAGCAGACGGAGATGTGGCTGTCGCCGCTGCAGCTAGGACCAGGCATGGTCGTGTGCGATAACGGCCGTAACCTGGTGGCGGCTCTGGAGCTTGCCGAACTCAATCACGTACCATGCCTGGCCCACGTTTTTAATCTGGTAGTCCAAAAATTTCTGAAGACTTACCCCAACCTGGCAGAGCTACTGGTGAAAGTGCGGCGCTTGTGCGCTCACTTTCGTAAGTCAACTGTAGCTGCTGCTAGCTTAAAAAAACTCCAGCAACGCCTCCATTTGCCTGAACATCGGCTGTTGTGCGACCTGCCCACTCGCTGGAATTCCACCTATTCCATGTTGGCCAGGGTGTGTGAGCAGCAGAGAGCATTGATGGAGTACCAGATTATGAATCCACGCGTGCCTCCAACTCAGCTCCCTCAGTTTGCCAACCACGAGTGGCCATGGATGGCAGACATATGCGATGTACTGCGTATCTTTGAGGAGTCCACCAAGAAGGTCAGCAGCGAGGACGCTATAGTGAGCGTAACCATCCCGCTCCTAGGCGTCCTTAAAGAATCCCTCATCGCAATAAGGGAGAACGCATTGCACGCAGAGGAGACTGGGGTAGGAGGAGACGCAATGGAGCTACACAGTCAGACCACACTTTTGTCTGCTTCACGGTGGCAGTTGCAGGAGGAGGAGGATGAGGAGGAGGACGACGTGGAGGTGGCTGTGGAAGAGGAGGAGGATGCTGGCGGCGAGGGTAGCAGTCAGGCTGTGTGCGTCCCATTGGTTCAGCGCGGATGGGGCGGAGAGGAGGCGGAAGAGGAAGAGGAGGAAATGGCAAGTGATCCTTCTGGTGGGGGCAGTGAGGTCATGCCTATTCAGAGTCTGGCACACATGGCTGACTTCATGCTGGGCTGCTTTTCCCGGGACACACGTGTTGTCCGGATAGTGGAGAACAAGCTGTACTGGGTCTTCGCACTCCTGGACCCCCGGTATAAAGATAACGTCTCCTCTTTTATTCCGGTAGAGGAGAGGACAAATCGATTGCTGGAATACCAGAGGGAACTCGTGCAGAACATGATGGAGATTTTCCCACCCACCATCGCTGGCGGCAGAGAGGAGAGGGTCTCCCAGAGTCCCACAACATCCATCAGGCCCACAGCCACCAGGGGAACACTCTCCAAGGTGTGGGACACGTTCATGGCACCCCCTCGTGCAACTTCCATCACTGCGGGGCCCGCTATCAGCAGGAGGGACAAGTATCGGCGGATGTTGCGGGAGTACCTGGCAGACCGTACCCCTGTCCTCCCCGATCCCTCGGCGTCCTACACTTACTGGGTCTCCAAGTTGGACACGTGGCTGGAACTGTCCCTGTACGCCTTGGAGGTGCTTGCCTGCCCTGCCGCCAGCGTGCTATCAGAAAGGGTGTTCAGCGCAGCCGGGGGCATTATAACCGATAAGCTCAGCCGCCTGTCAACCGACAGTGCCGACAGGCTGACGCTAATCAAAATGAACAGCAAGTGGATTGACCCGGACTTTGCTTCTCCAACCGTGGAAAGCAGCCAAAAGTGAAGTGCCATCTGTATGAAGTGCCATTTCCTCCTCCACCTCCTCCTCCTCCTCCTCCTTAACCGCCGTAGAATTGCTCCGTAAATAAGAAAAATTTATATGTTTATGGCTCACCTCTTGGGCCTCCACAAAATGTTTAAGAGGTCTCACCTCTTGGGCCTCCTCATAATTTTTAACAGGTCTCACCTCTTGGGCCTCCACATAATTTTTAACCGGTCTCACCTCTTGGGCCTGCACAAAATGTTTAATAGGTCTCACCTCTTGGGCCTCCACATAATTTTTAACCGGTCTCACCTCTTGGGCCTGCACAAAATGTTTAAGAGGTCTCACCTCTTGGGCCTCCACATAATTTTTAACCGGTCTCACCTCTTGGGCCTGCACAAAATGTTTAAGAGGTCTCACCTCTTGGGCCTCCACATAATTTTTAAGAGGTCTCACCTCTTGGGCCTCCTCATAATTTTTAACAGGTCTCACCTCTTGGGCCTCCACATAATTTTTAAGAGGTCTCACCTCTTGGGCCTCCACATAATTTTTAACCGGTCTCACCTCTTGGGCCTGCACAAAATGTTTAAGAGGTCTCACCTCTTGGGCCTCCACATAATTTTTAACCGGTCTCACCTCTTGGGCCTGCACAAAATGTTTAAGAGGTCTCACCTCTTGGGCCTCCACATAATTTTTAACCGGTCTCACCTCTTGGGCCTGCACAAAATGTTTAAGAGGTCTCACCTCTTGGGCCTCCACATAATTTTTAAGAGATCTCACCTCTTGGGCCTCCTCATAATTTTTAACAGGTCTCACCTCTTGGGCCTCCACATAATTTTTAAGAGGTCTCACCTCTTGGGCCTCCACATAATTTTTAAGAGGTCTCACCTCTTGGGCCTCCTCATAATTTTTAACAGGTCTCACCTCTTGGGCCTCCTCATAATTTTTAACAGGTCTCACCTCTTGGGCCTCCACATAATTTTTAAGAGGTCTCACCTCTTGGGCCTCCACATAATTTTTAAGAGGTCTCACCTCTTGGGCCTCCTCATAATTTTTAACAGGTCTCACCTCTTGGGCCTCCACATAATTTTTAAGAGGTCTCACCTCTTGGGCCTGCACAAAATGTTTAAGAGGTGTCACCTCTTGGGCCTCCACATAATTTTTAATACGTCTCACCTCTTGGGCCTCCACAAAATGTTTCACAGGTCTCACCTCTTGGGCCTCCACACAATGTTTAACAGGTCTCACCTCTTGGGCTTCCACAAAATGTTTAACAGGTCTCACCTCTTGGGCCTCCACAAAATGTTTAACAGGTCTCACCTCTTGGGCCTCCACAAAATGTTTAACAGGTCTCACCTCTTGGGCCTCCACAAAATGTTTAACAGGTCTCACCTCTTGGGCCTCCACAAAATGTTTAACAGGTCTCACCTCTTGGGCCTCCACATAATTTTTAACACGTCTCACCTCTTGGGCCTCCACATAATTTTTAACACGTCTCACCTCTTGGGCCTCCACATAATTTTTAACACGTCTCACCTCTTGGGCCTCCACATAATTTTTAACACGTCTCACCTCTTGGGCCTCCACATAATTTTTAACAGGTCTCACCTCTTGGGCCTCCACAAAATGTTTAACAGGTCTCACCTCTTGGGCCTCCACAAAATGTTTAACAGGTCTCACCTCTTGGGCCTCCACAAAATCTTTAAGAGGTCTCACCTCTTGGGCTTCCACAAAATGTTTAACAGGTCTCACCTCTTGGGCCTCCACAAAATGTTTAACAGGTCTCACCTCTTGGGCCTCCACAAAATGTTTAACAGGTCTCACCTCTTGGGCCTCCACATAATTTTTAACACGTCTCACCTCTTGGGCCTCCACAAAATGTTTAACAGGTCTCACCTCTTGGGCCTCCACATAATTTTTAAGAGGTCTCACCTCTTGGGCCTGCACAAAATGTTTAAGAGGTCTCACCTCTTGGGCCTCCACATAATTTTTAAGAGGTCTCACCTCTTGGTCCTGCACAAAATGTTTAAGAGGTCTCACCTCTTGGTCCTGCACAAAATGTTTAAGAGGTCTCACCTCTTGGGCCTCCACATAATTTTTAACAGGTCTCACCTCTTGGGCCTCCACATAATTTTTAAGAGGTCTCACCTCTTGGGCCTGCACAAAATGTTTAAGAGGTGTCACCTCTTGGGCCTCCACATAATTTTTAATACGTCTCACCTCTTGGGCCTCCACAAAATGTTTAAGAGGTGTCACCTCTTGGGCCTCCACATAATTTTTAACACGTCTCACCTCTTGGGCCTCCACATAATTTTTAACAGGTCTCACCTCTTGGGCCTCCACATAATTTTTAAGAGGTCTCACCTCTTGGGCCTCCACAAAATGTTTAAGAGGTCTCACCTCTTTAGCCTCCACACAATTTTTAAGACGTCTCACCTCTTGGGCCTCCGCAAAATTTTCCATGAGCCTCTGGCCAGCCCACGGCCTCTTCCTGCCTTTTGCGGTCCTACGCATCCCTCAACATCCCCACTGCTTTACCTGCTAGACATGACACTGGGCCAGGTCGGGTGACTGACATCTCAAGCGCCAACAATTTGGGCATTTTAAGGCTTCTGCATGTGTTTGAGTTGTTTTTACATTTTAAAGAAGACATGTATGACCACATCTCACACACACACACAATGACAATTAGGGGTGGGGTCTATTTGCTTTCCCCCTTGCCTATGCCATCTGTGGTTGTCATAGGCAACGTGATTTTAAGGGGTGCAGAATTTTATCTTCTTTTTTGTCTAGTTTGGCTTGGGGTCCATGGCAATGTAGAGGAAAGAAGGTTTCCTTGTATGGTCTCACTTAACAGAGAGGTTAGATTGTCTTTGGAGTGTATTGTTGAGAGGCTGTGATAGTGGCGTAATAGTGCGACTTGGGCGCGTTATATGCACCCAGACATGCTTCCCCTGCTGTCCCAGTTGCATTCCAGCAGTGTTGGCATCCTTTTCTGAGGTTTCAGGGTGGACTTGGTGACCTCCAAGTGATCGAATTGAGATTTCCAAGTGGCGAGCATTTTTTTCCCATAGACTTTAATGGGATTCGATATTCGGTCGAATAGTCGAATTTCGCGGTCTATTCGAATCGAATTTCGAACTTTCGAATATTTCACTACTCGCTCATCTCTAATGCTGAACTGTAAGTCTAACTATAGACTTAGATTGCAATGAGAACTATTTGACTGTAGGAAAGCGAAGCCTCCACAGATCCATTAGGGACAGTCCTTAAAGTAGCACACCAAATGAAGTGAGGGATTCGTGTGAGCCCGCAGAAACTCCCAGGAATTTGTCCATCTCCGGGTTAATATACATATTAAAGTTGTTAATAAGAAGACAAGGACTATGCATGCAACTCTGTATGTGCTTCTATCTCTAAAAACTATCGATGCAGTACACTGAATTCTCTGGAGAGTGCGGTATGAGTAGAATGATAGCTATGCACCACTTAGAGTTTTGTTCTTTTTGTGTCCTTTTATTTCTTACAACATGACAATAGCTGGGTGGAATTGTTTAATGTAATTAAAGACGGTGGTGTATCAGCCGGATGACCTCCACCACCATGTCTTGGAAATCCCCACCACTTAGAATTGCTATAGTCATCACCTGTGTCAGCTTGTACAAAGGGACATGGAACAAGCTTCTCCAACTGCGCCACTATCTCTTTCTGCTTCTTCTGCATCTTGTGGCACTCCATCTCAGAGCAGGGATGCACCTAGCCTTTCTGCTGCCTTAGACGAAAACTGAAATGGAGCCCCCCCAATGTCAATTTCTTAACCTAACCCCTCTGCCACAATGGAAGCGCTCATTCCCCATGGCCCCTACCCGTTGCTGCCTGAGGCGTTCTCCTCACCTGGCCTCATTGGTGTCTCTGAGGCACTGGCGCCATATTGACTCTCTGGCTCCTCCATCCGCGGTCTGGTCTTTCTCATGATGAGGCCTTACTGAAGCAGCACACACTCACTCTGCTCAGTCCCTAGGAGAGAGCTGCAAACTTGAATGTTGCTGGGATCAAACTCAGCCAGAAAATGTTTGAAAAAGAGAATCCTCAGCAGGAACTACTGCAGGTGCTCCCTCTCAGATAGCCACCCAGGTCACAGCCCTACGTCAGTTCAACTGTTCTTCACATTTTTCTTTGCAATAACTTTTTAATCACGTTTTGTGCATTACGATGCAACAATAAGGCATATATAAAATTAGAAAATAAGGAGGAAATACAATACAACAGGAAGTGAACTTATTTTCTCACAATATAATCAGGTAGCATTAATAATGGTGGTTGTAGCGTAGAAAGGTCTGGAGAATTCCTCTGTTGTGAAATGAAGGAAGTAAAAAGTCTGATAGCATTACACTTGTGGAATGATAACATTCCATAAATACCCTGTGAACTAAAAAAGTGAATAAGGGGGGTAGAAAAAAAGAAGTAGTGATACGGTGTTAGTGCAACTTGCCGCCCACCCCCCAGGGCCGATAGTGTCCCAGGTTTATAGGAATGCTGAGTGGTGCGACCTTAATAGTCTCTGTGTATGTCCCGGTGTTCCTATCTGGATACCATCGCTCCCCAAGGTTAGGCTCCGAAGCAATAAAGGGGAGAGTAATGGGGGAGCTATAGTCTGGTAACTGGACTAAGGCTAGGGCTACACGGCGACAGTTGTCGCGCGACACCCGTCGAAGCCAGGATCCCTGGGTAGCGGGGATCCCATAGAGATGAATGGGATCGCCGCGGCAGTCGCAAGAAATCCAACACGGGGGACGACTGTAACAGACAACATTTTGATTGCTGGAAAATACTCAAGGCTGGCTTGGGGCCTATATCTGACCCCAGCCAGCCTTTACACACAGCAGCACCCTGCAATCGGTGTCGATGAGAGACAGAGGGAGTCCGTCGTCCGCGAGCGCCATGAAAAGCGTTAAAACATCCTGGATCAGCGTCCTGCTGGCCCGGGCTGTTAGAGCAGGAGAACTGCTCTCATGTGAGAACTGGGTCCCTACTGCATGGGGGACCCATGCAGAGCTTAGACTAGGCCTCCGTGAAAAAGCGGCAGGCCAACCTAAGGCCAATTAGTGACCGCCATAAAAAGTTATATGGGTGGTGACTAAGGGGTAAATAATGCAAGGAGAGGGAAAACCGACTAGTGTTGGAAGGCTGACGTAGCAGCATCAATATTTCATCCTGATTGTCTGTCTTTGCACTTTTATGATGATATGTTACTTAACAAAACGCTGTAACGTAATACCTATCATATCGCTCTTTATGTACTCCTTTATTACGTCAACCTGGAAAAAAACATTTGAAGATAAAATGTAGGGAGAAGCTAATATCTGACATATCTCACCAGCAACTTCACATGACTCACTTGTTCTATGTAGTAAGTGTTTATCTCGAGGTGTGTAAATGTCAGCCATTCCGAGCCTACCCAGGTTTCTGTTTCATTGCCCATTTTTGCGGCTTTCAAAATCTCCTGGACGATCTGGTACCGAAGAGAAGTGATGAGCATGCTGAGCAGAGCAGTAACCACAGCATGCTCCCTGAAGGTGTACACACCAGGTATCACATCTGGCAGGAAACCAGAATTAAGACATATTTACACATTGCTTTTGTGCATGCATTTTTACTGATTGCTTTTGTTTAGTAATTACCTGTGCAATTTTTTTAAGCGTGAAACACATTGGGGGAGTGTATCAAGAGATGACTTTTTGAATTCAGTTTTGATTTCACTTGGTAAAAGGTGCGCCGAACTTATCAAAAGTCACACGATGTTATGCGTCATCCTCCTTGCTGGGTTGCTTTTGTGATTTTTGAAAAAAGTCACTATAAATTTGTCCAGAAGCTCATTGCCATGCTACACCATGCCCATTTTTATACTACTGAATCATTTTATACTACTTAACGTGGTAAGGGTGGTGAAAAGTGGCAAAAAGTTGCAAATTGTGGCACAAAATAGCAATTTGCGACTTTAAATGCAATTGAGCTCTTAATAAGTTCTGCCTCTGATGTCACCAGACGTAAGGCAGCTATCCTATAAGTCACTGCTTGACCCTTTAACTAGGCCCTGAGACATGACTCAGATATTAAATAAGTTTCATGGAAATGTGCTAACTGTAATGTAACGTAATGTCACTAATGCAATATGTAAAGCTGTGAATTCCTATTAACAAGCTGGTAACCACCACACTACCACATCCCATCAACCACCACTAGATGGTGCTGGTACATTCCCCTATAAAAGGGACAGGTTAGACACAGAAGGGAGGAAGTGTGTAGTGAGGAGAGAGTTCAAAGTGAGGAGATTCAGAGAGTGCAAACTTTAGCTACCACATTAGCCCCATTGGCATTGCCAAGGCTGAAGGAGGTTGGAGTAGAAATCATCAGAAGCTACCCAGCACAGACCAGTGTAGACCTGGGTATAGAGCAAGTCTAGTGGAGATAGCAGCATTCTATAGCTTATGGACTCTACAGCACCTAGTGACTGGGAGAAGTTGTATTTTACCACATTCCTCTGTGGACAGTGTGGAACCGTTTCTATTAGCAACCAGTACAAAGAATGGAGCAGAAGTTGCATGCCTGCCATTAGGGAGAACCACCCTGTGGGTTGCAGAAAGGATGAAAGAGAGAGAAAGATATAGAGAAGAAGACTATATTATATCCAGTACCTGGCTGTTAGGAAGTGGACCAGTTAACCTAATAAGCACAGATAAAAGACCCATTGATACCAGCAAAAGGAAGTATATTAGTGTTATCAGAACATTGAAGCCTGTCAGTACCTCACTTGAGCCTGTTAGTACCTCACCTGAGCCTGTTAGTACCTCACCTGAGCCTGTTAGTACCTCAACTGAGCCTGTTACCTGGAACTACAGCACAAGTAAGAACAGAAGTGTATGTGAATACCTCTATTATAACTGAACCTGTAACTTTTACCTCAAGGCAAGTGATTCTCAGTAAGTGTTCCATTTATTTATGCAAATGGACTCCTCTTCATTCTACCACCTCATGTGCAGCAAAGGGTGCTGGCATCATAAACCTCAGGGATGCCTTCCCCTCAGTTCTCCTCAGCAGCACAGTGGAGAAGGAAGCAGTCCCTCCCTCACTCCCCACTGTGCCGCTGCCACCAATGAGAAGAGAGAGGAGGAGGAGGTGAGGGACTTTGGCCACTGCACCACAAATGAATATAATTAACCTGTTAATACAAATGTAGGATACAGGTGCCAGTGGTATCACATACCTAGCACCAGCACTCTATGACAGGGAGTTGTGATCCACTGAACCATGGCAATTAACCGCGCACCTGAGGGGTTAATTGATGGGGATCACAGCACCTTGTCATAGAGGCCGGGTATGTGATACTGCCGGCACTTACATCCTACATTTGTATTAACAGGTTAATTACCTTCATTGGTGGCGCAGTGTGCCCCCCAACTCCAGTATTATAGTCATCGGTGGCAGTGACAGCTTCCGATCGGAGCCCCAGCAGCTCCGATTGGTTACCATGGCAGCCAGGACGCTTCTGAAGCCTTGCATGGCTGAGATGGTAAGCTCCCTGCTGCTGTGTACACAGGGCAGAAGGGACTATGTAAAGTCCTTTTCACCCTAATAAAGCTCTATTAGGGTGAATAGAACAAGGGATTAAAAGATCCCAGGTTTTGGCCCCTAAGGGGGCTGATAGTTATTAAATAAAAAGTAAAAAAAAAAAAGTTTAAAAAAACACCAGAATATTAAGTTTAAATCACCCCCTTCCCAATTTTACATCTAAAATATATAAACAATAAAAAATAAACATATTATGTATCACCACATCCGAAAAAGTCCAAAATGTAAAAATATTTAAAAATATCTCATTTGCAGTGAACGTCGTAACAGGAAAAAAAAATAAAAACCACGTAATTCACCAATTTTTACTCACCTTGTCCTCTCAAAAAATAATATAGGACTGTTCTATTATGGGCCGGACGTTCCATAAAATCAGCTTTTTTGGAGTTTTTTTTCCGCGTGGTATTAAATAGTATCGAGTATCGCAATACTTTTTCATGGTATCAACATCGAATGAAAATTTTGGTATTGTGACAACCCTAGTAACCTGCGATCCCGGTCGCCTCAACCGCCCCGATTATAACTCAGACGCTGAAGTTTTCCATCTTTGGTCTAGCAGGACATGACTGCAGTTGATGAGCAGGGCTGCCACTCTAGAAGCACAGTCCATTCTTAAGGTGATGTTCCTTCCACTCCTGAGAGGACATGGCACCGACTTGCATGGGTTCCTCAGACTCTTCAGGGGCCTTGGAAACAGAGGATTTAAGGACAGTAAAGAGTAAAGAGAAGAGGGATGGCATAAACAGATACCTCCTACTTATGTTCCCTAAGATATCTGTCAAGTCAAATAGCTAAAGACATAGCCTAGCCAAGGTAACCTCGGGTAGGATGGCTAACCAGAAGATCTTTCAGCATTTCAGAAAGACCTAATATAAATTGTGAGCTGAGTCATTCCAACCTGAGGAAGTACACCGCTTGCGGAATTCTGAACAGTACTCTTCTACAGGTCATCTGCCCTGGTGCAAAGATAAAGGCTGGCTCTCCACATAAGCCACCCTGTCTGGCTCATCTTACAGGAAAAGAATTGTTCCACAGAAAATAATTCAGCGGAATTGGGGGACACTTGAAAATGCCTACTCCTGCAGGTCCCCCGGTAGCAGAGACATAATGTTGCCCTGAAAACATAACAAAATTTTTACGATGACCAGTGAACCAGTTGGGGAGCTTTACTTTAGGTTCTACTGGTGATAGAGTTAAAAAAAACAGGGCGCAGGACTCTTGCTGCTGTACTCTATGCCAAGTCCTGAACTAATTGGTTGATACCTTCCATCCGAGAGGCCCATGCTGCCAATGGAGTCCATATTAGTGCAGGTACCAGTCTTATATGTTGGCCAATGATGATGGCAGTCGTTAGGGAAGACGCAGACAGTGAGCCCTCACTGGAACCCTGTCCGCTTTCTCTACTTGCAGTGCAAGCCCTAGGCAGCAAGTCCGCAACTGGTTCCTACTCTATTAAGGTGCAAGACAGATGACACACAGAGACAAAAACAACACAAAGCAAAGCCGGACAGAAATGGGTCAGAACCAGGCGGATGATACAGTACCTCAACGAGAAATGGAGGGTAGGCAAATAGCCAAGCTGAGATCAGAATCAGATGGGAAATGCAGTTCCAAATCATGAGGCAGAGAGTGGTCAAATGCAAGCCAAGGTCAAGTACATGAACAGGGAATCATGAAAGGTGTATTGCCAGGAGGGTATTTAAATAGTATATATATTGTTTATGAAGTTTTAGTAATTTAGAGATAAGGTTTATTACATGACTGGCAAAAAGGGAAAGTAACATTCACAAGGCTAGAACAGCTCAATATTTTTTAACAAAAACAATTAAAAACTGATTTTAGCCCAAAATGAGTAAAATGCAATGATAAAAAAATGCCCCTGAAGGTGTACATAGCCTTTAACCCCTTCAACCCCGGGCCTGTTTTCACCTTCCTGACCAGGCCATTTTTTTGTTAATCTGACATGTGTCACTTTATGTGGTAATAACTTTGGAACACTTTTACTTATCCAGGCCATTCTGAGATTGTTTTCTCGACACATATTGTGCTTCATGACAGTAGTAAATTAGTGGCAAAATATTTCATTTTTATTTATAAAAAAAAATACCAAATTTACCACAAATTTGGAAAAATTAGCAAATTTCCAAATTTCAATTTCTTTACTTTCAAAATACGTCTACTTTATGTCGGCATCATTTTATAAATGTCATTTTACTTTTTTAGGAAGTTAGAAAGCTTAGAAGTTTAAAACCCATTTTTCAAATTTTCAAAATTTCCAAAACCATTTTTTAAGCACCAATTCAGATATAAAGTGATTTTGAGGGGCTTACATAATGGAAACCAGCCATAAACGACCCCATTTTAGAAACTACACCCCTCAAATTATAAAAAACTGATGTTACAAACTTTGTTAATCCATGAGGTGTTCCACAAAATGGAGGTGAAATTTCAAAATTTCACTTTTTTGGTAGATTATTCATTATATATATATATATATATATATATATATATATATATATATATATATAATACACAGGAAGAGCGGCAGGCAGCTCCGTATATTCCGTACCATGTGATAGTCTGCCAGCCAATAGAAGAATTTTTAGTCTTAACACCGTAAAAGGGCAAAGGTGTATGTCATCGGACGTACCTATTCCAATCAGTAGCAGAGTACACTAAATATTATTAAATCAGTCTTGTTTATTCCTAATATACAAATGTTGTAGTCAAAACATATTGAAGCCCATATAAAAAGTCCAGTTCATGGAGGAGACAAAACCACGTCACTGTGCTACCACAATGTGTATTTAATGTGTGGTCAAAATCTTCTCCCCTCCAACTTCCTTTTATCAGTTCCAACTGAAACAAGGAACCGGTACAAGGAAGTTGGAGAGGAGAAGATATTAACATCAAATTCAATAAAAGGGGAAGATACTGGATAGATATGATGCTAAATATTAATATAGCTGGTTCCTACACCGCTCTGAACATTGTAGGTTTAGGTTAGGCCCAGGAGTGGTAGTTCCGTCAGGCCTCATGCACACGGCAGTGAAAAATGACTGTGTGCCGACCATTACTTCAATTTTTAGCACCAGTGAAAATATATGGGGCTATTCACATGGCCGTTCTTTTAACGGCCTGTGAATAGTGTCCGTCCAAAAATAGGACATGAAATCAATGGGACAGTTGTTAACGGCCACTTAGACAGGAGTGCACCCGTCTAATGGCTGTTAAAAGCGGGTACACTTTAACAATATGGCCATTTAGGGTTTAAAAATAACTCATCCACTTGCTCTCGCTGCAGCAGTCTGTTTGATGATGTAATCATGGGGGGGCGTGCGGTGACGTCATCCCCAGGGGCGGATTGGCCATAGACCCTACAGGGAAATTTCCTGGTGGGCAGATGCCCAGGCGGCCTCCTGAGCCCTCCTCACGGCTGGCCAGTGGAAGTTTTTGGGGATGTATTTTGTGATGGACTGTGGTATTTGGCTCTGTTGTGGTGGTATAATGTGCCACAGTATGGTATTACTGGCCCAGCCTTCCAACTACAAAATGGGGCCACTAGTATTTTTTCCAGGGCCACTTTAAGTTCCCAGTCCTCCCCTTGTCATCACCCACATCGCAAGTCCTGTTCAATGAAGAAAGAAGGGACTGTTGCAGCACAAGCAAATGGGTGAGGAGAGTTTTTTTTTTGTCAAATCAACTAAATAAATAGCTGGGGCCACTATGGGGGCATTATTTACACCATGGGGGAAATTATTTAAACTGCAGGCCTGCATTGGGGGCATTGTTAAAGCTGGGGGCAGTAAAAAAAAATACCTACACTATGGGAGGCATTATTTTAGCTAGGGGCACTATAGAAAAATTATGTCATGCAAAACGGACAAACGCCCAGAAAATGGATGCACACACTGATGCGAAATGGCCATGAAAAACTGACAGTGTGTCCTTTTTTAATGAACTTTTTTTCACTATCGTGTGCATGTAGCCTTAGTGTTACCTATCCATCTTGATATTGGTAGATGGACCCAACCAACATTCAAAAATATGCGCAAAGAGCTTCCGTTTTTCATGTATGGTAGATAAAGCACCACTGTAATCTAGAATAATCCCTAGTTCTATTGTTTGCATGTATAACAGTGTGCTGCCATATTTTGTTTGATGTGGTACGGAATATACAGAGCTGGGGTGCTACGCCAGATGACCTGGCCTCCACAGTCACCAGACCTGAACCCAATTGAGATGGTTTGGGGTGAGCTGGACCGCAGAGTGAAGGCAAAAGTGCTAAGCATCTCTGGGAACTCCTTCAATACTGTTGGAATACCATTTCAGGTGACTACCTCTTGAAGCTCATCAAGAGAATGCCAAGAGTGTGCAAAGCAGTAATCAAAGCAAAAGGTGGCTACTTTGAAGAACCTAGAATATAAGACATATTTTCAGTTGTTTCACACTTTTTTGTTAAGTATATAATTCCACATGTGTTAATTCATAGTTTTGATGCCTTCAGTGTGAATCTACAATTTTCATAGTCATGAAAATACAGAAAACTCTTTGAATGAGAAGGTGTGTCCAAACTTTTGGTCTGTACTGTATATATATAAATGTTTTTTTTTTTTTGTTTTTTTCCTACCTGACTGGTTTGGACAAATAGAGTTATATATTGTAGGTAATATATATCTATATACTATGTATATAGATATATGGTGATGTGCTTCACTGTATCTTCTTCTTCACTCCTTCACTAGATCGCGATGTGAAGTGAAGAAGGAGGAAGGAGGAGGAGGCTGAACAAGGAGGAGGCGCTGGAGGTAAGTATGACTGGTCCACATATGTTCTTCTGCCCAGAAACCGATCCTATAGGTTCGGTTATTGCTGGGCAGAAGAACGAACACTGTGCTGCTGAAGGGAACATCTGCCTTAGGATTGCTGCAGAGTACGCAGCTGAAGGCAGTTCCGATACCCATTGCCACCAGGGCGCGCTGGGGAGCGGGGGCACACATCGGGCACATCGGGCAATCAGGCACCATCTGGGGCACAGAGGAATCGGGGGCACATATTGTTGGCACATTTTATGCCTGATTTCAGGCTCTGATCTGCAGATCAGAGCCTGAAACCGGCATTTTTACACTTCCGCAATCCAATTGGTTTGTCTGCACAGACTAACCAATGGGAGCGATCGTATGCAAGGGACCACTCTGATTGGTCCCTTGCCGACATTACCAGGCTCTGCACTGTCCGTGACAGCAGCAGTGCAGAGAAAGAAGCTTTAATCTAAGCGCTTTGCAGCGCTTAGATTAAAGAGCAGCCAGAATGTTTATACACGTGCTATCTGCACGGGGTACGTGCAGATAGGACGTATATAGCCGTATGGCTGACGTCAAGGGGTTAATTAAATACAAAAACATATACTGAATAATGTCACTTTAGTGGAGTGGAAACAACGTTAATGTGACTGTGCACAATTTGTGAAACAACTGTAATAAGAAATATCTACAGTGCCGCCAACTGTAATAAGAAATATCTACAGTGCCGCCAACTGTAATAAGAAATATCTACAGTGCCGCCAACTGTAATAAGAAATATCTACAGTGCCACCAACTGTAATAAGAAATATCTACAGTGCCGCCAACTGTAATAAGAAATATCTACAGTGCCGCCAACTGTAATAAGAAATATCTACAGTGCCGCCAACTGTAATAAGAAATATCTACAGTGCCGCCAACTGTAATAAGAAATATCTACAGTGCCGCCATACAGGATTAATAACATTCATAAAAGTTATTAATAACCTAGAGGTGATTATATACACCATATAGGTGTTGGACAAAACTACTAACATTATAGTGGGGAAGTAAGGACATCATCATTGCCATTTTTTATACTTTTTGCTATTTTTATATATTTTTTGATATTCTTATATTTTTATATTTTCATATTTTTATATATATTTTTATTCAGTTTGGACTGGTTTATTCATTTTGTGATTATTTTAAAATTGTATCATTACACCTCCATGATTGATGGTCTATGTCTATACTATTATGAAAGGTTGTATGAATATGGTATAAAAATGCAAAAAACGCAAGGAACCACTATAGGTGTGTGAACATAGTCAAGATCACACCTACTCATTTTCATTTTTCATTTGATATTTTGTTATTTTGTGTCTTTGTACTATTGATACCAGCAAATATAGGGGTCAAATGGAAGTATACATATAGAAATACTGTATATTGCATTAATCAGGGCTTAACCTTCCTCTAGTGTTAGGGTCGTGACCGACCCGTTTTAGGTTTTAAATGCATACAAATTCTACATACATTTGTTTATTGCATCAAGCCTTTTTGACTTTGTCAGGAACTTATTTTTAAACAAAATACAATAAAATAAAACTATTTTACTAAATTGTAAAATGCTCTTATTAAAATTATAACATTTGTGTTGTTGGGGTCTAATATAAGAGTAAAAAAAACTATAACAAGTCCCAAAACTGAACTCATAAACACAATATAAACCAACAGCCCACAGCCAGCTCTACCTCCAACAACTTGAGTCATAAAAATGACCCCTGGGATCACAAGGTTTGCTGTAACAAGAGTAAGTGACATCAAGACATGTTTTGATCTGTTTATGCCATTGTCAATTTTTTTTATATTGAAAATGAAGGGTATGCTCTCAAATGAAAGGCCCAGGGGGCCACAACAAAAATATTAAAATCAATCCTTCCATGGATGAGAAACCCTAACAAGGTAACTAAGAGGTAAGAAACAAATTGGATCATAAATAACTGTTTTTAGGGTATCCTAGGGGTGATTTAAGACACGGGTCAAAACCGACCCGTTAACATAAGTAAGAGTAACAGAAAGCTAACACAAGAGGAAGGTTAATCTCCAGCGTATTTATAAGTTTATTTTGTTTTATATGTTAAGTGTTTAATAAATAATTCATATTGGATAAAAGTATGGCTATTTTCCAAATATTGAGTGCCCTTCCTCTCCAATAGTATCTATTCAGCAAATTACTGTCAGGGAGGTCTGGGGGTCAGGGAGAATGGAGAACCCTATCTCACCCGCAACCCCTGTCCCTGCCTACTTGCCACACCCAAGGCTAAGGTCCAAGGGGGACAACTGGACGACAATCCCTAAGCTGCTAGGGAAACTGGGATGGCAAGACAAGGCTAACACCCCAAGCTAAGTCAGACAGTCCAAGGTCAAGCACAAGAGGTAAACAATATATATATAAGCGAATACAGAGCGTAGTAAATACAAGCCGAGGTCAGGAACACTGGAGAGGCAACGAAGTACAGAATCGGAACCGGAGGCGAAGTCAGTACACAAATGCAGGGTCGGATGATCAGGTAGCAGACACTGGAGATACACAGGTGCTGGCAGAAAGACCAAGTAGAACTGGCAATGAGAGGCAGTAACCCAGGAAGCTTTATACAGAGAGGGCTCCCACCCCCAGTGCCTGATAGGGGTTGGAAGCCTGTCAATCAAGGACCACACCCGAGGAGAACCAGAGCAAACAACATAGCAGACTTAACCCTGTGAGTGCTCAGAGTACAAGGCAAGTAAATAAGGACGTGAGACAAAAGCAACCTGCCTCGTCCCTAGCAACGACTGGTAAGTGCCAGAATGTAGATTGGAGCGTCTGAAAGGTAACAGCAGCCGCACAGCAACCTGCTCATCTGCTGACCCTGACAGTACCCCTCCTTCCAAGAGGGGCCACTGGACCCTTAAAACTAGGAGCCGGTCTGGATGGAAAAGACCTATGAAATCGGTTGACCAGGCGAGGAGCATGCACCCGATGGGCCGGCACCCATGTTCTCTCCTCTGGCCCGAAACCCTTCCAATCCACCAAATATTGCAATGACCCCCTCACTCGCCTAGAATCAAGAATCTTGTTAACTTCATATTCCACTTCCCCTTGTACCACACAAGGCGAGGGAGGGTCCTTAGATGGAATAACCGCAGTAGTAAACCTTTTCAACAAATTTTTATGAAACACATTGTGAACCTTTAAGGAATCGGGTAACGACAGCCTATACGATACAGGATTAATTACATGAGTTATCTTAAAAGGCCCAATAAAACGTGGTGCTAGTTTCATGGAAGGCACCTTCAATCTCAGATTCCTTGTAGACAACCAAACCTTATCACCTGGTACATAGGGAGGAGACAGAATTTTCCTGCGATTAGCAGTACGGACCATGGAATTCTGGGAAACTTGGAGATTCTTTTGAATCCCGTCCCACACTGTGCACAGTGACTGGTGAGTAGAATTAACCTGTGGATTAACAGAGGAACCAGAGACAGAGAGGCAAAAACGAGGATTAAACCCAAAATTACAGAAAAAAGGTGAACATTTAATAGAGGAATTAACATGGTTGTTAATCGAGAATTCAGCCAGAGATAAAAATTCAGACCACAGATGTTGCTGATCTGAGACAAACAGACGGAGATATTGAACCAACTCTTGATTTAACCTTTCTGTCTGACCATTAGTCTCAGGGTGGAAACCAGAAGAAAACGACAATGAGACCTGTAACCTAGCACAGAACTCTCGCCAGAATCTAGCAATAAACTGAGCCCCACGATCAGATACAATATTTTCAGGAATCCCATGAAGACGGACTATGTGATCAATGAAGAGAGTGGACAGAGTCTTGGCATTAGGTAATTTTTTCAGAGGAACGAAATGAGCCATTTTAGAGAACCTGTCCACGACTACCCATACTACCGTGTTACCCATGGAAACTGGCAGGTCGGTTATAAAATCCATGGAAACATGAGTCCATGGTTTGCTGGGTATAGGTAGGGGACATAATGGACCCTCAGGTAGTACTCTAGGGCATTTCCCCCGGGCACAGACATGACAGGCAGACACAAATGAAGACACATCTTTAGCCCATCGGGGCCACCAATAATTTCGAGACAATAACTCTTTAGTGCCTCTGATGCCGGGATGACCGGCCAGGGATGTACTGTGGGCCTCTTCCAACACTTTAAGGCGTAGATGTAATGGTACGAATAATTTGCCTTCCGGAAGGTCTTTGGGTGCCGAAGGCTGACTGGCACGGATTTGAGATACCAGGTTGGAAGAGACCGCAGCAAGTACTATACCAGGGGACAAAATATTTTCTGGCTCAGATTCCAAGAAGTCGGCTACCCCAAAACTGCGGGAGAGCGCGTCCGCCTTAACATTCTTGGAACCTGGACGATATGTAACAACAAAATTAAAACGGGAAAAGAATAAGGCCATTCTGGCCTGACGGGCATTTAAACGCTTAGCATTAGCTAAATATACCAAATTTTTGTGATCTGTTAGTACAGAAAACTGAAATTTTGCCCCCTCCAGGAAATGTCTCCATTCCTCGAGTGCTAATTTAATGGCTAATAACTCCCTGTTGCCAATGTCGTAATTTCTTTCAGCAGCGCTGAACTTCTTTGAAAAGAAGGCACACGGTCTCAAATTTGTAAAGGTGGAAGAACCCTGAGCTAGGACTGCCCCTACCCCGTGCTCAGAAGCATCCACCTCCACAATGAACGGTTTAAGAAGATTAGGCTGAATTAACACTGGAGTCTTTATGAAGGCAGATTTCAAAATTTTAAAAGCTTCTTCCGCCGAGGGATCCCAAGTCACAACATCAGCTCCCTTTTTGGTAAGATCAGTAAGGGGCTTCGCTATCACAGAAAAATTATGAATAAACTTACGATAGTAATTAGCGAATCCCAGGAAGCGCTGAAGTGACTTGAGACTAGTGGGGCGGACCCACTCAGTAATGGCAGAAACCTTAGCAGGGTCCATCTGGATGTCCAGAGGAGTCAACACATAACCCAGGAAGGAAACCTTCTGGACTGCAAAAAGACATTTCTCAAGTTTAGCGAACAATTTATTATCTCTAAGTCTTTGCAAAACTGTACGTACATGACCTACATGAGAGTCCCAATCAGGGGAGAATATCAGAATATCATCAAGGTAAACAATGACAAAAAGTCCCAAAATGTCCTGAAAAATATTATTCATAAACCCCTGGAAAACCGCTGGGGCATTACAGAGACCAAAAGGCATAACTAGGTACTCAAAATGCCCCAGCGGAGTGTTAAATGCAGTTTTCCATTCGTCTCCTTGTCTGATTCTAATGAGGTTGTATGCCCCACGGAGATCTAACTTAGTATACCAGGCGGACCCAGTAGTCTGGTTCAGGAGGTCAGGTATTAAAGGCAAGGGATACTGATTTTTTACTGTGATCTGATTTAAATTCCTGTAGTCAATACAGGGACGGAGTCCCCCGTCCTTCTTTTCCACAAAAAAAAACCCCGCCCCAACAGGAGATTCAGAAGGGCGGATGTGACCTATGGCTAGGCTGCTCTGTATGTATTCTTTCAGAGACTCTCTTTCAGGAAGAGTGAGATTGAAAATTCTACCCTTTGGGAGTTTAGCTCCAGGTATAAGATCAATCTTGCAGTCCCCCTCCCGATGTGGAGGAAGGGTCTCAGCCAAGGATTTGGAAAAGACATCAGCATAATCAGAAAAGAACTCAGGTAAGGTCGGATTAATTGATAAGGAAGAGTGTGTACAAATGGAGGCCAGATGACTGGTGCAGTGAGGACCCCATTTAATTAGGTCAGCCGTGCACCAGTCAATCACTGGATTATGCAGTTCCAACCAGGGCAGACCCAAAATTAGATCTACAGAAAGATCATTCATGACCAAAAAACAAATCTCTTCAGTGTGAAGAGAACCGACCAATAACTTAAATTGTGGAGTCTTGTACTTGACTACCCCAGCCAATAGGGGGGTAGAGTCAACACTAGAAACATAGATGCTGGGAAACACAGAGACCAACGGTTTAGGAAGATTAGAAATCACAGAGGCATTAATAAAATTTGCCGCTGCCCCAGAATCAACAAATGCCTGACCCTTATAGGCCCAGGAGCCTAGTTGTAGTTCAAAGGGCAGGAGTAACTTTTTATTGGATATTGGGAGAACCTGTGCTCCTAGGGAACCCTCCCGTAAGTTTCCTAGGAGCGGGCGTTTCCCGAACGTGCCTTCTTGGGGCAGTGGGCAAGTTGGTGGCTCTTGTCTCCGCAGTAAAAACACAGGTGATTCCTGAAACGATATTCTCTGTGTTGCTCCGGAGTCATGACTCCAAGCTCCATATGTTCCTCTGTAGAGAAATCAACCGGAAGTGCCTGAACAGAGGAAGAGGGGGACGTCGGTGTTAACCGAAGGGACCTAGAGGACTTATCAGAATGACGCGCCCGTAGACGCCGGTCAGCCCGGACCGCAAGAGCCATGGCCTGCTCAAGAGATTGAGGTTCGGGCTGACCTATGAGTAGGTCTTTTAAGGGGTCAGACAGACCCGCAAGGAAATGATCTTTTAGGGCCGGATCATTCCACTGAGAGTCCGTACAGTGCTGTCTGAAACGGGAACAGTAGTCTTCAGCTGGCAATCGTCCCTGTTTGAGAGACAGCAATTGAGATACTGCCTGAGTCGTTCTATCCGGCTCATCATAGATTAATCCCAGGGCAGTAAAAAATAGATCCACTGACTGTCTCTCAGGGGCGCCAGGAGATAAGGAGAAGGCCCATCTCTGGGGTTCACCTCGGAGTCTGGAGATGACAAGACCTACTTTTTGAAATTCAGATCCAGAAGTAAGAGGACATAATTCAAAATATAGTTTGCAGCCTTCTCGAAAAGAGAAGAACTGCCCCCTATCCCCTGAAAATAGATCGGGCATAGTCACTCGAGGCTCAGAGCGGACTAATACTGGGGCTGGAGATGGTGGATCAGGGGGTGGAACCAGAGCAGAGGCCAGGACCTGATCCTGCTTGCAAACCCGATCGGAGAGGGCCGAGACTACCTCGGCCAAGGACCGCACCTGGGCTGCCAGAGCCGCTACTGGATCCATGGGAGCTAGGAGAGTAGCGGGGCGGATAACAGGTGGAGTCTTCTTATCGGCCAGTTCTTCTGTCAGGGAGGTCTGGGGGTCAGGGAGAATGGAGAACCCTATCTCACCCGCAACCCCTGTCCCTGCCTACTTGCCACACCCAAGGCTAAGGTCCAAGGGGGACAACTGGACGACAATCCCTAAGCTGCTAGGGAAACTGGGATGGCAAGACAAGGCTAACACCCCAAGCTAAGTCAGACAGTCCAAGGTCAAGCACAAGAGGTAAACAATATATATATAAGCGAATACAGAGCGTAGTAAATACAAGCCGAGGTCAGGAACACTGGAGAGGCAACGAAGTACAGAATCGGAACCGGAGGCGAAGTCAGTACACAAATGCAGGGTCGGATGATCAGGTAGCAGACACTGGAGATACACTGGTGCTGGCAGAAAGACCAAGTAGAACTGGCAATGAGAGGCAGTAACCCAGGAAGCTTTATACAGAGAGGGCTCCCACCCCCAGTGCCTGATAGGGGTTGGAAGCCTGTCAATCAAGGACCACACCCGAGGAGAACCAGAGCAAACAACATAGCAGACTTAACCCTGTGAGTGCTCAGAGTACAAGGCAAGTAAATAAGGACGTGAGACAAAAGCAACCTGCCTCGTCCCTAGCAACGACTGGTAAGTGCCAGAATGTAGATTGGAGCGTCTGAAAGGTAACAGCAGCCGCACAGCAACCTGCTCATCTGCTGACCCTGACAATTACGATTGGGTGAACCTTTTTGGAAGAGAGCACCAATCCGTGGTCTATTGAGTAGAGGTGAGCCTTCATAATTTTTTAATTTTAATAAAATAATTTTGTGCCTCTGGCTGTATTTTTTGACGGACTGTGGTATTTGGCTCGGTTGGGTCGGTACAATATGGTATTGCCGGCTCTGCCTTCCATCAATTTGGACTCAAGTACAAAACGGGGCCACATTAGTATTTTATTTTTTCCAGGGCTACTTTAAGGTCTCAGTCAGTCCCTGCTCATAATCTAGCCTATAAATATGGATTTGGACATGTGCTGTTCATGCCCTGGACAAATTTTAAAATGGTTTTTCAGTTTAAAAATCAAATTCTTGCGAGACTTTGGGAATAACTCACTTAGCCTCGTCCGAGGCCATACATTTTAATGCTGTTTGGAGACAGATCTCCATACAGGATTAATCCAAAGTCTTGAGAGAACCGTTTTGAGCAGATCTAGGATCTGAAGCTTGCTTCGCTCATCCCTAGTTATTGCATGGGAAATGTGAGTAGTACAAAACGTACTGCATAGTACTAATATAGACATGTCAGGAGAGGTGAAAGCCCCTCTTTAAATCAATATAAAAGGGTTGAGGTAATGGAAAACTCCTGTAAATAAAGCTTTTCAAACATCCGTGAGTTGATTAAATAAGCTAAGTAAAGTAAGACTGAATCAATCACAAGCTGTGTTGTTCTTGGCATGGTTCAGATACCGCGACTGGAAATCCCCGCTTTTCAGGCTTTTCAGTTTCCTTTTCAGCCAAGGAGTAAATGAAGTAGTTACAATAAGGTATTTCTACTGATCAACCACTGAAACCCGCTATTATTCTAAGGCCAGGTGTACATGTTCCAGGTGCCACCTATGGCCAAAACCCCGCCCATTGTGCCCAGTGGCCTTATGATTTTGAAGTAATTCCTTGGTTTTACCCGATGGGGTTTCAGCCTCACAATTTTTTTTCCGTAGCACATGAAACGCCAGTGTTATTAAAAGCATGCAAGGGTTTTTATCCAGCTAAAACCCGGCACTTGTGGAGGAAATCGTCCGGATCACCACTGGACCCCATCGCAGTCCATAAGGATCTGGCGGTGAAGTAGAGGATCCAGCAGGCTGCTCTGTGCTGGAACAGCCTGCCCGATCTCCAAATAGAGATGTGAATGAGGCCTAAGCTGCTGGTGATGCAGTATCTATGTGTCTGAACAGTCTACAGTAGCAGACAGGAGAGGAAGGCATTCTGGAGCCTTAGGACAGCTGACTAACCCCTTCACTGCCCTAGACCACCAGGGATATTATTATTAATGCCTTCACTGTCCTAGCCCATTGGCACATTATAATGTTTTACTTCTCTAGACCACCAGGGATGTTATCATTAATTCTTTCACTGTCATGGACTACCATCCCTTCACTGCCCTAGCCCCCACTGATCAGTTACTTAAAGGTCCTCACACATCATGTCTGGTTCATTGCTAACCAAAGTACAGTGGCGTGTATTTGGTGGTGACTGTGCCTCATACTGCAACTCATTCACATTTAAAGGGATTGTCTGATTTCCGATATTGATGATCTATCCACAGGATATGAGTGCAAACAGCTGATCGGTGACGGTGCCAGATGTCGGACCCCTGTCGATATGATATTGATAACCTATCCTGAGTATAGGTCATCAATATCGGAAACCAGACAACCCCTTGAAGTGAATAGGACTAAGCTGCACTACCAGGCGCAATCACAAGCTAATGTGATCAATTGGAGTGTGTCAGCCCCTTCAGGTATCTGATTATTGGGCTCGACATTAGACCCCCACCACTCACATACTGGTGACCTCTTAACTGCCCTAGAACACCAGTAATGTTACCATTAATGTCTTCACTGCCCTTGACCACAAGGGATGTTAACATTAGACTCTTCACTTAAACCACCAGAGACATTACCATTAAACTCATTACTGCCCTAGATTGCCAGGGTTGTTAGCCATCACTGAACAGGAAATTCAGGCTTTCATTTTCCATAGCGATATATACCCAAAATAGCATGGTATAGTCAGAAATACAGATACAATCATTTTTTTGTTAGTCAATATCATTGATATAATAACACAAAAATACATCACATAGATCTTCCATAGAGATAATAACACAAAAATACATCACATAGATCTTCCATAGAGATAATAACACAAAAATACATCACATAGATCTTCCATAGAGATAAGAGAGAATACTATGCAGGTATGGTGACAGAAGGGAGCCCACACACTATTTTGCATAGGTTAAAAGTCAGTGGTTCCACTGCTGAAATGTCTATTTTTGGTGCAGACATTTTTTATTGTCTATCTCACATAGAGGCAAAAAGCTCTTGATGGTTACTGTCACTTTTATATTAGATTTGCTTTGCATTTTTAACTTTATATTTAGCGTATATCCCAGGAAATGTATCCTTAGGGGTCAGGTTTGGACAAAAGAGTGTCCTTTTGGCCTCCTTCTGGCCGGCATACATAAGTACACTGCACAAAAAATAAAAATAAATAAAAAATGGAAAGGCATAGTAGTTTGTGCAAGTTCTTTTTGATGGTAGCCTATGGGTGACAGACGTATACATCTAGGGCACACATACTGTCTATGCAGCTGCACAGGGTCCGTGAGACGACAAAAGTGCTATGAATTTTACTGTGGATCCGCTGCAAAGTCTTTGACAAAAACAGCATGCATTACATGTGATTTTTGCAATGAAAAAGATTTGTATTTCATCCTCTCCATTGCAAAGGGTGAAATCTGCAGTGGAGATCTGTAGCATCAAGTGACATGATGCACGTTCCAAATCTGCACCGCAGGTCAGTTTATGTTGCAGATTTCCTAAATTGTCATGTTTGCTAGTACTGCATGATGCATGTCCATGGTAGAAAATCCTCAGTGTATCCACCCTGTGTGCATTCAGAAACCTGTAGGGGAGCTCCTGAGTAATTTTCTCCCTGGCTCTCTGCTTGTCAGGGCAGTCTGGACTTCTCCTTCCTCTAAGTACAGATCTCTACTATTTTTAATAATAGCCTCAGTAGCATAATAGTGACATCAGTGTGTGTTTTTCATAACAAAATCATTTGTTTATATATATTAGAGATGAGCGAAGTGGAATTCGATCCAAATTTCGTGATAAATTTTAATCACCGCAAATAGTGAATCGATTTAACCTGAAATAGAGTACAAAACAAAAAAACCCTCATATTTACCTCCTCCATTTGCTCGCAACGGGCCGTCAGCCACCATCTTGATTGAAGATCTCGGGCTAAAAGCCGTGCATGGTGACGTATGACATCACCACGCAGGCCGAATTGACGCCATCATCTGGGGCCGCACAAGATTTTATGCCAGATCTTCAAGCAAGATGGCATTGCCATCAAATAGAGGTGGTAAATATGATTTCATTTTTTTTCTGTTAATTTTACACTGTTTCTACTCTCAGATGCCACGATCATGTATGAGCGCGGCATCTGAGGGGTACAATGATGGGGTACAAAAAAATGTGCTTCGTGACGAAGTAATATATGTAATACCCCAGACCTGGGAGTACTACTATTGTAAGTGGTTTGTGGTATAATGCAATGCAATGTAATGTCATGCTATACACTTTGTTCACCAGCAGATGGGATATGTTTGGCAACAGGAACGGGACTTACCATTCCCATTCCTCCCCTCTTGGTAGGAGTGGTCTGGTCCAACTTCCTACCAAAGGAGAAGTAGAGCTAGTTAGTGAGTAGTGAGTTAGAAAGAAGAGAAGGAGCCTGCGATCCAGCACCCGCTCTTCCAGGCCATGAGCACCACAAGTCAGCTCATCTAGGAGCATCACTACTACATAGAGTCTGAAGAGTCCTAGGCTACAGAAGATCTGTAAACTACGATGTATTTTTGTCAGGAGAGTAATCAAGCAGTCAAACTATACAGGCTCTGCTACAAGATGAGGGGAAACACGTTAAGACACCACCACTGTAGTTCAGGACAGGCACAGCTAGAAGCCTGCATCATACAGTTAACACCTATAGCCACAGGTGCCAGAGTACAGTTGTAGGGAAGGGAGAAGAGAGACATTGTCAGCTAGAAAACTTCTGAGTGTCATCTTCTGCCACATTGCCAGCCACCATACCCCATCATCTGGGAGGAGAAATTGCACTTTGTACGAACTGCTGCTGTTTTTTGCACTTATTAAAGAAAGACAGAAAGAAATACTTCCAAAATGTACAAATACAGAGTAGCCACATTTCCACGAAATACCATCATTTTATATATAGTGTATACATTTACTGACATTATGCATGCTGAAGGGCCCGTGCAGTGTCCTATAACATCAGTGTCCACCCCTGCTTTACATCACAACATATTTGTTAAATGGATGCCAGTTTAGCCTACGATTAACAGATGCGTCAAAAAGAGAATACGTCACCTGGTTTGGGGGTGACCAACCTGCTAATAGCAAACCCACCCACCACAAAAAAATATAAAGTATTGAGTGAAGTGGAAATGGTACACACCACACCATACTGAATATTTGCAAGCCAATGACAAAGCAAAAAACAGGGTCCAAAACAGTCTGAAGGCATATAACTCGGTAGGTGGTGACAGTGGGATGTGTATATGAGGTGTAACGACTTTTTTTGGGGTGTGAATTATGTACATTTTGCAATGCAAGTGCAAGCGTGAGTAAGGAGTCACCCCTACATCATGTGAAGAGGCGTACGTGACATTTCCAAAAAGTTATTCAAAAGAATGCCCCCGTTAGCTGTGCCTAAGGTGTTAACATTACGAGATATGCCCGCTTACATTCCCGCTCACATTCTGCACAATTTCTATTCACTTTTACAGTACTGGATGAGTTAAAAAAAATTCCGATCCACGTGGACTGCACAGAGTGTCCGATTTGAAACCAGCATAATAAACAACATATGGCACAGATTTTAAATCCACAGAATGCCAATTTATATTGGGGGTATCTTCTGTGGATGTCACTCTTTGTAATGCAGAAGTTTAGGCAGGGTGCTGAATCTCCTTAAAGAGGACCTTTCACCTCTCCTGACAAGCTTGCTCTAATAGCTTAATGTATTTCCCATGTAATGACAATTCTGGAACATCTATTCTTACGGCTCTATGTTGTGCCATTCCTTTATTATTACTACTAGAAGTTATGAATGAATCAGTCTGCAGTAAGGGTACAGGGGGAGGTAACCAGTTGTGTACCTGCACAGACTCACTCTATCCAATCAGTGCTGCCATTTTTATACTGTGCAGGTACACACCCCCAACTGGTTACCTCCCCTCTGTACCCTTACTGCAGACTGCTAGCAATTCATTCATAACCTCTAGTAGAAATAATAAAGGAATGACACAATATAGAGCCATAAGAATAGATGTTCCAGAATTGTCATTACATAAGGAATACATGAAGCTTTTAAAGCAGTCATGTCATGACAAGGGACAGGTCCTCTTTAATGAGACCAGCCCTGTATAAAGATTTACTGGAAGTGCTCTATGGTATAGAGACTTATTGGCAATGCTCTATGGGAAACAAATATGCAAAGAGGTATCTCCAGAGAAAAGAACCATCTCACTAGCGCCACCTATTGGAAGTGGCTCCCTATGAGTCAAGATCCGACTTTCCAACAAGTATTGGGAAATGACAAGGGAATATAGCCATGCCATATATCCATCCGTAGACATATCCTGACACTGTCAGCACTTTTTGGACAGTGTCAGAATGTTTTGGGACATGTCCTATTGACAATGGAAATGGTAACACCCATTTATTCCTATTTGTCAGGAGAAAGAACAATGTCACAGTGGAGTTCACTGTGTCACGGGTTGTGGTATGTACTCGCTATAGTAGCTCTGGCGTACTGGCTACAGTGGATTCCGTGGACGTTGGATGCTATGAGCTACCTGTAGTTGTGGCTTCCTGTGTGTGAACTGTGGCTTGTGTTTCCTCCTTGTGTCCATCACTAGGTAATTCCTAAGACATAGCTGTGCAGAGTGGCTGCATGCACTCTGTGTTCTGGCTATGGCGTTTCCAATGGTTGTGTCATAGGTGCTGGCTGCAGCTTTATGTGTGTGAACATGGGCTTGTGTTACAAATACTGTGTGTTTTCGTATCCCTGTTCAGGTCCCTGTCACGTTTTATGGCTATGTAGGCTGGCTGCCTTACTCTCGTACAGGTTATGGTGGTTTCCGTTTATGCTAGTTGTTTGTTTGGGTGTCCTGGTTGCAGTTTATGTGACCTGTGTGTGAACTGTCCCCTGTGATGGTTTGTGCTTGTTTCTTGTGTTTGGTTCACGTGAGGTTACATTCCATGTTAGCCTGCTATATAATCCTGTTAGCTGTGGGCCTAGAGGTGTTTTGTCTTCAGCCTTGTTTGGTGCACATCCTATGCAGGTCCCCCAATGCCAATTTCTTAGCCTAACCCCTTTGCCACAATGAAAGCGCTCATTCCTTATGGCCCTTCCACTGCCCCCCTTGCCGCTGCCTGAGGCCTCACCTGGCCTCATTGGTGGTGTACCCATGGTCCTATGCACCATACCTGGGATTTTTCTGTCGTCCTAGTGGAACATCAAGGTCACCTTGTCATTGTCTCCTGCTTGGTCCCTGCTTGATGCTTCTCATTCATGTTCTGTCTGTTCGCTTATGGACTAACTCTGTATTGGGGCAGGCATCTGTTTGTCTTCGTGTACAGATCTGACTAGGAACGATATGTAGCAGAGTTTGCATAGCGTCTAGTCATCTGCCTGTTCTGGGTCTATGTGTGCAGCTCTGCATATTTCCCTGTAGACTAACTCTGCATGGAGAACAGGCATCTGGAAGTCTGGGTCTTGTTTTCTGGTTCCGTTATGTCTAGGGTGGCCAGACGTCTGGTTTTAGGCTGGACAGTCCAGCTTTCAGACTCCCTGTCCTTCGTCCAGCGCAAAGCCTGGAAGGACGCACAGATGTCCACCCTTTTGGTAGGTCACGCTCAGACAGCAGCACTGTGCTGTCTGAGCGTGAGCTGCCACAACTGACTGAGGCTTCTCTCACCCCGTCAGTCACTAGAGTCTGCAGACATGGCTCTCTGTGGCTGACTGAGGGGGAGAGAAACACTCGGGGCTGCCCCCAGCTCACCTTCCCCTAGTTTTTTCCTCTCGGCGATGGGGCGTGGCTTATCCATTTGGGGGTGTTGCTGGTGAGGTCCAGTTTTCTGGGGTGAAGCCAGTGGCCACCCTAGTTATGTCTTGTCTGAACAGTGTCCTATGTTTTTGTTCCTGTTCGTGTGCCTGGGTTCCAGTCTAGTCTTGCGTTTTACTGGACCATTGGTGCTTGCACCAGCATAGAACATGACAAATGACCTGTTATTTCATGAATAGTACAAGTATTTACTAAATCAGAAATGATGAATCATGCAAGATGAATGGTCCTCATGAATGTTTTCAGCTTGGTCTAAACATTGTCAGCCCTGAGACGTCTCCTCAAGCTGTATTTCTTAGAAACATATGAAATTACCCAGGGTCTACTACAGGCAATGTAAAGGTGAAACATCCCCTTTGATTAATATTTACTATTGAAATTACCAAGATCTGATGGCTAAGGCTAGCTTTATTGACAGGTTACCATTAGTAAGAGACGAGGGTCCCATAAGTTGATTTTAGATTACATAATTACATCACTAGATATGTCGTAAGTTATTTTTTACATTCACTTTCCCATCATACGTTATGTAATTCTGTAACTGAGATGTAAGACAGAATGTCTTCCTCTTCCTTCTTTAGAATATTAAAAGGAAACTCCATTGTACTTTACTGGAAGAATTTCTTGAAAAATGATGCATTGTGTCATCTTCAGCCTCAGATCAGGAGTGGGAATTACGGGGACAATAGAGGTGGCACCATGAAATCCACTCCCTTCCTCTTACACTTGATCTACAGAAGTGATCTGAACAACTGATGATCGCAGAGATTGATGTCATTCTGTGTCAATTGCTATTATATGAGCACTATGAATGGGTAATATGACCAGTATGACATGGGCACTAAGACTGGTGCTACCAGAAATGTGAATAGAAGTTCTATGGCGCCAATGCCAAATGTGAAACAGAGTAACCTACCTACCATGTTCCATTTACGATCCCAGTGTCTTCATATCTATAAGAGATACTCAGGGTCTGAGTATGACTACGACTACAATTTCTAGATACTTCTATATGGGAACTAAAAAGGCATGTTCTATAATATGGAAACTGCCAGGTCTGATACTTATATAACTTCTCAGGTACAAATGCGAGATTTCTCCAACTGTGTTGGTGTCCATGACATGGTGAGTGGTCAGTGAAATTCTTCATAGGGATTGTTTTGTCCCTTGTTTCAAGTCTCAATGTACTACATTATATTGGAAGCCTAAAAAAATCAAATAGAAGGTTAGCAACCCTGACCCCACACTTGGCATGCAAAAAAAGCACCTAGATGAACTCTTGCACTAACACCTTGTAGACTATAAGTCGATCAAGGGCCTATAAAGGTACAATCAAAGACAAAAGTTTAAAACAAACATTACATTATATATATTTGCCATAAAATCATAATGAACCGCAGAATAAAGGTAACATACAATCTAAACCAGTAGTCCCCAACCTTTTTTCCACCAAGGACCAGTTTCTCGCAAAACAATTTCCCCAGGGACCAGGGGAAGTTGGCGGTGGAGGGGGGCTTTTCGCTGGTCGACGCTGACTGATTCACGCAAGGTGCATAATAAAATACTATAACATAAAATACCCCTTTCTTGTGGCCTCAGTAGATGCCCCCATAGTGCCACCCAATAATGTGCCAGTACAAAGTGCCCCCATAGATGCCCCCACAGTTCCCCAATAATGTACCAGTAAGAAGTGCCCCCATAGGTGACCCACAATAATGTGCCAGTAAGAAGTGCCCCCATAGATGCCCCCACAGTGCCCCCCAATAATGTGCCAGTAAAAAGTGCCCCATAGTGCCCCCAATAATGTGCCAGTACCAAGTGCCCCCATAGATGCCCCCACAGTGACCCCAATAATGTGCCAGTAAAAAGTGCCCCATAGTGCCCCCAATAATGTGCCAGTACCAAGTGCCCCCATAGATGCCCCCACAGTGACCCCAATAATGTGCCAGTACCAAGTGCCCCCCAGTGCTCCTCTCCTGTATTGTACCAAAAAAATAAATAAACACCATATATTTACCTCCATGCCTCTTTCAGCGATGCAATGCAGGCCTCTTTTGGCCTGTGTCCTGCACTGTCCGGTTCAGGCAGCGCGAGGAGGTCATTGCTCCGCCTAAGCCGCCCTCTGATGCCTGCAGCCTATCAGAGGAACGGGCTGGGGAGACGCCTCTCCCTCCCCTGCCCTGCAGCACCATTCATCTGTATTGCTGTCCTGAGGACGGCGATACATCTGACTATGGAGATGGGTGCTTCCACAATGGAAGAGCTCATCTCCCTGTCCCCTGCCGCCGCGGCCCGGCAAACATCAATTCAGGGCCCAGTCCTGGGCCGTGGACCGGTGGTTGGGGAACCACTGATCTAAACCACACAATGAGTGCCATAAAAACAAAACCCAAAATACAATTCATTGGTCACAAAAAAATGAAATATAATTTTCCAGTCTATTTTATGTGCTCAGAAATGATGTCATTAAAAAAAAATATTGTTTTGAGGATAACACCTACTGTACATCCTGAAGGCAAGTATGCTAAACTCTTCAGGCATGGTGGGTGGAAATTTACAGTAAATGTCATGGTAAATGCTAGAGGAAACACCCATAGCGGTAAAATGTCATACACTAGGTTTATATTAACTAGTAACATGCCGCTAGTTATTCTTATCACTACTAGTTTTATACACTTGCATAGTTTTTATAATATCAGAGAAGTTGTAAAGCATTTTAAACAATGTTACAAACATTTTGGGCAATCTATCTTTTTCTGCAGAATTTAAATGAGTTGTGCTGTCCCAACATTTATTTTCTCCATTATTATTATTGCCTATTTGTGTTGTTGTATAATTACTATGTTATGCAATGCCGCCACCCTGTGGTCATTCTTGTCATAGGTTCTGAATGTATAATGTAATTCCCATATGCCTTTGCTCTCTGCTTTCTCCTCCCTTTTCTGTGACATCAGTTCCTGTTTTTCTCAGTCCCTCAGTTGCCTTCTCCTGCAACAGACACAGAGCTGGTGAGAGCATTCGTTTTTGACCTCTAATGTCCCCTAAGGTCCTCTAATATCCTGTTATATCCTCTAATGTCCTCCATATGTAAATCTTCAATAAACTACCAAAGCATCTTCATCTGCATCCTGCTCAGTGGCGTAGCTACCGGGGGGCAGGGGGGGGCGACGGCTCCGGGCCCAGTGACTCAGGGGGGGCCCCAGCAAGGATGACCTTGCCTTCTATCAGGCGAATACAAGTGAGCGCTTCCATTATGGAAGCGCTCACTTGTATTTAGGGACCCCCATCAGACCTCAGATCAGCCCACCCAGCCACATAGGATTAAAATAAAAAACTTTACTTACCTGTTCTGCGCTGCGGCTGCCCTCCGGTCCGCGCTCTGCTCTCTTCCCTGGCGGCGCGCACTATGACCTGACGCTGCACGCAGCGTCAGGTCATAGTGTGCGCGGGCCAGGGAAGAGAGCGGAGCGCGGACCGGAGGGCAGCCGCAGCGCAGAACAGGTAAGTAAAGTTTTTTATTTTAATCCTATGTGGCTGGGTGGGCTGATCTGAGGTCTGATAGGGGCACAGTAGGCTGATATGAGGTCTGATGGGGGCACAGTCTGCTGATATGAGGTCTGATGGGGGCACAGTCTGCTGATCTGAGGTCTGATGGGGGCACAATACGCTGATCTGAGGTCTGATAGGGCACAGTAGGCTGATATGAGGTCTGATGGGGGCACAGTCTGCTGATATGAGGTCTGATGGGGGCACAATATGCTGATCTGAGGTCTGATGGGGGCACAATATGCTGATCTGAGGTCTCATAGGGGCACAGTAGGCTGATATGAGGTCTGATGGGGGCACAGTCTGCTGATATGAGGTCTGATGGGGGCACAGTCTGCTGATCTGAGGTCTGATGGGGGCACAATACGCTGATCTGAGGTCTGATAGGGGCACAGTAGGCTGATATGAGGTCTGATGGGGGCACAGTCTGCTGATATGAGGTCTGATGGGGGCACAATATGCTGATCTGAGGTCTGATAGAGGCACAGTAGGCTGATATGAGGTCTGATGGGGGCACAGTCTGCTGATATGAGGTCTGATGGGGGCACAGTCTGCTGATATGAGGTCTGATGGGGGCACAGTCTGCTGATCTGAGGTCTGATGGGGGCACAATACGCTGATCTGAGGTCTGATAGGGGCACAGTAGGCTGATATGAGGTCTGATGGGGGCACAGTCTGCTGATATGAGGTCTGATGGGGGCACAATATGCTGATCTGAGGTCTGATAGAGGCACAGTAGGCTGATATGAGGTCTGATGGGGGCACAGTCTGCTGATATGAGGTCTGATGGGGGCACAGTCTGCTGATATGAGGTCTGATGGGGGCACAGTCTGCTGATATGAGGTCTGATGGGGGCACAATACGCTGATCTGAGGTCTGATAGGGGCACAGTAGGCTGATATGAGGTCTGATGGGGGCACAGTCTGCTGATATGAGGTCTGATGGGGGCACAATACGCTGATCTGAGGTCTGATGGGAGCACATTAAGCTGATCTGAGGTCTGATGGGGGCACAATACGCTGATGTGAGGTCTGATGGGGGGCACAATACGCTGATCTGAGGTCTGATGGGGGCACAATACGCTGATCTGAGGTCTGGTGGGGGGCACAATACGCTGATCTGAGGTCTGATGGGGGCACAGTAGGCTGATCTGAGGTCTGATGGGGGCACAGTAGGCTGATCTGAGGTCTGATGGGGGCACAGTACGCTGATCTGAGGTCTGATTGGGCACAATACGCTGATCTGAGGTCTGATGGGGCACAATACGCTGATCTGAGGTCTGATGGGGGCACAGTACGCTGATCTGAGGTCTGATGGGGGCACAGTACGCTGATCTGAGGTCTGATGGGGCACAATACGCTGATCTGAGGTCTGATGGGGGCACATTCTGCTGATCTGAGGTCTGATGGGGGCACATTCTGCTGATCTGAGGTCTGATGGGGGCACAATATGCTGATCTGAGGTCTGATGTGGCACAATACGCTGATCTGAGGTCTGATGGGGGCACATTCTGTTGATCGGAGGTCTGATGGGGGCACAATACGCTGATCTGAGGTCTGATGGGGGCACAGTAGGCTGATGTGAGGACTAATGGGGGCACATTCTGCTGATCTGAGGTCTGATGGGGTACAATACGCTGATCTGAGGTCTGATGGGGCACAATACGCTGATGTGAGGTCTGATGGGGGCACAGTAGGCTGATGTGAGGTCTGATGGGGCACAATACGCTGATCTGAGGTCTGATGGGGGCACAGTAGGCTGATGTGAGGTCTGATGGGGGCATATTCTGCTGATCTGAGGTCTGATGGGGCACAATACACTGATCTGAGGTCTGATGGGGGGCACATTCTGATGATCTGAGGTCTGATGGGGGCAGGGGACTGTTAGTTTAGTGATGTAAAAACTGTGGACAGGTTTCCTTTAACATAGGAGTCCTCTTGTTTTTTACTCCTATTACTCCTATATTTCACTGCATTATGTGGTAGAGTATTTAGAGTAGGGTATGTAGAAAGTCTATTGTACTGTACTTAGCAGCATAGATGATCTAGCAGTTTATATAGTAATCTTTCTAATACAATATTATAACCACAACTAGTAGTATGTGCCTGTGAAGTTGGAAACGTGCGTTTGGGAAGCCAATAAGTGGGGGGCCCACTCAAGTATGTTTCGCCCCCCCTGTGCTGAACCTCTAGCTACGCCTCTGATCCTGCTCATTGGATCTTCACATGCAACTGGTACCACAACCTATGGAGTTCAACTATCTACCATTGCTTGTACAGAGATTACCCCTCACAACCAGTCAGAGACTTCTCTAACGTACATCTGTGGCAGAATATGAGTTTTACAGTCGTTAAAAATTGTGTGTTGGGTAAATGGTGTAAAGGGCATCTGTTGTGTGTACAGTAGATGGTATAAAAGGGCATCTGTCACCTTGGACCTTTAACTAGTGTAGTGGTTGAATAGTCTAGAGAATGGTGAGCTCAGATAATTCTTATCTTCATACTCACCCTTGCTGTGCACCCACAAACCGGCTGTGCCTCACATACAGGTGACTCATGAGCAGGGGTGTAACTCCCATAGCGGCAGACCATGCGACTGCTATGGGGCCCAGGACAAGAGGGGTCCCAGCCTTAAAGGGGTTGTCCGAGTTATGAAAAAAAATATATAGCACTGTAAATCTGATGGGCAGCAATATATAACTAAGTTAAGCAAGTTTTAGGCAAAAGAAATCTATATTTCCTCATTTCCCTGGTTCTCTTCTGGTCTTTGTTTACATGCAGTAATAAGAATCTCTGCCCCTCCCCCCTTCCCCCCCCCCTCTCTGCAAAGGGAATGAATATAAGTGCTGAGTGACATGTCTGTCTGCTGGGATACTCAGCAGCATGTTGTATGTGTAGGACTACAAGTCCCAGCTGTACAATGACACTGCTAATACACACAGGAAATTCTCCCTACCTGTTCTTGTACAGTACAATTCCTCTATAGCTCCTTGCCCAGCATTTGTCTCCTCTCACTGCTGCAGCTACTGTTTGTTATAAAGCCTTGAGCCCTCAGTGTGTTCTGGCTGAAGGGGTTAATGTTTTATCTGAAGGAAACCAGAGAGAGCAGATAGCAGGAGCCCGGCAAAGAAAGGGGGCGTGGCCAGTGACGTCTCGTGTACAGACTCTTATCTGAACTCTGAGGCTTGTACACGAAACGTCAGAGACCAGGGAGATAAGGTGACATCACAGGTCATGTGACCCTCAGTCATCTCTGAGAAACCAGCAGCTTTAGAAACACAAAGTATATGGGAAAGTTGTTATACCTGACAAGTTAGAAACATATAAAGAACAAAAAAATAACTCGGACAACCCCTTTAATTAGGATTATCTCCTCTTCTACTGGTGGTGAAAACTTGGTTTTTGCCCCGCTAGAGAGGACAAGTCTAACCCTCTACCCTCTAAAGGAACAACTTTTAGCAAATGAGGCAGTGGAAAAATGGCCCAAGGGTCATTGAAAAGGGTTTAGGCGGAAACCCTTCTGTCCTGTGTGGGTGGCCTGGTTTGATCCTTGCTATGGGGCCCTTACTTCTCTATGTACACCACTGCTCTTGAGTGTACACACATAAAGGAGAAGACTTCAGGACTTGTCCTCTCTAGCGTGGCAAAAACTTTTTTGGCCTGAGGGCCACAAATTCAATAATTCTCAAGGGCCACGACATAACGCAAAGGGGTATTACAATCTTAGACATTAATAGAATATCAAAGTGCAGGTTCCACTTATTGGGAAAATAGGGGTCCCCCACTCCTCAGTCAGCACTCCAGGGAAAAGAAGACCTTACATGCATGTGGCTCTCTCCATTAAAGGGGTTCTCCGAGTTATATATATTGATGACCTATCCTCAGGATAGGTCATCAATATCAGATCGGCGGGGGTCCTGGCACCCCCGCCGATCAGCTGTTTGAAGAGGAGGCGCGCACCGTATCAGCGCTGCCTCCTCTTCACTGTTTACATGCTGGCCGACACGGGGGTAGTGGTGAGTAGGTGTAATTACACCTAACTGCCCCATTCATTTCAATGGGAAGAATCGCTCTCATACAAGTCTATGGAAGTGATTCTTCCCATAGAAATGAATGGGGCAGTTAGGTGTAATTACACCTACTCACCACTACCCCCGTGTCGGCCAGCATGTAAACAGTGAAGAGGAGGCAGCGCTGGTATGGCGCGCGCCTCCTCTTCAAACAGCTGATTGGCGGGGGTGCCGGGTGTTGGACCCCCGACGATCTGATATTGATGACCTATCCTGAGGATAGGTCATCAATATATATAACTCGGAGAACCCCTTTAATGATCATGGGAATTGCAGTAACAGCTTAGCATTTTACATAAACTACAGTGGAAAGAGATGCATGCATACTCGACCACCTCTCGATCTCATATGCTCCTTTCTGGAGTTAAGGGACCCATTCTCCGGATATATCAGGACCCAGACATACTGTAGCTACACAGTAGTCCATTAGTACTTGCCCAACCCTGCTGCTGAGCGGTGTTCCACTCTGTGTCTAGGTAGATGGGCTCCTCACAGAATAGCATCACGGGCCACATAAATATAAATACATATAGAAAACTTCCTAAGCGATGGCATAATGATTGCTCCTCCCCATGCTTGGAGGAGATCGCTGCATGTAATGGTCTCTTCCGCTAGCAAGCATGCAATTACCGGGAGGGAAAGCTTCCCACCTGACAATCGTCTGCCACATTGGGCTGTGTAATACAGCCTTAACCCGTAGAGGACCTCCGCCATACATGTACGGCGCAGGTGGACGTGACTTAAGGACCAGCACCGTACAAGTAGTGCGGCCCGATCAGCAGCAGGGGTCCAACAGTCACTGACAGCCGGGCCCCTGCTGCATATGCCGGCATTGATGAAAACACTGATGCCGGGGTATTAACCCCTTGTATACCAAGGTCAAAGCTGACTGCAGCGTGCAGGGGGTTTGCAAAGGGTACAGGTTCCCTCCAAATGTCCATCGGGTCTCTGCGCTGCTGTGACGGGGCTGGGACCTGATGGCAGAGAAGGCAGCCCGATGCCTTCTATAGGCCTCGGGGCTTGCCTTATACGGAAGCCTGTGAGATCCAGCCCCTTAGACTGGGTCTCACAGGCGGTCTGTCAGTGTAAAAGCTGACAGCCAATGCATTACAATACACAATGTATTGTAATGCATTGCAGAGGGCATCAGACCTCCAGGAGTTGAAGTCCCAGAGTGGGACAAAAAAAAAAAGTAAAAAAAGGGGTTTTCATATTAAAGAAAATAAAGTTTCAAGTAAAAAAAGTCTCTTTCCCTAAATAAAACACATAAAATTGTAAAAAAAAATTCAGAAAAAATTGGGTATTGCTGTGTCTGTAACAACTGGCTCTATAAAAATATCACATGATAAAACCTGTGCTAAAACAACATTTTTTTTGTCACCTTACATCACAAAAAGTTCAACACAAAGCGATCAAAAAGTCATATGCACCCTAAAATAGCACCAATCAAACCATCATCTCATCCCGCAAAAAATGAGCCCCTACAAGACTTAGGCCTACTAAGGCTTTAAGAATATGGAGACACTAAAAATCTTTTTTTTTTTTAAAACGCTTTATTATGTGAAACTTTGGTATTGTCGCGTCCGTAACAACCTACTCTATAAAAATTACACATGATCTAACCTGTCAGATGAACATTGTAAAAAACAGAAAATAAAAACGGTCCCTAAACAGCTATTTTTTGTTACCTTGCCTCACAAAAAGTGCAATATAGAGCAATCAAAAATCATATGTACCCTAAAATAGTACCAACAAAACTGCCACCTTATCCAGAGTTTGTATTCTAGGGGTGCATGAGGGGATCTTCAAATGTGACATGGCAACTTAAAATTATCCCAATGAAATCTGCCCTCCAAAAACCATATGGTGCTCCTTTTCTTCAGTGCCCTGCCGTGTGCCCATACTGCGGTTTACAATCACAAATGAGGTGTTTCTGTAAACTACAGAATCAGGGTAAAAATATTGCGTTTTGTTTGGCTGTTAACCCTTGCTTTGTTACCAGAAAAAAATGGATTAAAATGGAAAATCTGCCAAAAATGTGAAATTCTGAAATTTTATCTACATTTTCCTTTAATTCTTGTGGAACACCTAAAGGGTATACAAATTTTCTCAGTTTTGGATACCTTGAGAGGTGTAGTTTTTAAAATGGGGCCATTTATGGGTGGTTTCTATTATGTAAGCCTCACAAAGTGACTTCATAACTGAACTGGTTTTGGAAATTTTCTGAAAAATTTTAAGATTTGCTTCTAAAATTCTGAGCCTTCTAACGTCCCCAAAAAAATAAAATGGCAGTCACAAAATGATCCAAACATATACTAGACATATGGGAAATGTCAATTAATAACTATTATATGAGGTCTGTTTTAAAAGCAGAGAAATTAAAATTTGGACAGTTGCCAATTTTTCCCATTTTTTTGTAAATTTGGGATTTTTTTTATAAATAAAAATGAAATATATTAATATATTGATTGAAATTTACCACTATCATGAAGTACAATGTGTCACGAGAAAACAGTCTCAGAATGGCTTGGATAAGTAAAAGCGTTCCAAAGATATTACCACATAAAGTGACACATGTCAAATTTCCAAAAAACGGCCTGGTCCTTAGGGTGAAATATGGTAGGGTCCTGAAGGGTTAAAGTCAGTTGTATACTCGTGGGTTGTCATAGAGCTCAGTTTTGTGTTGTGTTTGAACGCTTCTAGTAACAGTGACCCTCATTGTATACACAGGCATTGTCATAGTGTATGAATAAGTGGATGTGCGCGGCATTTTAAAAGTTATGGAGGGAGACCATACAAATAACAATGAGAGCTAATAATTATTGTTGAGTCTCAGGACAGGTTCTCAGGTAAAGCTGCGGTGAGAACTAATTCAGTGCTCCTCAAACTTTTTGAGGTGGGTCTCTCTGGAAGGACTTTCTCCACTATTTGGTGGGGTGCAGATAGAGAGTCGGTTTTGACAAAAGCGATTATAAGATGCACAGCCCTTTCAATGTTTACCCCAATCTTTGCTTTAGCAACATCACTGACTCCTTTAGCGTTTTCTACTGGGTTCATAGTGGTCCCTTTAAGAGCTCAGTGACATCATCACGTACGTCCACAGCTGCTTAGAGATGAGTGGTCGCGATTAATCTGACATTAATCTGAAATAGGTGTTTGCAAAGTGCAGAAAGTAAATGCAGGGGTCTCAGCTTATTTTATGGTATGGCCTATAGAGTATATCTGTGGGGGCAGCTATGGCAGCATGGTATATCTCTGGGAGCATGTGTACGGCACATATTTCTGGGACAAAGTATTGTTGGTGCTCTCTGGGGTACAGTAAATGTAGGTTCAAAGTATTGGTAGAATTATACCTCTCTGAGGCACAGAATATCTGGGGTAAATTTCTGATGACACTATAACTCTCTGGGGCACAGGATTGGAACCATAACTCACTATGGGTGAATTTCATGGTTTCCAGTCAGTGATGCAACTATAGGGGTCTCAGCAGGCATGGGATTCAGCCAGTTCCCTCAGGTTCTCCAGATGCGGTTGTTAAAATTACAGCGGAAGCTGGAGATGAGAGCTTCCATTCCATAGTTTAGCTCCTTAAGCTTTTAAAGGTTGGGTGGTATGTGTGTGTAGTGTATATATGGTGTATGTATGTATGTGTGCCATATATATGGTGTATTTATGTGTGTTGCATATATATGGTGTATTTATGTGTAAACATGTGTCATGATGCCGCATGTCCGCTGCCGAGTAGGGAACCTGTTAAAAATTTGAATCCCACCCTTGGGTCTCAGCAGTCGCAACTGACCTCACAGGCACCCTTACTACATTAGTTGTTTGATCTCCTTTTCGATTTCCTTTGATGTCCAGCAGCCAAAGTATCCTACATCTCAGATGCTGAAGTGGAGAGAGGGGAAGAAGATTTATGATGCTGGACATTCCCCACTGTAAGAAAGCAGATTAATCTTTTACCTTTTAACGCCAAAAGAATCAGTAGGTAGGTATATAATCAAGGAAGCGAAGGATAAGACAGCTGAGGTGTTCAGAAGATTATGCTCCAGCCATAACTATACTTAAACTGGTAGTGGTTTGTAAAGATCTACTAACTATTCTGAGGCTCTTATGAGGAGGTAAAGCACACGCGGATTAAATTTGGGTAGTCATGCACCGGCTGAAACCAGAGAGCAAATGCATAGCACAATGTGGTGGGAAAGCTCCCTACTTCTGTCAAGATCCTTAGATGCTGCGGTCACTATTAAGGAAGTGGATGTCACCAATCAGAGAAGATGTAATAGCACTGTAATCACTGGCTGCAAGTGCTGCATGGACAGGTCAAATAAGAGACACATCAATGCTGCTAAAAAGGAGTGGACAGGCTGCAGCTGGTGAGTATGAGGGGAAGCTGTGCTGAGGGACCCAAACTAAACTTTCGCACCGCGTCCCCTCAGCCCTTAGTTTCGCGCCTGCTGTCAGTGCTTCATTCCATCTCGTGCCAATAGTAGGTGGTAGCATGGAGTTCACTTCAGGATGGGGCAATATAAAATTAGCATCAAAGGGTCATTGCTATCACTATCGTTATGACTAGTAAAGGAAATTGTGTTGTAAAAGTTGCAATAAGATTATTATGAACAAGATGATACTATACGTACTACAGTGATTAAGCCAAATTACACTGATTAAGCCTCTTCCTTATTGCAGCAACAATTGTTTGAAGGTGAAACTGATGTGATTTCATTGATGAGTCATCTATGTGACTTCAATTCTTATTTGTATAATTTTCCAATATCATTTCTCCATCATTTCTTAAAGGGGTTCTCCAAGGCTACCAATCAGCGCCGCTATACATTGTATGGTGCTGTGATTGGTTTGCTGAGAGAAGGCTGCAGCACTAGTGCGAGCACCGGTGACATCCCTCAAACGGCTGATCGGCGGGGGTCCTGGATATCAGAACCCCACCAACCAATCAGATACAGATGACCTATCCGGAAGAAAACCTCTTTAACCCCTTAGTGACCACCCATACGCCTTTTTACGGCGGTTACTAAGAGACCTTAGGCTTGCCAGTCTAAGCGCTGCACAGGTCACCCGTGAAGCTGGGAGCGGGGACTCAGCTCTCACGTGAGAGCCATGCTCCTGCTCTAACACCCCGGACCGGCAGGAGTGCCGATTCGCGCTGTTTAACGCTTTACAAACCATGGGCAATGGTGCCCAACGCATTTTTAGAAGTGACAGAGAGAGTAGACTCCCTCTGTCTCCCATCGACACCCCGCAAATGCGATCTCTTGGTGCCGATGTGTGTGAAGGCTGGCTGGGGTCTGATACAGGCACCAAGCCAGCCTTGAGTATTTTCCAGCAGACTGTGCCTCTCTCATTTTAATATCAGTATAGCACTGACATTAAAATGCAAATGCACTATAGAGATAGTCTCTCTTAGGCCCCTTTCACACGAGCGGGAGACTCCCATGTCTCCCGCAACGCATCTACAGGGCTGGACTAGGCACTGACAGGGATCGCATATAATGCTATGCGATCCCTGTCCGTGCCGAGTCCAGCCCTGTAGATGCGTTGCGGGAGACATGCGAGTCTCCCGCTCGTGTGAAAGGGGCCTAATAGTCCCTTTGTAGGACTACTAAGTGGTGGAAAAAAAGTTAAAAAAAACAACAACTTTTATTAAATTTAAAAAATTCCAGTAAAAAAATAGGCTTTTCAATGAATAAAAATAGCAAAACAATATCCCCATATATGGCAACGACCAACACTACATAAATATTTTGTCAATTTTCCCCTACAGTGAACGCCGTAAAAAAAATACAAAAAATGACAGAATTGCTAATTTATTCTTAGGCCTCTTTCACACTAGCGTTAGCACGGATCCGGCACCTAAAGGGTGCCAACTGATCCGTGCTAACGCTATACATGTGTGGAGCCGGAGCAGCGCTCCTGCCCCACACATGACACACTTTAAAACAAGACACAGACATACATACAAACATACAGACATACATACAAACATACAGACATACATACTCACATACTCCAGGGACGCCGGCAGAACGTCTTCACGCGCCTCCTGCGCGCAGTGGGGAAACGTCATAGCTGCGCGCAGGAGGCGCGTGAAGACATGCTGCCGGCGTCCCTGGAGTATGTGAGTATATATGTATGTCTGTATGTTTGTATGTATGTCTGTATGTTTGTTTGTATGTATGTCTGTGTGTATGTTGCCGGATCCGGAATGACCCCCCCATTGGAAATCAACTTGCATTGGGGGTCATTCCGGATCCGTCTTGGTGCGGATGCCTGGACCGGAGAGCAAACCACAGCATGCTGCGGTTTGTTCTCCGGTCTGAAGACGGAACGGAATGCTTTCAGGAGCATTCCGTTGTCTTCAGTTCAGTTTTGTCCCCATTGATAATGAATGGGGACAAAACTGAAGCGTTTTTTTCCGGTATTGAGCCCCTATGACGGAACTCAATACCGGAATTTAAAAACGCTAATGTGAAAGTAGTTGCCACTGAAAAAACGTAATAACAAGTGATCAAAAAGCATAATTTATTCCAAAATGATACCAATGAAAACTAAAAGTCAGCCCGCAAAAATCAAGCCTTCACACAAGTCTATAGAAAGAAAAAAAAAATTATGGGTCTTGGGAAGCGGCAAACTAAAAAAGTTATGTGTTGTGGGAAGCGGCAAAAAAAGGGGGTTTATTGCACAAAAGTAGTAAAATGTAAAAAAAACTAAGTGTACTTGGTATCGCTGTAATTGATAACATTAAAAACTCAGTTGCAGTATTGCTGTTTTTTCCATCTCCCTCCCAGAAAGAGTGCTGAAGGTTACACCACCCTGACTGCTCACCATCAGTAGGTGCCAACTATACTAACAGTGTTTGCTAGAAGGCTCCTGATGACACACCGGGAAATAGCAGTGTAGTGCTAGTCATGGAGAAGAGCATGCCATCAGTGTTAGATTTAAAGAGATCTTTTCCAGATAGACATAGGTTAGTAGACACTGCCGACAGGAAGCTGTGTAGTCACTGTATCGGGAATCCACGTCTATAGCAGGAAATACTTCAGACACAGATGAGTGAGTTCTGATGGTGAGATAAGCACTCTGGGCCCCACCCACAGCTCACCTTAAAGGGGTTGTCCCATCTTAGACATTGGGGACCCACACCTATCCTTAGGGTACACTGCACATGCTCATGCCGGAAATAGCTTAGCCATGCCCTCAACTATTTTCGGAAGGCCCACTGAAATGAATGGGAAGCACACTGTGCAAGCGCAGCTCAATTCACTTCTATGGGGCTTACAGAAATAGCAGAGCTATTTTTTCGGCAGTCCCATAGAAATGCATAGAGGGCGGCCCTCTGTTACTTTTCAGACTCTAAGGATAGGTGCAGGTCCCACAAGTGCAATATGCCCCCAATGTCCAAGATGGGACAACCTCCTTAAAGGTCTCCCTGTAGTTTTTATTCTTGCTGATTCTTGAGTTGGGGGTGTGGCTTAATGAGTTGGGGTGTGGCTTAACAGAATTGGTCCTCCTTTTTGGGGTTAAGCAATTGGCCTCCCCTAGCAGTGTCCCTTTCTTGTGGGCCATATACAAAGTATACACTAGTACTGATATCCTAGCAAACAGAGGGAGACAGTAGACACAGGCTGCAATCTGTATTGTTAAGATTCAAGTTGAATGTCTCCCTTCAGGACCAAGCCAGTTTTCACCTTAAAGGGGTATTCCCATTGGGGGCATATAGCGCTGTGCCCTCCGGGACTTTGTGGGCTCTGAACCTACCAGACTTTGGGGGCATATACTAGCAATTTGCCCCCAATGTCCAATATGGGAATACCCCTGTAAAGGTCTTGTCCCATTTCCTATATTGATGAATTAGTTGATGTATACAACTGTTTGAAGAGAACGCAGTGCTTGTGTGATCGTTACCTTCTCTTCACTGTTTACCTACTCGCTATCAACATTGAAGTGGCGAGCAGTGTAATTACAGCTCCTCCGTCCCATTCAGTTTAATAGAAAGGAGCAGACCAAGTGGAACTACTCCTCCCCATGGAGGAGCTGTAATTACACTGCTTGCCGCTAGAATATCGAAGGCGAGTAGGTAACAGAGCAGAGAAGGCAGCGATCACAAGAGCACTGCGTTCTCTTCAAACAGCTGATCGGTGGGGGTGCCAGGAGTCTAATCCCAGTCGATTTGTTATTGATGACCTATCCACAGTGCTGGTAGTGATGGGGATAAAGGGGACAGAGTTGTGATTTACTGCATTTCTATCTGTGCCGTGTAAGTGCACCTCTGTGTATTCACTACATTGATGTCATTGAGCCTAATTCAATATTGTTTTTTTCCCCATGCTAACAATATCTTTCCATAGCTCCATGTTACCTTTCTATAAAGTGATGGTATCACGTTATAGTGTAACTAGTGTGTATCAGGCAGGGCGTGGACTTCATGAGCCATCCTCCGCCAGAGCCTTTGTTCCTGAAAATCGTCCTGATAATCACTTAAATGGGCCCTGTGGGCCTTGGTTATGCCCCCAGCAGTCATTGGCACCAATGAAGTGACATGAGGAGCCTTATTCTTTTGAACACTTTTAATAGCTACGGCATCTAAGGACTCAAAAAGGTTGTGCAGGGGTTTTACATTGATAACCTATTCTTAGGATAGTTCATCAATATCTAATCGCGAGGATCTGACTCCCGGCACCCTCGCCAATCAGCTGTTTGAAGAGGAGGCGGCCCTCCATGCGGGCGTTTCTTACTTTTTAGTACAATGCACGTCATCTCCCTTTGCAGCACTGTGTAATTACAAGTACTCTCTTGTAATTACAGGGTGTGTAACGAAGAGGAAGCTGCGCCCACATGGAGCTCCGCCTCCTCTTCAAACAGGTGATCGGCAGGGGTGCTGGGTGTCGGACCCCCACCGATCAGATATTGATGACCTATTGTTAGGATAGGTCTTCAATATATATTGTCTGCACAACCCCTATAACATGATGACCTAAGCTGTGGATAGTTCATCCAATATCAGATTAGTGGAGGACCCCCACCGATTAGTTGTTTCAGGCAGCCATGGTGCTGGAAACTATACAGTGTATACAATGTGAAAAAGCCGTGCGGTACTCCAGGCAGGTTCCTATCCAAGTAAAGGGCAGCAGTACGCTGGCGCTGGAAATTACACAATGTACGGATCTTTCTGCTTCCTATCCTTACACTATTTATAGTAAACCTATTTCTCCTGCCATCAAACTTATATTGTATACTCTGTGGAAAACCCCTGGACAATTTTCAAACATATTCTTGATCAGAAATTCCTATTATAGAAGCATTTACAGAGCAAAAATGTACAATAAAAAAATTTGTCATGCTTATTGTTGCATATTGTTGGATTTATCCGCATGCAGTGAATATAATAGAAAATACCAGGAAGCTGATACCATAGATTATAACATAAACTGTGTAAACTATAACAGACCTTTTTTACAATTACATGCAGTGAGACATGTGTAGAAGAATGTTGATAGTATATCCCATAACTGACTCATTTCCTTGTTTAAAAAAAATAAAAAATGATATCATACTTTATTCTCTTAGGGGGAGCAGCCAGCAGTAGACAGTTGATGGTTATAGGTGACTAGCTTTCTAAATGGAATCTGATGAGTAATTGCACCAGGCTAGGGCTACATCTAGACAGTTTTGGAAATCTCTTGCTCATTAAAACAACTGTTCAGTCATTACTTCAAAAAAATTGTATATAAGTCAGTATTAATGGGTAATTATTGTCTATTTTTTATTATCCTAAGTGCTCAGCTCCCTTAGGACATACAGACATATGCTCTGTGACTTTGGTTTAGCTAGAGTGCCTACAGGGAGTTTAAAGGTGTCTAAGATGTGCCTCCTGCCTCATCGTTGGTTCAGGCTGTCCCATCCTCCTGCAGCTCTGCCTCCTCTAATTGGCTGCTTTGTATAAACACAAGTCAAGCACAGGCTCACCAGGAAGTTAGTGCATGGAGAACTGATGTCCAATACAGCAGGGGAAGAATGACAATAACGTACAGAGTACTAAATCTAGGGTGATAAAAAGATGATTATGCATGCAAAAGACTTAAAGAGGTCCATAAACCACTCCTGACATGCCTATTTTAATAGCTTCATGCATTCTCCATGTAATAACAATTCTGGAACATCTAATCTTATGTCTGTATGTTGGGCCATTGCTTTATTATTTCTAGTAGAAGTTACGAATGAATTGCTATCAGTCTGCAGTAAGGGAACAGAGGGGAGGTAACCAGTTGGGTTGTGTACCTGCATAGACTGAAAATGGCAGCACTGATTGGATAGAGTCAGTCTGTGCAAGTACACCCCCCCCCCAACTGGTTACCTCCCCCTCTGTTCCCTTACTGCAGACTGCTAGCAATTCATTCATAAATTCTAGTAGAAATAATAAAGGAACGGCACAACATAGAGACATAAGAATAGCTGCTCCAGAATTGTTATTACATGGGGGATGCATGAAACTATTAAAACAGGCATGTCAGGAGAGGGGAGAGGTCCACCTTAAGATACCTTTACATGAGCTGATTATTGTGTAAATTTTTGTTAAATCAAGCGAAACTGTGCGATTATCGAGCAGTGTAAAAGCAATGAATGATTGGTAGATTTCTTGTTGGTTTGATCGTTTGTGTGGGCAAAAAAAATCATCATTGCACAACACTGAAATGTTGCTTTATGTAAATGCAACAGTCTGCTTTACAAACGATGGAATATACGATCGAAATTGCAATTTTGTGAACGATAATCGGCGCATCTAAAGGGTCATTGTTGAAACGTTCACTAATCGTACTGATCATCATTTTTTGTAAAGGTACCTTTAGGGTAAATGCACACGATCAGGATTACGTGCGGATTTGCGTGCGGAAAATCCGGTCCGTAGGTCATGTACATTATATTCTATGACAATTTGAAATTCTCAATGCCCACGATGCAGATTTTTTTTGTGCGGATTTTGACCTGCGGTGCGGATTTTACAATCCGCAGCATGACAATTTATTTTATTTTTCCTGTCCGGATTTCATGAGAACTTTCTCGATTCACTTGAAAAAAAAATCCGCACGCAAATCTGCACGTAACACCTGCGGATTTCAGTGCAGATTGTCCGCAGATAAATCCTGATCGTGTGCATTTACCCTTAAGCTTATATTACACCTGCAGATTTTGCAGGAGACTGTTGTGAGGGAAGCGTTCCTTCCCAGAAATTGCCTCCTTGTTAGTGGAGGAGACTTCTGCTATTACATGCAACAATCTCCTACTCAGTATGGGGAGGAGCGATCACTAATGCCATTGCACGTTCCGATACTGAATCACTGTTTGCCGGCAGCAGATCGTGATTACACAGCACAATCTGCCGCCGGAAAACAATCATTTTTAAACCTGCTAAAAGATTCCAATTACCTGATTGGGTAATCGGTGTCAGTATTACACTGCCAGATCATCTCTAAAGAGCGCTCATATTTGTTCATGTTTGTTCGCGATGATCTTCACGATTATCTGCCAGTGTAATATGAGCTTCAGTAGATCTTAGCAAAAGGGGAGCTTGGAAGATCCTTTTCAGTATTTTTTTTATCTTACCAAAAAATGTCTTTGCCATAGCCCAAGTCTAAGTGTATATTTTTTTTATGGAAGCAGTTTAAAGGGAACCTGTCACCTCCTTTTCTCAAAATGAGCTGTTAACAGTACCTTAAAGTAGAGCCGAGTGTCATCCTAATGTTGTAGTTGAAACTGAGAACTGCCGGATGAAAAGGCTGAAAACAGAACTTTTAATCTTGATGCGCTGGCTTTCTGGTGTGGGCTTGAAGTCAAGGGGGCAGCGGCCTCCTTGCTTCAAGTCAAGAAAGCCACTTCCCACTTGCGCTTGACTGACAGTTAGCCGGGGTTCCGGGGATCGCAGAAATCTCGCGCATGCGCGTTGCGCGACTGAGTACTGCGCGATCCCGGCACCCGGCTCTTCATGTTGCCGGCGCTTCAGTAGTCATTGCGCATGCGCCGCCTTACATCAGCGACCCCGTGCGTGGACGGCGGGCGCGCTCGCATAGTAAGGCAGCGCATGCGCAATGACTACTGAAGCGCCGGCAACATGAAGAGCCGGGTGCTGGGATCGCGCAGTACTCAGTCGCGCAACGCGCATGCGCGAGATTTCTGCGATCCCCGGCACCCCGGCTAACTGTCAGTCAAGCGCAAGTGGGGAGTGGCTTTCTTGACTTGAAGCAAGGAGGCCGCTGCCCCCTTGACTTCAAGCCCACACCGGAAAGCCAGCGCAGCAAGATTAAAAGTTCTGTTTTCAGCCTTTTCATCCGGCAGTTCTGAGTTTCAACTACAACATTAGGATGACACTCGGCTCTACTTTAAGGTACTGTTAACAGCTCATTTTGAGAAAAGGAGGTGACAGGTTCCCTTTAAAGAGGACCTTTCACCACTCCTGACATGGCTGTTTTAATAGCTTCATGCATTCCCCATGTAATAACAGTTCTGTTGCATCTATTGTTATGTCTCTATGATGCGCCATTCCTATATTATTCCTGCTAGAAGTTATGAATGAATTGCTATTAGCCTTCAGTAAGGGTACAGAGAGGAGGTGACTAGTTGGGGGGGGGGGGGGGGGGGGGTACCTGCACAGTCTGAACCTGGCAGCACTGATTGGAGTGAGACTGTGCATGGACACCCCCCCAACTGGTTACCCCCTCTCTGTACCCTTACTGCAGACTGCTGGCAATTCATTCATAACATCTAGTAGAAATAATAAAGGAATGGCACAACATACAAACATAAGAATAGATGTTCCAGAATTGTTATTACATGGGGAATGCATGAAGCTATTAAAACAGGCATGTCAGGAGCGTTGGAAGGTACTCTTAAAAAAAAAAAAAAAATATATATATATATATATATATATATATATATATATTACAGTACAGACCAAAAGTTTAGACACACCTTCTCATTCAAAGAGTTTTCTGTATTTTCATGACTATGAAAATTGTAGATTCACACTGAAGGCATCAAAACTATGAATTAACACATGTGGAATTATAGACTTAACAAAAAAGTGTTAAACAACTGAAAATATGTCTTATATTCTAGGTTCTTCAAAGTAGCCACCTTTTGCTTTGATTACTGCTTTGCACACTCTTGGCATTCTCTTGATGAGCTTCAAGGGGTAGTCACCTGAAATGGTTTTCACTTCACAGGTGTGCCCTGTCAGGTTTAATAAGTGGGATTTCTTGCCTTATAAATGGGGTTGGGACCATGAGTTGTGTTGGGCAGAAGTCAGGTGGATACACAGCTGATAGTCCTACTGAATAGACTGTTAGAATTTGTATTATGGCAAGAAAAAAGCAGCTAAGTAAAGAAAACGAGTGGCCATCATTACTTTAAGAAATGAAGGTCGGTCAGTCCGAAAAATTGGGAAAACTTTGAAAGTGTCCCCAAGTGCAGTCGCAAAAACCATCAAGTGCTACAAAGAAACTGGCTCACATGAGGACCGCCCCAGAAAAGGAAGAGCAAGAGTCACCTCTGCTGCGGAGGATAAGTTCATCCGAGTCACCAGCCTCAGAAATGGCAGGTTAACAGCAGCTCAGATTAGAGACCAGGTCAATGCCACACAGAGTTCTAGCAGCAGACACATCTCTACAACAACTGTTAAGAGGAGACTGTGTGCAGCAGGCCTTCATGGTAAAATAGCTGCTAGGAAACCACTGCTAAGGACAGGCAACAAGAACACAAGGAATGGACATTAGACCAGTGGAAATCTGTGCTTTGGTCTGATGAGTCCAAATTTGAGATCTTTGGTTCCAACCACCGTGTCTTTGTGCGACGCAGAAAAGGTGAACGGATGGACTCTACATGCCTGGTTCCCACCGTGAAGCATGGAGGAGGAGGTGTGATGGTGTGGGGGTGCTTTGCTGGTGACACTGTTGGGGATTTATTCAAAATTGAAGGCATACTGAACCAGCATGGCCACCACAGCATCTTGCAGCGGCATGCTATTCCATCTGGTTTGCGTTTAGTTGGACCATCATTTATTTATCAACAGAACAATGACCCCAAACACACCTCCAGGCTGTGTAAGGGCTATTTGACCAAGAAGGAGAGTGATGGGGTGCTACGCCAGATGACCTGGCCTCCACAGTCACCAGATCTGAACCCAATCGAGATGGTTTGGGGTAAGCTGGACCGCAGAGTGAAGGCAAAAGGGCCAACAAGTGCTAAGCATCTCTGGGAACTCCTTCAAGACTGTTGGAATACCATTTCAGGTGACTACCTCTTGAAGCTCATCAAGAGAATGCCAAGAGTGTGCAAAGCAGTAATTAAAGCAAAAGGTGGCTACTTTGAAGAACCTAGAATATAAGACATATTGTCAGTTGTTTCACACTTTTTTGTTAAGTATATAATCCCACATGTGTTCATTCATAGTTTTGATGCCTTCAGTGTGAATCTACAATTTTCATAGTCATGAAAATACAGAAAACTCTTTGAATGAGAAGGTGTCCAAACTTTTGGCCTGTACTGTATATATATATATATATATATATACACATATATCCTGGGATCAGTGTATTTCTAGTCCGACACCAGAAACATTGTCCTATGTAACTGAAACTTCATTCCTGACTTAAGTCAGGATACTTAACATAGTATATTAACCAGCTATCCAGCCAAGGGATGTTCCAGTTAAACAGATTCCACTCCAGCAAGTGTAGGTAATAGAACCAAAACAGAAAGCAATCCAGTTACACTGGAATGAAAATTAAAATCTCCTTCTTCTTTATTTAGAACATTAAAAAGCCAGAGGTAACAGTAGCGAGTACAAATGAAGCGTTTCAGTCGACTAAGCGATCTTAATCAAACCATGTAAAGACTAATCACAAGTAATCCTTAAAAGACCCTTTCTTCAGGAATAATGAAGTACAAACCATACATACAATACAAAAATACAGTTTGACAACGACGTCTCATGATGTTCACAAGTTGGCTTATTGTCTGCTGAGGCATGGCATCCCACTCTTCTTGAAGGGCGGCCCTCAGGTCATTGTGGTTCTAGGGTACAGAGTTACGAGCCTCTACATGGCGACTCAGCTGATCCCTTAGGTTTTCAATGGGATTCAGGTCTTGAAAAGGCCACTCCATATGAGGTCCCCCAGTCTCCAGCAGCTCTTCCCTAACGATGTAACCTCGATGAGCTGGTGCATTGTCGTCCATGAAGATGAAATTAGTCCTGTGTTGTTCATGCTGAGGCACAATGACTGGATTACTGATGTTATTCAAGTAGTGTGGGCTTGTCACTGTACCATTCACAAAGTGTAGGGCAGTTCTGTATTGACTAGACACACCTGCCCATACTGTAACACGAGCACCACCAAAGGCTCGTCTGGCTGATGCATAGCGCTCTCCTTGACGTCTCCAACATCGGCCATCATTTCTGCTCAGCGTTACTCGATCATCAGTGAACAGCACTGAGGGTCACTGGTCCCTTGCCCAGTGTAGATGCTCCCTGGCCCCCTGGCTAGACAATGACGCCTGTGGTCAGGTACCCTTTCAGGTTGTCTTGCACGCAGACCACACTGATGTAAACAGTTTCGAATGGTCTGATGTGACACTTCAACCTGCCTCTCACCTCCCTTAAATGTGCCTGGAGTTGTGTGGCATTCATCACCCGGTTCCGCAGGGCATTGTTCACAATGAAGCGGTCATCAGTGTGGGATGTGGCCAAAGGACGTCCACTTCTATGCCTTTCTGTGACTCTTCCAGTCTCTCTGCAGTTACAACCTGCTGATGACACTCTGTGACACTCTAAGCTCAGTAGCCACTTCAATCTGAGAACATCCTGCTTGAAGCTTCGCAATGGGGAGGTACTGTTGATCAATTAAGAAAACAGATTGATGAGCACACTCCTCATCTGTGGCACACAAAATCTTTTGGTTTTAGTATTAGACAGCTACTCCACTCTTTCCTGGTAATAGCTAATTATAGTATTCACAATCTTTAAATGTAGGTGATGTTCACAGTATTTGTAATATACAGTAGATGAAAATACTTTTGATATCAATGGTTAGTAGTTCATTATATCTATTTATTTAATATACAAATCAATTCATAAAATACACCCCCTGGTACCAGGATACATCAATACAAAGTACAAAATATATATAAAAAATAATAAATGGTAAGGGAATTTTTCCGTCCAAAATGTCCAGAAATATAATAATATGATTGTAAATATGAGTAATCACTGTATATAACATATAGCTCCAATCTTTGTTTTTTTATATAAGAACTGCAGTCTTTGTTTTCACTGGAAACTGTGTTGACAGTTTATTGTAGACCTTTAATTAGCAGTTTGTTATTTTGTAGCAATGTTCTTCCAAAATGCTGTTAGATTCAGCGTACTGCTTTAGTCATAATTCGGCCGTTACAAAATGCAGAGTTGTGGAGTTTATAATAGATGTTGGAGACAAATGTATGAAGTTATGCAGCTAATAATCAGTTTGGTATATGATACATTACCCACTCCTGTGGATGTACGACGTTACTCTGCAGAATGCCCGCACTGAAAATCCCGAGTGCGTTCGGCTCTTTGGTGTAGCAGTTGCAGGAGTGCGCTCTCCCTGGATCAAACGGCGTCCCACGTGGGTATCCGTTGGCGCGATCGATATGGTCTGTATCAGATAGACTTCTGTTTTGTCCTGGATCTTTATCGGAGCGGGAATGGAGGACAATATTCCTTCATATAGATTAATTGAAGAGTAGTCACCATATAGAAGATTAGTCCTTTGCTGTTCCTGTACGCTGTGACAGGAGGTTTCCCACACAGAACACTGCAGAGACGGCGCAGTAGCGCGGGTAGAATCTCAGCTCTTTGGGTCACTCACCTCGCCCGAAGAGCTGAGATTCTACCCGCGCTACTGCGCCGTCTCTGCAGTGTTCTGTGTGGGAAACCTCCTGTCACAGCGTACAGGAACAGCAAAGGACTAATCTTCTATATGGTGACTACTCTTCAATTAATCTATATGAAGGAATATTGTCCTCCATTCCCGCTCTGAGCAATTGCCCAGAATTGGAAACTCCCTATTATGCCACATATTCAGGTCATTATTGGGCTGATCAATTCCCATATGCATTGTGAATTTACGTTTGCCTCATCCTTGCGATCCAGGATCCGTACTCATAATTGTTGGTTACCGTGGCTTTCTAGTGAGTATGCTTCTCCTCTTCCTGATGGGGTTTGGTAACCCCTTCGTTGCTTAGTATAAATACGTGTAGGCTTTGTCTCATACTCTGGATGCCTCTTGAATGTACAACTTTATTGATATACTGTCTGTGCAATGTATGCTTTTCAGTTCTTTTCTTTCATTTCTGTTAATGGATGATGTTATGTCATTTTCATTTATGCTAATTCTCAATAAAAATTTATTGACACTAAAGATCCAGGACAAAACAGAAGTCTATCTGATACAGACCATATCGATCGCACCAACGGATACCCACGTGGGACGCCGTTTGATCCAGGGAGAGCGCGCTCCTGCAACTGCTACACCAAGGAGCCGAACGCACTCGGGATCATCAGTGCGGGCGTTCTGCAGAGTAACGTTGTACATCCACAGGCAGGGGCGTAGCTAAAGGCTCATGGGCCCTGGTCCAAGAGTTCAGCTTGGGCCCCCCTTCCCTTAGTGCTCTGTGTGTCTTCTTATGTGGCACAAGGGTCTTTGGGTCCCCTCAGGCTCCTGGGCCCGGTAGCGGCTGCTACCTCTGCACCCCCTATAGCTACGCCCCTGTCCACAGGAGTGGGTAATGTATCATGTACCAAACTGATTATTAGCTGCATAACTTCATACATTTGTCTCCAACATCTATTATAAACTCCACAACTCTGCATTTGTAAGGGCCGAATTATGACTAAAGCAGTACGCTGAATCTAACTGCATTTTGGAAGAACATTGCTACAAAATAACAACAAACTGTTAATTAAAGGTCTACAATAAACTGTCAACACAGTTTCCAGTGAAAACAAAGACTGGAGTTCTTATATAAAAAAACAAAGATTGAAAATTGAAAATGGATTCTTGCATTTTACCCCACCCTTAAATCACAAATGTTTAACAATAAATACTAAAAACCTTAAAAAAAGCATGTGAAAACACAGACACATCAGTGCTGTAGTCTAGAGTAATATTTGCCTCTCTCTTCCTAATATCACCTACTCATTTGTTATACACTATTTAATTCTAGTGGTATAAGATGTCTGAAAATCCCCTGGTTTAACTGGCACAGTTCTCTAAAAATACCCTAAATGATTCTGATGGAAATCCCTACCTACAACCCAATAATTGATGAATCAGAAGTCACCACTTGTCCCACATCATTCTATAAATTAACAGCTAGTGCAGCCATATTGTAATAAAACCAAAGATGCAGTACATTCCTAAGTGTGGTCAGTGCAGGGGGTATCTGCAAATAGGTGTGTTCTTTATTGGTATGTAATTCATTGTTATAGCATGTTGTGTATTGCACCCAGTATAGTGTGTATGGATGGCAAATCCAGGGTTAATAACCCTGGCTCAGCCCTCGTAGAAGGTTAATTAGATGTGGGATCGCTCCACCCTTAACCTTCAAGAGAGTCTAGAATGGAGTTTCAGAGAGGAAGGAAGCTCTGCCTTGTA